>CAHIKZ030001112.1:8402500-8490000 GCA_903632075.3 Acanthosepion pharaonis
AAGTGCAGAGAGAGAAGAAGAAGGATATATATATATAGAAGGGAGAGAAGTGGAAAGAGACGTTAGCGAGCAGATATTGATAGGCAGAAGGTAGAGAAGGCAGGAGAGAGACAGAAAAAGAAGAGCGAGGAACAGAGAGTGGAAGAAAATAGTGATGTGCAGGAGATATATAAGAGCGAGCGAGAGAGAGAGAGAGAGAGAGAGAGAGAGAGAGAGAGAGAGAGAGAGAAGAACAAAGACGTTAAAGAGCGGGTAGAAAAGGATCATCATAGGCGAGAACGAGAAAAAGAAGGAACAGACTGTTAGAGAAAGTGAAATCTTTGTCAATGACAGGATAATATAATCTTTGAGAGATGACGAGAACCGACAGATTTTTACCATAAGTTGCTACAAAACGCTACATTGTATTAAGGCCTCACATTGAGTCAAAGATTATCATATCACATTTCCCGAAGATAACCGCCAGAAATTTGTGAAAACATGCAAATGGATCAAATAATAAATGCTAATAAATGCTATCATGTATAAGACACTTAATGCTGTTATCAGACCATAATGAAATTAAAAGAAATTCGCATATGAAAGTGACAGTTATGCCTATCATTATTAGAGGACCAAAAAGACAAATTTTCTGGCAATATAGAAATGGTTCTTTCTCTACATCCATCTGCGAACATTTTTGTGTCTAGTGATTTTAATGCTCATCACGCCAAGTGACATTACTGATATAACCAGCATTCAGACGTTGAATTTTTCCGTTGCTCAGTCTCTTAATCAAATAGTTAATGCCCCTACTCGTTTTCCTAATAAATCTGATCAACAGGCTTCTTTACTTGTTTTGTTCTTTACCTCCTCTCCTAGCTCTTGTCGAGCCTCACAACTCTGTCCGCTTGACAATTCGAAACACGCAGCGGTTTCGGTTGATATTTCTGTCACGTCGTCTATTAGGAAGGCTCCTCCTATTCATAAGACTTCTTTCTGGTACCATCGTACAGTTTGGGATTCATTTCGTTACTTTCTTCGATATGATGTTCCTTAGGTTGATATTCTTAACCTTCCTATTGCGAATTGCGCCACGGAGTTTTCTCCTTGGAATCAATACTTATATTTCTTCACGAAAATAGTAGATGTAACCACAATCTTCTATTTCGTTCATACCGGTCTGTTCTGCCACTATAGCCCACAGGAATTATTCTTGATGTTCCAGCATGATAATTACGAATACAACATAAGCCTATTTGTGTCTGCTTGTAACAATTGTAAACGCGTCCTTAAAGCGGCTAAGTCTTTGCGGATAGAATGGGACACTTCATAGCTTCTAACAAGTTTTACTCTCGTGACTACTGGCGGTTCTGTAACAGTATCTTAAAATCTTCTATCCTTCCTCTCTTCCCTCCATTTGAAGTGTTAACTTCTATTAATAAAGCAGAATGTTTTGCTCGTAAATTTTCTTCAAATTCTACGCTTGAATCGTTTGGAGTATCTTTGCTTGACATTCCACTCAGAACTGAGTCCCTATTGAATAATATGCATATAAATCCGGCCATGGTTTCCGCTGCCATCTCTAAGCTAGATGCTCTTAAAGCATGTGGACTTGATAGTATCCCTGCATTAATCCTTATGAAATATGCTCCCGAACTGGTTCCAGGTCTCTCTAAACTGTACAATAAGTAACTTGCTGCCTCTTGTTTTCTGACTTGTTGGAAATCTTCTGTCGTTTCTGTCTTTAAGAACTCAGGCGAACTATCTGATCTTTCTAACTATCGATCTACTTTTTTTTTAAACAAATTTCCAGAAGTTCTAAACAACTCTGAATTGATTATGCATCTCACCTCGCATGGTTTTCTTACATATAAACAATATGGTTTTTGCTTCTCTAGGTCAACGGCTGATGTATTAACAGTATTTCTGAAAGAGTCTATCAAGATTTAGATAAGAATGGTGATGGTCGGAGTGTTGCTTTGAATATTTTGGACGCATTTGACAGGGTTTGGAATATTGTTCTTCTTCACAAATTGATTCAGTCTTTCTTATTAAATCGCGAAATGAAAGTTGTCTTAAATGGGAACTCTCCTGGATATTTTGCATTAATACAAGCGTTCCCCCCCCGGGGGCTCTAACCTTGGACCAACGTTGTTTTTGTTTTTTTATCAACAAGCTTCATGATGGCGTCAGTTCTCAACTTGGTATCTATCCTGATGACACAGCCATTTATTCCTGTTTTTTAAGAATACGTCTGAGTGATTCATTGCGTTTTCTGGAACTAACGTTTTTCGCTGACATGAAGTGTAAAGATTATGCCGAATCAATTGCTAGATCTGCTGCTAGAAAATTTGGTTCCGTGTCGTGTCAGAATCTATCTTATATATTTATAAGTCTACCATTCGTCCTTGTTTTGACTACTGCTGCCAGATATAGTCTGGTGCTGCTGCTATATATAGAGAGATTCTTGATAAAATCCAAAGAAGAATCAGTAATGTTATTGGCTCTGGCCTGGCATCTCGCCTTCAGTCATTTTCTCGCCACCGTAATTTAGCTTCCTTTTAACCTTTCTATAAATATTTTCATGGTAATTGTTCTGATGAATTTTCCTCTACGGTACCTTTATGGATTTAAGCGTAGTACTATTTTAGCGGCAGGTATCATCATTTAACAGTTGAAATGGTTCGAGGTAACCGTAAATTCTATGCTAACAGTTTCTTCTATCGCACTTCTCGCTTGTGGAACTATCTTCAGGTTTTTGCTTCCCAGTCAACTTTGATCCTTAAAGATTTAGATGCAATGTCTTAATTCTTGTTCTTTTAATGTTCTTTCAACGTAATAGAGTTTTTCTTATATTCTCTAACACTCAGTAACCCTTTGCATCTTTGTGGCTTTATTGCCTTACTTGGGATGAAATGATTTAAAATATACCCAACTAATTTAGAACAGTCCTGAAGAGACTTCCAAAAAGATTGAAAATCAAACCAATAACTGGAATCCTCTTAACAACAGAATTATTAAAATCAGCGAAAATACTAAGGGGGATTCTGGAGTATTTAGATAATGTGCTGCCACTTAATGTGATATAAAAAACCTACCAATTACTACACATTGGTAAACTTAATTACTCCATTAGTATTATTTATTATTATTGTTGGCATTTCTGTTTTAATTCATAATGTCAAGGAAATTGTAAGAGTATAAAAAGCAGGAAAATATTTGGATCCTTTTAAAAATACTAAAGAAATTATCCAATATAAAAGTAACACCTGTGTGTCCATCCTTATCGACGCGTTTGGAAAAGTTTCAAAGAACTTTCCGAAGAGGTTGGAAGAAGTGGAAATCCGATAAAATGAAATCTTCCAGTTGAGCGAACTATTAAGTGTTGAATTCTGAAAAGACTTCAGTGAAATTCATCTCCATGACCATGTCACAGAATTCTTCTTTTGCAAAGTTTATGATATTTTTTCAACTTTTCACTTTCTGGTAATTCTGTTGTAAGATGGAAGAGCAAAATCCACCATCTGGCAATCTATTTTGCTTGTTTCTTACAACTATATTACAACTCTTGGATCAGTTCATACACTTGACTAAATAATAAGTGTTGGAGTGATATCAGACAGGTGAGGTGAACATGAAAATGCATGTATAATGACACCAATATAAAGAATGATTACCAAGTATAAGAATTCGAAACGTTGATTAAAAGCTTCATCGACGATGTCAAGATTGAATTTTGGACAGAAAAATGATCAATGTTAGTAATGCAAAGGAAAATACTTGTGACATCAAACAGAGTCGACATACTTTTCTTTTTATGTACCATGATCTTTCTTGACATAGGCGATCATGGCTCTCCACCTTCCTCTATTCCTTGAAGCTCTAGGCTAGTTCCTTCCCTTTGCTTCCTCTCCCAGACCACGTTCTGTCTTCCACCTGCTCGCCAGGTATGTCAAGCGCTGCTTTCCCTTGTCTATCTTTCTCTCTATTCGATCCGTGAGTATCAGATTCTCCAGGCCCTTCTTCCTCATTATATGTCCCAGAAACTTCAGTTGCCACTTCCTGATGTCAAGTATAATACTCCCCATCGTTGCTAACACGCCCGGTCCATGATATCCTTAGCTTCCTTCTGTAGAACCACAACTCCGTCGCCTCGAGTCTCTTCTTCATCTTTGAGGAAATCGTCCAACATTCGCTGCCGTAAAGAAGGACAGATATCACGTAACAGATCAGTATTCTTTTCTTCGTTTCCAAAGAAATTCTCCTGTCTCTCAATACTCTGTCCAGAGATAACAAAATTATAATGGCTTTAACAGAACAGGATCAATATACATCCTTGAATATGACTTTACGTTATAGGAGGAAATGAAAGAAAAAGTAAGAAAGGAGGATAAGAAATATTAGAAAGCAAATTCAATCTAAGTAAATCACAATAAACTGATAAAAAGAATGTTGCGCAGTACCGATAGATAACATACCTATTCGTCGAATGGATTAAGAAAAAGAACTCTATTCAATGAAACGAGGAAAGTCGTGACCATACACAAAACACTGCAGCAAAAACATGGCATAGAGATATTAAATGATATGTGAAAATTAAGGAAGTAGGCAGAAGACGAATCAACATTGAAAAGATCGAAAATGAAAACAGATAAATGCATACAACAATGCAACAAGAACTATTTATAAAGTACACGTAACAGTGAGATAAGAGATAAAAAACGACAAACAAGTTAGTGGTGAAAAATTGCATCAGGGAAATGAAACAATGTACAGATATTTTAAGAGACAAAGATAAATATCGCGGGTCAAAAATCACGGATATAGTTACACAGAGGGTAGCAGAAGAAAGAAACGAATTTCCCACCAACATAGCCCAGAACAGTAGGACAAACCAAGTGATGAATTACAAAACCAAGAAAAATAACTGATATTGCTACAGTGAATAAAGTGATTAGTGAATATAACAAGATGATTAAAAAAGAATACAAAAGAAAGTTCAACAAGCAGGCAATAATCATGCACTAAGAGATGTTCAAACACCTTTTTATCATTTCACCCCAAGCTAGGAGATAAAGCCATCAAGATTCAATAACGTGAAAGAATCTGAAAAAAATTATTAAGGAGAGAAAACAATAAAAGTATATGAATTATGGAGACAGAAGATGACGATTGACATTGCAGTTACGTTTTTGAAGATCAAAGTTGGTTGGAAAACTAGAAGCCGGAAAAGAGTTCCACAAGGGAGAAGTGCGAGAGAAGAAACTTTTAGCATAGAATTTACGGCTAAATTTAGCAATTTCATCTGTAAAATGATGAGAATTATCTGTCAATCTAGTACAGCGTTTAAATTTGTGTAAAGCAGAGGTACCAAAGACGAAAGCTCATAAAAAACAATTACCATGAAAATATTTATAGAAAGGGCACAGGGAAGATACGTTACGCGGGTGGGGAAGTGACTGAAGCCGAGATGCCATATCAGGGCCGATAAAATTACAGATTCTTATTTAGAGTTTGACAAGACTCTCTAAATCCATAGCAGAAGCCCTGAAGTTATTACTTCGTCAGATGACAAGGCAAGGCTCTTTTCAACGAACTTTGTCTCTCACTTTATGTTACATGGTGAGGATCAAGAGGTTACAGAGTGTGAAAAAAAAAACATTATGAAGGAGAAAGATCAATGACAGGTAACCAGTCCGAAGAAAATCCCAGTGGTTGTTCTTAAGAATATTAACCCATACTTATCTCCAATTCTGGCAAAACTGTTCAACCACTTCCTGAAGAAGAGATGCTTCCCAAGTCTATGGAAGGTGTGGACCCTGTTTTTAAGAATGCGAGTGAGTATTCATACCTGTCGCAATATCAACCCATTGGTTTCCTGAGTGTCATCAGCAATCTTTTCTAATCGATAATCAGCAAGAACATTGTTGAACACTTCAACAGGAAAAATCTCTTGAGCTACAGCCAGTATGGATTTTGCCCTGCTAGATCCACAGCTGATGCCTTAACTATCGTTACTCAAAGAACCACTGAGGCACTAGAGGATAAATTTATACCGGTAACAATTGCCCTAGATATATCGAAGGCGTTTGAAAAAGTGGGGCATCGAGGGCTGTTCCATAAACTCTCCAGATATGAAATCTTTGGAAGGACTCTTTCAGTAATCAAGTTCTTCTTAACAAGTAGGTCTATGAAGGTCGTTGTTAATGTCCAGTCACCGGAAGCACATAAGATCAATGTCGGCATTTCGTAGGGTTCTTTCTTCGGCCCTACCATTTTTCTACTGCATATTAATGCTCTGACTAAGAGCATATTCTGTTCATTAGTGAGTATATATGCTGTTACTCGGCAGTTTGTAGGTGCACCCCCAACGATTTGGAAGATCAAAGGGTAGCAGTTCATCTCTCCTCTAACCTAGCCCAGGTTGCTAAATAGGAGAAGGATTGGCTTATCAAATATTGTATGTGTTCTGACGATCTACATCCTTTAGTCCCATCGCCCCTGATCATTACAACTGATAAACGCCTTGCCACGGGGTGCAGAATTAATTTCAACTCGGAACTAATTTCAATTCGGAACTAAGGTTTAGGTTTAGGTTTAGGGTTAGGATTTTAAATCGAGTTGAAATTAGGTTCGAGTTGAAATTAATTCCGAGTTGAAATTAGTTCTGTCACTACTCATTACACATTCTCGGCCTAACGTTTTCCACTGAAAATGTAACGATTATACACAATCAGTTGCCGTGAATCATCCGCATTCCCTTCGTATACAAATAGTAAGAAGTAAGTTGCTTTCGGACATCTTATTCCCAAGGACTTCTGCATTGTGGAACAGACTCCCAGCAGGATGTTTTGACCTCTTCAAGTCTAGGGCTAATCGTTATCTTTGCTGCATAATCCCATGAACATCCCTTCTTGCATGTTTACGCTCATGTCACACCACATAGTAACCCTGTCGCAATATCGACCCATTAGCCTCCCGAGTCTCATTAGCAATCTCTTCGAATCTATAATCATCAAGAACGTTGTTGAACACTGCAACAGGAATAATCTCTTGAGCGATAAACAGTATGGATTTTGCCCTGCTAGATCCAAAGCTGATGTATTAACTGTAATGAATCAAATAATCACCGAGGCACTAGTGGCAATTTGGCCTCGTATTGGGTAAACATTAGCATAAAAAAGAAGCTGATCAGATGTAACAGGAATATTCAAAACATGGATGCTAGTCTTATAAAGATATAAGCTAGATTCTGGCGGGAATCATTGCATAGCACGACTCAGTGAACCAACTTTCCTAGCAACATATCTAGCGATTTATTCAATACAATCGTTCCACTGTGAGTGGAAAACATTAGCCTGAGAAGATGCAGTAAGTTACTCTCCTGGAGGTCAGCATCAGCCATACTGTTGGAAGGCAAAAAAGATTCTTTAAGACTATTAAAAGAGAGCAATCTAGTTTTGGGGGCATTAAAATTAACAGGCCATTTCGTGTCCCATTTAATAAAAGAATCAAGATCATTCTTGAGATCAGCAGCCAATTTGTCATTACCGAGCATATGAGACTTGCCATTAAGACAGGGGTAAAAAGTTGCGCCATCAACATAGATACGGAGTTGAGAACTGATGACATCGGGAAGGTCGTTGATGAAATGTAAGAACAAAGTAAGTTCAATGATAGAAAACCTGGGTGGGGGACACCTGCATTAATGCATAAAGATCTAGAGGAGTGGCCTTTCAAGTTAACATTAATTTCACGATTTGATAAAAACTGAATCAGTTCAAAAATTCGCCCAGGAATAACATAACCGTTGAAGAAGATCGGTATACCAAACCCTCTCAAATGTCTTCGAGATAAAACAGTTAATTAGAGCCTCTAGTACTGTGCCAAAAAAGAGGTAGAAAGCAAATAGGCCTATAGAAGTATCAGATTGTTTGCCTGAGTTCTTAAAGACTGGAACTATAGAAGAGGATTTCCAATAAGTAGGAAAGCAAGAACAGCAAGGCACTTATTATACAGCTTAGAGCGAACAGAACCCAGTTCAGGAACACATTTCTTAAGGACTATTGCAGTGATACGACCAAGTCCACATAATTTGAGGGGATCCAGTTTATGATAGTAGAAATCGTGGATGGTGTTATATGAATATCACTCAATAGAGACTCAGTTCAAATTGGAAAGTCAGGTGCTCCAGATGAGTCAAGAATAGAATTTGAAGAGAATTTACAAGCATTTTTTTTAAGATCATTTGATCATCAATTTGACCTTATCGAACCGATCAAACTTACTAATAGGACAGGAGTAATCAACATAGATACAGAGTTGAGAACTGATGAAATCAGGAAGGTCGTTGATGAAATGTAAGAACAAAGTAAGTTCAATAATAAAAAAACCCGGGGGACACCCGCATTAATGCAAAAAGATCTAGAGGAGTGGCCTTTCAAGTTAACATTAATTTCATTTAATTTTAATTTAGATAAGAAAGATTGAATCAAATGAAAAGTTCGTCCAGAAAAAGAACCATTACTTATCACCTTGTGAAGAAGACCAGTATGCCAAACCCTGTCAAACGCCTTCGAGATATCTATAGCAACAGCCCGAGTTTCACAAGTTTCATCGAAAGGTTGACAGGCTCCTTCAGCAATAACCTTTAATACCTCATCAGTTGGTTTAGAGAAGCGAAAGACATATTGTTTGTCTAAAAGAAGAGCCTATATGCTTAAACATTTAGGAGACGATTATAGCCTCTAGGACATTTCCAAAAGGAGGTTTAATGTTATTAAGAGGTAGATAGTTAAAAAGATCAGATTGTTCGCCTGAGTTCTTTAAAACATGAACTACAGAAGATAATTTCCAACAAACATGAAATCAAGAAGCAGTAAGTCATTTATTGTAGAGTTATTGTAGAGTAGAGCCATTTTAGGAGCACATTTCGTAAGCAATATTGCATGGTAGGCACGGTGGAGTAATGGATAGCGGCGAGGACTGAGTTCGAATTCTAGTCGAATCCATTACATTCACTTACGTGCTAATACCCTTGGGAAAGGTATGAATCCTCTTTTTCTCTCCCCAAGGTATGGGTAAATAGCGGAACAGACTGTGTTCTATAGCTTTGGATGGCAACTTGTCTACCGCAAACAAATGGCAACTTACTGCACGAAAAACATCTGCCTCGCCAGTCATATATCGATAGATACATGATCGCCTAAGCGTGTATCACGCATGACACATAACTGACTGAATGGTAATGTTAATATTAGCCGTTTCCCTATAAGGAAACATTTGGCATAGACCGAGCAGCCAGTACTGCTTTCAGTCGATATTTATAAAATGTTTCTCTCAAAACAATTTTTTTTAGAAAAACAGGTTTCTCAAGTCCAGTAACTTTTATCACTCTTCCGGGTATTGATGGGGATCTTCCTTCTGAAACTTCTCTTTGAAGTGGCGTGGAAAGTTAATTTTTTTTTCGAATTAGATGTGCTATCCATTTTAGTTGTTGCTGCTGTTGGAAGTCTTCAAGTGATGTGGTGTCTGTCATTTAGTAGAGTTCTTTGTTTTCGATTCTGTAGCGCCAGTCCACAATGTTTAATGAAGTATGATTTTTGCCATGACCTTCAGGCTTTACTCGTTGAAAGCTTTTTTCACTATTGATCTTAGAAAGCGGTTGTATACAGATGAGAGTTTAGATATTCTTGAACAAGTTTGGCACCATGCATGGTATCCATATGAAAGTCTTAATCTAACGAAGTTATTTAAGAACATGACTCGAGATTTCAGGTCAATGTTTTGGTTTAGTAGCACTTTGCGCTGTTGGGCAAAACTATTCCTGGCACAGCATATTCTATATTCAATTTCACTGGGATACCGAAAGTAAATGAATTATTATACACGATACAGAGCCAAGAAAACTTTCCAAGACGACGAATTATGATATATGATACGGAATGAAGAATATTTTACAAGTCGATGAATTTTGAAATGCGATACAGAAAGAAGAATAATTTAAAAGACGACGAATTACCATATACGATACAGAACGAAGAATATTTTACAAGTAGCCGAATTATGATATGCGATACAGAGCCTAGAATATTCTAAAAGTGGACTAATTATTATATACGGTACTGAGCCAAGAAAATTTTACAAGACGACGAATTATAATATATGATGCAGAATGAAGAATATTTTATAAAGCGATACATTCTAAAATGCGATACAGAGTGAAGAATATTCTCAAGTCCAATATATGTTATTCTTCTTCCCAGTATTGGGGGGGGGGCGTTGTTCCTTCCTAACCTTTTGTTTGAAGTGGCGCGGAATGTTAACGTCTTAATTATGTCATTATTTTCTCTTTGAGTTATATGTTAAAAGACCCTCAGGATTTACTCGCTCAATGAGGCTGTATACAGAGGAGAGTTCAGATATTCTGGTACCATGCATGACATCCATAGGAAAGTCTTGATCTAACGAAACTATTTAAGAATATGAGTTTTCAGGTTGGTGTTTTGGTTTTGTAGCAATTTGTGGTATTGGGCAAAACTATCTTTGGCACAGCCTATTCTATATTCAATTTCTTTTTCTCCTATACTTAATTTTTTTGAGTTGATCCATACACCTAAGTATCTGAAGCGTTTAGTATTTACTAATTTCACATCCTTTATTTTCATGATAGATTCAGTGTAGGTAAAATCACAGTTTTCATTCCAATTCCAGATCATAGTTTCTCTTTTGGAAAGGTTTGTCTTGAATACCATTGATTGGATCACTTGATAGAGGATGCTGTGACATCAAGGATGCATGGTTTATGGGGATTCATTTTAGAGATGATAACACGAAGGAGTTATATGCATATCACAGTAGGAACTCAATCCTGAGTAGAAAGATACTCCAGATGAGTCAAAATTAGAAATGGAAGAGAATTTATGAGCAAAGCATTCTACTTTATCAGATGATGATGATAACGCCTTAAAATGAGTAAAGAGACGAGGGTTAGAGAACGTATCCTCATTTAACACGCTATTACAGTGTCGTTAGTAGTAACGAGAACGAATCTTGTTAGAGATTATAGAGAGGTTAATTTTGTCAGCGAGAAAAGATTTAGCCTCATTAAAGACACGTTTGCAATATACACAAAGGGAAGGAGTGTCTGTTGTGATCAGAACTATCCTGAAAAAAGTGGTTGCTGTGGGCTCTAGCGGCTGAACAGGTAGGTGTGAAATAAAAATAGAAGATTATGTTTTCAACTGGTATTTCCAAACAGGTCCAAAACAGCGATGCAGGCTTTTACCCAAGATAAATCATTAGAGGCTCAATTCTCAAAAAGGAAGGTTAAAAAATTCCACTCCAAGGGTGTAGCAAAGAAAATCACAAAATGATTCCCAACTGCTAAGCTGGCTAAAAAAGTCTTGCGAATAGGGAGTTAATATCTAATAGATGAGTTAAAAGAAATATCAACAGAGACTAATCCAGCGTAATCCGAATTGACAAGAGGGCAGAGTTGCGGTGTTTGACAAGAACCAGGAGAGGACGTAAGTAAAGAAAATAGATTAAAGTTTTCCTTTCCTTTGTGTTCGGCTAAGTACAGAAATAGTTTCAATACAAATATGAGACTTCGTGAAAACAGAAATCACAACATTAAGAATTCGATAACCAGTCCGGCCTATCCAAGCAAGAAGCCAGGACCTGGTAATTGTAAATATTATAAATATTGGGTTGGTGCATAATTATCAGGCGTTTTTTAAACAATATTCATGTATAAAGAAACATAACAATTCAACAATAACATTTTAAAATGATTATTTCAGAGCGTATGATTATCGACACGGATTTTTATAACCTGAAAATAAAATAATATTTTTATTAAAAAAGTACACAAAAAATCAATTTTTATTAACAAATAACTCGCCTACAAAAACGCCTAATAATTATGCACCAACCGAATAAATAAAGAACTTGCCAAATCGTCGACGTGAGAATTTGAAAATTATCAGGAATCTGATAAATATATGGCATATGAAATTTAGAGTTGTATCCAAAATAGAAGGTGCACATGGAATTGTACCAAAGTCTTTAGAATTGGGACTAGTGTTTAAAGCCTCGGCGTTGCTAGTGAGTGTCTGGGATTGCTGGAGGTTTAACGATACTTGCTGTCACTGAAATCTCAGTGATGACCATCAGACATCTGCTGGATGATAATAATAATAATAATAATAGGAAGGTTTTTATAAGTGAGTCCTACCTATATAGCTAAGTGAACCTAGGGTACCTCAAGGCGGTGTAATGGTTAGCAAGCTTGTCTCGCTAGAACAATTATGACTGAGTAGTGAGTTCGGCCTTGTGCCACATCTAAGTTAAGCTAGCAAAATCACTACTTAAGTGAACCTGCAGTTTATAGTCAGTGATGTGCAGATGTTTATCTTTCATCATTCCAAATTGTTTAAACTCTATTAGGTTAACTAAATGTTATTCGCTGGCGGATGCAGGTGGCTACGAAGTGACAAGAAAAATCGCCCCTATAGCCCCAATACGATATTGTTTTTGACAGGCCAATGTCACTCAGGCATTTCACTGATATGACACAACAAAACCTAAACATCATTAATTCCTGGGAAAAAAATTTAAAAATGTCGCTGGCCTTAAAGGCATCACCTCTAAAAAACATCAACACCAAATAGTTTTATTAATCTAACACAAAAGATTATCCATTTTATTAAGTTCTGAAAAAAATATTCATTTTGTCTTTTATATATCGTATTTGATTTTATATATACTTCCTATCGCAACGGTTGTTTTTTTCTATGACCATTACGCAAGCAGTATAGACCAGGAAATAAAAATGTAACCACCATCAGGTAGATGATCTCTATATGAAATCTTGATGCCTACATAAGAATGATTTTTTTTAACTTCAAACTGACCATGTGCCACATCAGACATCTTACGTAAATTATAAATAATGGACCAGCGTGTAGTATCTATGAACTCTGTGAAAAGTTTGCATACATACATATATATATATGCTAATATATATATATATATATATATATATATATATATATATATATGTGTGTGTGTGTGTGTGTGTGTGTGTGTGTGTGAACAGTAAGATATATAATCCGGTGTTCTTATTGATATTCTTATTTTTACAAAAGGGTGTTCAATGTAAATTTACAGAGCATAAATATTATAAATTGAAAATTGACTGAAAATATGTTTTTTTTCGCTACACAGTAATAACCATGTTTCAAAAATGGAAGCTAAGAACTTTAAATTTAACCATATAATTAAATTAAAAGCATTGGTTCCGTTTCTTAAAGCGAATATTGGAATAGCTTATTTTTAAATTTACTGAGTTTTAAATGCACATATAAATTCATAATTTCTTGTCTCCAAGGATATAGAGAAATCCAATCATTCAGACAAGGGGCGGTAGCATGTTTATTTTTATTAACTATTGTTGAACAATTATGAATTCGAAAAAGAGGTTAAGTCTAAATTAATTAAATTTATGTTTAAATTAATTAAATTTAAGTTTAATTTAATTAAATTTAAAGTTTTTAGCTTCCATTTTTTAAACATGGTTATTACCGTATAGCAAAAAAAAAACATATTTTCAATCAGTTAATTTATAATATATATGGTAATATATATATGGTAATATATATATATGTGTTAATATATATATATATGCTAATATATATATATATATGTGCTAATATATATATATATATATATATATATATATATATATATATATATATAACACCAAACAACATAGAGGTAATAATAATAAAAAAAACAGACTAAATAAAATCCCATAACTTAGAGCGAATAAAATTTATTCTAGATACCATAGCTTAGAATCAAAGAAAAATTACAAAAGAAAAAATATAAGAAAATGAAGCTCTAATAATGGGAAAGGGAGATTCAATATTTCTTCACCAGAAAAAATAATTCAAATTCAAAAGCGCTTTCGTTTTGTGATTAGTCAGACAATGAAAAAGTTTACTTTGACAAAGAGGTGAGATAATAAACAGATTGCACCTCAAATTAGTGAATCAATTAATTTTATTTTAATGCAATGTATCAAGACTAATCACATACACAAACACACAATTATATGCATACAGATTGCAATAAATAAATTATCGCCATTTTATAGTTTTAGTTTCGCGCATGCGCGTTGTTTGTTTTTGATTTTGTTGACTGCAAAGTGTCGAAGTTTCAGTTGGACACCGTCTGTGAGAAAAAAGGCACCAGGACGCAAATCATTCCGCCAGAAATTTGGAAATGGGATGCTGTACTGCTTGGCATTCGCGCCAGAAGCTCCATTACGAACATTTTAGGGTGGAAGAAGATTCGGAAAGTGTTGGATGAGTCTAATGGTGATTACAAAGGGACGGCAGCTCAGGAAACTCACTCTGATAAGAAAAGAACACCCGAAAGTTTGGTGAGATCCAGGACATGATTGTCAGCGAGGCCCCTCCAATTTAAGCAGGAGGCCTAAATCAAGTGCCTTGAGTGGGTAATGCTGCCTTGGATCAAGAGAGAGCCTACTGGAAGACCCTACGTCTGGCAACAGGACTCTGCATCAAGCCACACAACCACATGATCCCTTACATCTGGCCACATAACTCCCCAGACTGAAAACCCTCTGATTATTATGTGTGGGGCGCAGATATGCCAGAGACCTACAAAACTCCTTGTCATACCAAAGATAAACTGAAGTCAAAGATTATGGCAGCATTCACCAACTTAAACAAGGAGACCGCCCAGAAGAGTTTTAGAAGATTCTGAATCGCCTGGAGGCCGTGGTTGAAGCCAATGGTGAATTTATTGAATACATTTACTCTTTAGTATTTCAAGATATTTTTGTGTAATTTTGGAAAACATATTTGTTAAAATAAGATGTCAGTGGTATTTTCATTTTTGCGGCATTTAGACGACAATTTATCCATCGCACCCTAAGAAGAATCTTCTAAATTTATTTCATGTATACAATGTCATTTCTAAACCTCTGAGGTGCTTTTTTATTTTCTTTTCTTTTCTACAGTGAGGAACTCCCGGTACAAGGGCCAGGGGCCACTCGAGATAGAAAGTTACAGAGTAAGAGACACAGTAAATGAGATGTCAGTATTATTTTCATTTTTGCGTCATTTAGATGGCAATTTAACCATCGCACCCTGTATGCGTGCGCGCGCTCGCGCGTGTGTGTGTGTATATGCGCGCATGCGTGTGTGAACCATTTCATTTGCAGTGCTTGTCGACTCTCTGGAATTTTTAGAAATTCCTATGGGAAAATAAGGAAATAATGTAAGTTTTATGAATGGAAAAAGTTTCTGACTGACTGTTGTAAATATTTTTGTCGCTAAACTTTTGTGCGCCGATTCTTCAAGCTACTAATCAGAACTTAGTACGATTTCTCGTTACCGCGTCACAGAAGAAATATCTTGTTAGAGTAAACCAAAATAAATGATTTTGTAAAATTTGTTTTTCAATTTCCTTTCAATATATATTGTCGGCAAGCAATCTTTACATTAATCGTTAAAAACATTTTAAAGAATGTGAATTCAAACCTCGAATTCTTAACGTTAAATAGCCAAAGATAAAAACGATGTGATGAAAAGTAACAATAACCAAATAAACTAAGTAAAACTAGTTATAAAATATAATAAATAGACCCTGGATCATCAAAACAAATAATAGTAATTATTATAAATTTTATTTATTATGCTTACTTTCAAATGACAAAAGGTAAATTCAGCTTTGAGTATTTGGAAATTCCTATTTCCTCAGTTTTTTTTAGAACGGTTATCGCCTATTCGCTTGTTTGTTTAGAATTCAAATTTCTGGATTTCAATTGGTTGGAAGAGATATCTTTGGGACTAGAGAGGAATAAGCAACTATCTTAGCCACGAGAAGAGCTCAAAAGTTTAAAGAAAGTACAAATATTATTTTTAAGTTGTCATGTGAATACAGTATCAGTTTTAAGTACTCACTATACTGTGCGACTTTGATGATATATAAAATTTCTCTCTATGTATTTAGGACAGGTGTAAATAATAATTTCCTATGGCGTCTATGTCAGCCCACCACGAACTTCACCATTAATTAACAATTTTGGGGAACAGGTATTTGATATGCGACCAAAAAACGATATTTCTGCACACATTTTTACAATAAAATGTAATAAATTCGTCAATATTATTCAGTTATAAATTTATCATTTAAGTTTCGAGAATTGCTTAATAATTGAGTAATAATAATTGTGAATTGACATAGTGTGATTCTTCTACAGAAAATGTTTGCTTAAGCGCATTGATAAAGAAGACAATTGTGTTGATAAATAAATATTTGCTATGTAAAATTGATGCTTTTTTCATTATTAAGCTGTAGTCTTATTAATAAGCACGCGTATAATTACAGTAGTAAATTAAGTTAGACTTCTTTATTCTCTAAACGATAATTATTAAAAGAAAATAATAATCATAATGATTGACACAATCATTGGGTGGAAAATGTTTGACGTTTAACCAGAACAAAGAAATTTATCTCGAGATATCTCATCCGTCAGTTCGAAAGGGTTACACAACTGTATGTAAAGTGATCATTAGCAATCAACAGTAGTGAAACACAAAAACTTATAGATATTTACTAGTTTAGTTTAGTTCGAAACAAGGCTAATTAGGAGGAAATTGTTGGCGCAAGAGGATTGTTTTGCGCCAATGTTAAAACGAGGAAAAACCACCTACTTTGAAAATCAGCATTTTAACCTGGGCACGAACAACGGCCACTGAGACCAGCGAGAAACACGTCTCTCAGCTTCGTGGCGGGCCGTTCTAAAATCTGTATTATAAACAGATTCCTTTATTCATCTCATCTTTTTGCTTCTGGCCATTGATATGAAATGAAAGGCGGGTGCCAAATAGAAAAAACATTAATATCACCATACGCCTTTTACACATTTTAACGAACGTTAATAATAGTAGTAATAAAATCAGTATTAGGAAAGCGGCAAAAACAGGCAAAAAATATTTGAATTTGAGTCGATTGCGAAAATATTTAATCAGCAGCCTGCTCAATGGAATTTCGATAAAAATATCTCTATGACTCTTTCTTGCTCTTGCGTAGGAGTGCCAAAAACCGCAAAATTTCGCGCTGTGCGGCTTTCCCGCCTATTTTTCCAAAATGGTGGTGGAATGAAGAGGAGAAAAAATTCAACGTCTGAATAAAAAGAGAAAGAGTAGGAAAGAGAAAGGAGTGATAGTTTGTGGGAGGCGATAGGTACGACAATCAAATCTGCTACACCACGGTGTGTTAGTCTCATGATATAAAGTTGAAGATGGTCACGGGGTGGTGGTAATAGAAATAAAATGAAGACTGTGAATGTTGATTAGTCATAAAAAAAGAAGGAAAAACAAAAAAAAGTAAAATGAACCAAAAAGTGTGCTTTCGTACAAAACCAACCAACGCTCAAACCTACACTCGTAATATATCTGTAAAAACCCGATCTAACTTTACTTATAAATCTATCAATATCACTATCAACTTATTCTACTTACCTACCTATCTCCCTGCTTGCCTATTTGCCTGACTATCTATCTATCTATCTATCTATCTATCTATCTATCTATCTATCATAATTATGAATACACACATATCAATACATAGATGCACACAAATGGCTTGATATATTATAACTATCTTCTCGGAAATGTTTGCAGTAATCACCCACTACTAAAATATCTTTCTTTCTGATATTCAATGAATAATTTAATGATTGAATTTCGAATGAAGTCAAATTTCTCTGTTTAAAATATTATCAGGCGTTCATGTCACTGTATTAATTTTAAGTCATGTTTATTAAATCACAAGGGGTGTCTTATTGAAATTTTCCTGCGAAATACGACAAAATATAAACTTTCGTTTAATAGAATTTGAAAAATAAAATAAAACTAACGATGAAAGTTGTAACAGAGACCTATTTAAATATGATGCATGTTCAAGCCAATTACTTTTTTCTTTTTATCGACAAGTTGCACAAAGAGTGTGTCCTATTGATATTTTTTGTGAAATACGCCCAAATATAACCTTTCTATTTTTAAACTTGTCGATAAGATTTTTTTTTTATTTTGCAGAATTTTTAGCAAGAGATAATATGTATTAAGTATATTTATTATTATTATTATTATTATTATTATTTTATTTCCTTTGATTTCTGGTGTGTACACATTTCTTCCCGGGTCCCGCCCAGAGACCTAAGGTTAAAATGGCATCATAACATTTTACACACACACACACACACACACACACACACACACACACACACACACACACACACACACACACACACACATACACGCGCGCGCGCGCGCTCATAAAATTATATTTTTACATAGATAAATCTCTTCGTAAGGTGTGGGTTATACTTGTGAGAACAATTTTTTGTATTTCTTTAAGGCATGGGCTTCCAGGGATCCCCTCAATTAGTCTACTGCAATCTTTTCCAACCAATCCGAGGGCTCCAACTACAACAGGGATTGTTGATGTCCCATGTGCCACATTTTTGAGATTTCGCTTTCAAGGTCCTTGTATTTTGATAGCTTTTTGATCTTCAAAGATACATTGCAGTCCGTAGGGACTGCCATATCAATAAGGAGGCACATTTATTTTTGTTTGCGATCTCCAATAACAATGTCTGGGCTGTTAGTTTTGTTTGTTCTGTCTGTGTGCATTGTGTAGTCCCATAAATTTGTAACAGGTCCTATCACCGTAACCGGCTCTGGGTGTGGGTGGTGTTCATACCAATTTCTTTCAGTTTTCTTTCCGTAGAAGTTTTTCCAGTGCAGATATTGTCCAACTCTGTCATGCTGGCTTTTATATTCAGTGGGTGCCAATGCCGTGCAACCTGATACAAGATGATCAATTGTTTCTGGGTAATTATTACAGAACCTGCATTTTGGGCTAACAGAATATGTTTGCTTGATAATTCCTAGTTAACAAGCACTAATCCTGTGCACCAAGGATAAATCTTTCCGTTTCAGATTTTAACCCAGCACGACGTAGCCACTGATGGGTACGGGGCTTGTCTACATCAGCTTATTTGATACGGGCAGACTATTGGCCATGAAGTGGTTTATCTTGTCATCGTTTCTGTATCTGGTCGGTTGCATTTGTTTTTGCTTTCTTTTTTTATGTATTTTGCTGCTTCAGTCGGTGTATTGTTGATATAATGGAATATGCGTACACCTGTGTCCCCCCCTCACTGGAATATGATTGGCTGGTGTCCGTCATAAATACTGACAGACGTATAAGTACGAGAGAGTCAGAAGAGCCTTAGTCTGAGTCTAGTCTATAACGACGCCCATTGGACTACGCCATTGATCTACACTTCTTACCTGCGACTACGACGCGTACCAGTCGATTACTGCTACCGTATTCTACTTGGTTATAGTAGCCAAAACTACTTAGCTACTTCGTTCAAATGTATTCCTTTCCGGGACATATCAATTGTGTCATACTTATATTTCTGCATCCATTTGAAACTTCATTTTGAACTTGTTGGCTTCTTTTATTACGGAATAAAGACGCTTACTACTTTCATGTTCTTTGACACAAATCATCATCCAGTCTTCTGTAATTTCCAGGTATCTTTGTAGTTTTGTAGGACAATTCTACTTGAACTAATCCTCTGCCTCCTTCGGATCTGGGTACATACAGACGATCAACATCAGCTTTGGGATGATGCAAACGGTAGCAAGTTTTGGCGTCCATTCGCTTAATGTCAGCTGAGGCCCAATTAAGGCTGTTAAAGCTGTATTGCACCACAGGGACAGCTAAGGAGTTTATGGCTGATATTCTGTTTTTTGAGTTCAGCTCGGTATTTAATACCTGACGCACACACCTGTAGTACTCCTTTCTTACCTTCTCCTTCATTTGGGGATGTTGTATACCATCTCCTTTGCTAATTCCTAGGTATCTATAGGCTTCATTTTGTTCCAGTTCCTTATTATTATTATTATTATTATTATTATTATATCTGTTGTAATGAAATTATATATAAATTATTTATAAGTAGACGTTCTGAAACGTAGATAGTTGATATGTGATGTGATAGTTTCACAGTATAATGTTTCATTTCTATTACTTTTATTCACTACTGAACTAAGTGCATTGAGAGAGAAGAAAATTATACTGAAAAAATATTTATGTAAAATAAATACTTTATTCATCATTAACATTTTGTGCATATTGATGTGTCTAACATAATCATTAGATTTAAGGAAACGTTGGTTAAATAGCATTCTTAAAAGCAAAGTGTACATAACAAGTACACACACACACACACACACACACACACACACATATATATATATATATATATATATATATATATATATATATATACATACTTAATTGTATGGATGTGAGTTTATAACCCTAGGTTTCAGGCTTTTGCCTGAGGATCACAAATAGCGTGAAACCCAGTGTTATAAACTCATATCCATACAACTAAGTATGTTAGCTCTATCACTCACAGATATTGAGCGCTTTCCAAGAAGTACCGCACATATATAATATATAATATAATATATATATATATATATATATATATATATATATATATAAATCAGACACACGCACACACACATACACACACACACACACACACACAAACACATATATAATTATATATCGAATATGTGGTGCAGTTCAATTTATATTACAATGAATCATTCATACAAAAAGTAAATTAGTAAGCTTTTGCAGCGTGCAGTCGCAACGCTAAGGTTGAATTTGTTTTTTAAAATTTAAGTGCGTGTTTTACTAATATGGCAATTTGAGAATTTTTTTTGTTGTTGTAGGAGTTTATAAGTTAATGTGGCATGAAGTAAATAGTTCAATAAATAGAGTAAAAAGTCCCAAACATTTTGTATCCGTTATCAATAACACATTTCAAAAAAACATATTTCGATTCGCATTTTTCGTTTCGGATGTTATCTGAATTTTACCAAAAACAAAATAATTTCCATGCCTGAGGATCACTGAATGTACAGTCGAAAGTACTTGCGTATTAAAGAAAGACTTTATACAGCTTATAGTTTAAGAAAAAAAGAACATGGATCATGATATTCATCGAGTGATTGGAAGATTAATGCACCTTTAAAATTTTGTTAGCGAAGGGATTTCGCCATTTTATATCATTAACTTTACTAATTTACTTTATATATATATATATATATATATATATATATATATTATACGTACACAAACACACACACGTACACAAACACACACACGTACACACACAAGCACACATATATATATACAAAGCAAAGAGATACAGATTCTGATAAAAATATGAGTATAAATGTATTTTCTTAAAGATAGTTATATCTATAAGCTCTACGACAATATTTAAAACCCACATGTCGTTCACAAATTGACAAAACTAACTGACTTGTTGATTGCTTGAGACTGTGATCTAGAATATTTTGGGGTATCATTTTTGCTTCTTGGGAAAGATAAATTAGTTGGCGATGCTCATCTATTCATTAAATATTAGCTTAGAGATATTAACAGATAACATGGTACCACAAGCAGTGAAATCACTTACTCGACCCCGTTAGCCACTGTGTCATGTTTGTAAAGAGATCTTCTCAGGATACCTGACTATGGAACAAAGTGAAAAGTGAGATAGATTCATGCTTTTCCCTTTGTTACTAATCTGAGTATGTTTTGCCTATTCTCTTAACCAAACCAATAGCCGTAATACTACATTATTGCATTAGATGCGTGTGCAGAAGTCTTAACCGAAAACCAGTTTTCAATTGCATCTTCAGTCCCCATTCTTCAGGAAAGGGTACGACGAATAGAATTTTTAAAGAAAAAAAAAAAAGAAAAAAATGCTTTGGAATAGAAACCTGTTCAAATATGGTGCATTTTATAGGAAATTAAGTTTTTATTAAACCTTTACTAAAATATAGATATTCTTTTCATTTATGCAAGACAATCTTCCTATTTCTCTCTTCTATTTTCTCATTTGAACTAAAGCTGAAACTAGCGAGTTGCTTTTGACACAGTGATGTCAGTCGTTCACTTTTGAACCGACTGCTCGGTTGAACTCTCTTCCTACGGACGGGAGGAACCCGAAGGAGGCTCCGCCGAAGGGCGGAGTCTCCTTCGGGGAGGTAAACCGGCCCTGAACTGGCATATTTTTGGCCGAGCCCACGGGCTCGGAATGCCCACGTTAAAAAGGCCTTGTGCCACATGACACCCTCGTGGAGGGGACTCAATATCGTGACGTCAGTGATAAGTGGTTTCGGCAAAGATAAAAGCCAAGAGTTTGTATCCTTCCTTAAAACGAATAGTCAATATTTAAAAATCAAGTGATAATGTTAGTTCAAAAGGATTTCTTAGTGGCTGATATAATTACGTATTTCTAACTAACATAAGTGGTGTGTATTCGATTTCTGTTAAAAGTCAAGATTTGGAATATTGACTTTGAGGAAAGCAAATAGTCTTCACTTAAAAATTCTAATGCCTAAACTTTTCAGATTCATTTAGTCTTTTATTATAGTGACATAACCTTACTAAATATTAATGACTTTATTTCACTTGATGAATTTATTCTTAATTAGTATGGTTAAACCCCAAAGTATATGAAGTGGTTGAAATTTGATTTTAAATCATAATAGAATAACTTCTATGAAGTAGCTTTAAATAAGACTTGAATTCACTTATCATATCCCGAGAGCTCATCTTTTAGGAATGACGCCTTAACCAATTCGTCAACAAAAATCGTCTGTATTCACATTTAATACGAAGAGTTTTTGATAAAAAATTTGATATAATAAAAACTACCAACACAAGTAAAATCTTGTCCAAATTAATGTTAATACTTTTTTGTTTTTAAGTATTTCACCGCAAGGAAGGTGGGATGCCACTAGTACGCAGGTTGTTTCAGAGTGGGAGTGAGACTGAAGAGGTGTGAGGGAGGAAAGGATGAAGAGAAGGACAGGGGGTAGTTCAGGGCATCTGGAGATGTCGATTGACATTACATTTGAAGAGTTGTAGATTATAGCTATCAGGGAAACAATTAATAGCAAGAGAATTCCACAGACGGGAGGTGCGAGACATGAAGCTTTTGGAGTAGAAGAGACGGCCACATTTAACCGTTTCGACAGTGAAAGGGTGGGACCGCGATACCAGCCTAGTAGCATGCTTAATTAAAAAAAAAAAAAATAACTGAAGTAAAAACGATTTAACATAAGCAAGAGAGCATAAAACAGTCTCGGCTTCTCTAAAAATGATATAGTAAATTATAGGACATTGCGGCTGTACAGCAATGTTTCTCAGCGTATTAGTATTGGAGACTCTTTTATTAATGTTTAACGAGCCATTTTTGTTATCAGAAGTATATATAAAAGAGACTGGTTTCACAGTTGAAGTTTCACATAAATGGATTACTGCAGTTAACCGTTATTATCCCCTCCTATCCACATAGACTGTCTCTTACTGTAATCCTCTAGATCGAGTGGCCCCTGAGCCTTCTATAGGGTGAAGCTCACTGTAATAAAATGATTTGTAGTGAAAAGGCGATTTCTGATTTTTGAATATGTAATAATCGAAAAGGAATTCCATCATTTTAAAGACATTTCCAAATAGAATATGAATACTTTGCTTAATCTTTGAGAACATTAAACTTTGTGAGGTAGCTGCGAGAATAGAGTTTACTAAAGTAACTAATGATCTGTAAAATCTGAAATTGATATGACAATCACTTAAAATGGCATATCAACGTAATCATCAGAAAAGCCGTTTTTTTTCTGGCAATGGCGGGTCAATGTGTTATTCTTCAATGTGTTATTTTTCTGTATATTATTCGAACAACTCTTTTCATTTCTTGTTTTTAACGAATGGTTTTTGTTCATATATTCTTTGATTTTGTCATATGTATGCTGGCAGCACTGTTAAGTCACGGTGGTATGGGATGGAGTAATGGATAGCGGCGAGTCGAGTTCGAATTCCAGTCGAATCCATTACATTCATTTACGTGCTATTGTAATTGCTAATTGGGAAATGTATGGATCCTCTTCTTCTCCCCCTAGCTATGGGTAAATATCAGGACAGATCGGGTTCTATAGCCTTGGATGGCAACTGGTCTCCCGCAGAAAGAAATGACAACCTACTGTGGGAAAAAATCCGCCTCGTCAATCATGTATCGAAAGATACATCATCGCCTAAACGTGTATCACGCATGGCACATAACTGATGTTGCGTCAGTTTGTCTTTAAAAAGGAACAGACATAAGTCCAATAGTCCGAAAGTATAAAGAGAATAATGAAAACTCTTAATATACGAGCTTCAGTATTCAACAAAGGTGAATATATGAAATATATGATAAATATATGAAATGTAGTATAATGTAGTGTTCTATTATAGCTGTCATATAAATATTACTTCAAAATAGTTTCAAAATTAACGCATTTTGTTTATTTATTCTAATATTTAATTTGGATATTATGCTTCAGTATCTGTCTATATTTCTGAGATGAGGTATTATGTACACTATTTACATAATTCGGACTATTGTCCTCATCTTTGTCGCCATATTTATTACGACGTTTCGGCAACCAGTAATAAGGAGTGTCAGAGAAAAGCGATAATAACAACAAAAATTGCAATATGAGTTCTAGTAAAAGCATGTAATGATAACAGCAAAAATTGCGATATGAGCACTGGTAAAAAATGATTGCTGAAGACATTAGGTTTATAATACCCAGAAATTCATACCCAGATGTCCTCAAGGACACATGGCACATAAAGGCGCTAGTTAGTTCCCGTGACAGGACCTAAAGAGTGTGAGTTCAATACCTGGTTATGGCTGTGGAGAACTTGTAGAGGGGTATAATCTACGAAAGTGCGCGAAATAAAGTGTTCAGTTCGACATTCCAAACACCGAAACGTTGTAATAAATACGGCGACAATAGTCCGAATAATGTAAATAGTGGATATTATTATGCTTTTTAATTTTTAAAGTAAAAACATGACTCAAATGCAAAATATGATTTTGGCAGTTTATCAAGAAGTTAATCGAAAGTGTGGAAATTGTTTGGTGGAGACTTTTCGTTGAACGAAAATACCAGTTCAAAACATTACTTATAATAATAATCAATGTTATACAACGTGAGAGTTAATCAACATACAAAAAATATCAAAATCAAGCGTTTAAAATCATTTGTAGTGGCTTCGATAGGTTCATCATTTTGGCCTAGAGATTCGATATAAATTAAAAAAAAAAACATACTGGACTATACTTTTCTACAGCGTAACGAAGATGTTCCATATTTAAAATAAACTGCCAAAGACGGTGAAAAGTAGATATCATAATATGAACTGAAGAGGACGTAAGACAAGTGAAATGAATGACCTTAACTGTAATAAAGTTCGGTCTTCATTAAAAAAAAAAGTGATTCTGTCTATATTATGAGATTGGAAAGGAATCTTCAATAATGAGTTCTTTAGAGAAAATCAAACGTCCACTTCGAACAAGGATTGCTCCCAATTAGAAAAATTAAACAGAAGTCGACAATAAGCGTCTAGGATTAGTTAACAGAAAACAAAACAAAACATAATACTCGGTCAGAATAACGTTAGATCTCATATTACTGTTCTCCTAATGAAAAAAATTCTGAAAGACTACAACGGATCCCTAAACTAGTTATTTGCTGAGAAAAATAAATCTGGAGGATGGAATTATGGAGATGAACGAAACATGACAAGAAAAAATGAATGAATGAAAGAAAGAAAGAAAGAAAGAAAGAAAGAAAGAAAATATGCCCAATAATGTAATGTCTAAAAAAATTACTTAATAAACCAAGTGAAAAATTTGGTCGCCTAATATTTGACACGGCTTTCAATTCTGATTCTGAGACTCTTGGAATAAAAGGAAAAATGAGTGGGTGAACTGTAAACTTATCAAAACGTGAACATAAAAGAAGTGAAGGTGTAGTGATTGCAAGCGGTTATGTTGGGATAGGCCTAAGGAGTGGCAGCTATCTAAATTTCTGTGTGCCTATATCATTATAATTGTGTCAGTAGGCGAAGGTGTGGCTATGATTTCAACAAAAAGCAAAAGAACACGTGCGTGGGTCGGATGACTAAAGAAATCTGAATTACTTAACTTATTAACGTCAAGTAAAAAATAAATATCAGAATCATTGTACAGAGTAACTTACTTAATTATTTGCAAATAAATAAGGGGAACATTATTTGGACTATTGTCCTCATCTTTGTCACCATATTTATTACAACGTTTCGGCCGTTGTACGCTTCGACCTTCTTCAGGTGGTTGGAATGTCGAACTGAACCCTTTATTTCGCTCACTAGGGTAGACTGTTCTAGTTCCACGTGCCATGTTTTAATGGATGTCAGTTATCAGTTATCTCCTGCTAATTTCCCTCTGAAAGTTCTCCACTGCCTTAACCGAGTATTGAACTCACACTCTTTGTGTCCTGTCACTGGATCTAGCTAATACCTTTATCTACTGTGCCATGTGTCCTTGAGGACAGCAAGAGTATAGTCATAAGTGATTTTAGACAAGCATTTAGAAAATGATGTTTGAATAGACATTTAGCATAAATGATTTTTGTAATAAGCTGTGGATATTTTCATAAGAAAAGAAAAGGAATGAAAAATTAATATTTTTCGCCTAAAATAATGATATTGTGAAATAATGATGTAAAAATTGTATTGTTATATGAAATATGTAATAAAATATTTTAGATAATAATGACATAATTACGGTATGCAGCAGTTAGTAATCTTTTCCTTTCTTTTCTTCTTTCAGTGTTGATAAGAATTTCTTTTTTATCATCAGAGTGAATAAATGAGAATCAAACCTCACATTAATATTATTGCAAATTGAGCAGGGCATTGTTTTATTCCTCAATTTAGATCATTTTAAAGGTATTGCCCTAACAAAATTCACGCTATAACCTACCATTTGTTTACTGTGCCACACTATCAAACACATCGATAAACGTAAATCGGATCATTATAATGCAGATAAATCATTCAAAACCATTCTCTTTTCATTAAAACGTAAATATTTCTCTTGTCGATGAACAAGCTTTAGAGATAAATTTATTCCATTTGAAGAAGAGGATTGGGCAGCCGAAAGTCTACTCAAATCTCCAACAATTTCCTTAATATCTTCACAGATTCATCATAGCTTTCATCTGGACAGCGGTCTCAAACATTACTTGAATCTTTAATTTTTCTAATTGGACCTCTCCTATTTTGGACACAGTTTCAATTACGTCACTTATTTTGGCTATAACATTTACTCTCATGTTCGACAGCTTTACACATTCTAGTGGTAAGAGATACTTCACATGTACAGTGATTATATTTTCTTGACTGAGTACATGAGACATTTCACACAATGCTTTGATTCTTTTTAAAGAGGAGCTATCAGGGATTTTCTTAAAACTTTTTCTCAATCTTTTGATTAACCCAGAACTACAGTTATAAGTACAGCAATAGTTGCTACATTTTTCAGTTTCAATTTTAAGATTATTATATTTACTTATTTTGTTATATTATTTAACAGATCTATTTTCTACCTGATGGCACTGACGTAGCTATGAGAACGCATTTTTTGTTTATAGTTTAATCCCTGTGCCTTGTTTAATAATAGTCTTTATATGTATATCAGTATGAATGATAAAATAACAAAGAATAATGGCTTTATGGCTGCCTTTTATAATTGGTTCAGGCTGATGTCCATACTATGTTTCAGTATGTAACACACTGTCATATATCATTCAATAAATATATTGCCCAATCTTATAATATAGATCATTTTATTCCTTCGGTGTCAGGATTGAACAACCAAAAACTAAGAAGATGATATTTTCAACATGTAGTCCAAATATTATACATAATGGATCTGCATCATTTTCATTACAATTGTCTGGTAATTCCCGAGTAATAAACTTTGGTCCTGTGCATCCATTATAAACGTTCCTGTCTTTGTTTTAGTGATGTACACTTAAAAAAAAACTGATTGTTTTTGTTTATCTACATCAGTATCGTTACTTCTAAGTGCGTATTGGTTGCGTACAGCCTTTTCTTCGATGTGTTTAAACTGTTTAACCCATATATTTTAGCATCCGTTTTTATAACTGCATTTGATCGTTGAGTATTTTTATTTCTTTCTTTCACGGTGAAGTTGTTTCTTTAAGAATTTATTGATTTTCTATATAAGTGGATATTTTTTTTATTCATTACTAAGTTGTAATATCCAGTTAGATGTGATCTCTAAATATATTTTTAAACCAATGGTTGTTGTTTTTATAAATCTACGTTGGTTTAAACCCTTATCATCATTACTTCTGGCAATATAAAGATGGTCAACATCCACGTTCCGGTAGTATATTTTGTGACAAGACATTAATAGTCTTGGAATTCATTTTCTTTATTTCAGCTACAGTCCACTTGATAATATTGAAGCTATGAATAATAAGTGACATTGCTAATCCTTTTCTAGATATAATCTGATTACTAGCATTGAGTTTAGTATGCAGTATTGTTGTTATTCTTCTGTAGAACTCATGGCTCACTTTTTCTTTGTTTGCTACATGCTTCATGCCATCTGCCTTTTGACTTCATAGATATCTTTTGGCCTCGTCCTGGTTTGTTTTATCGCGCTATCTATATCAAACATAAAGTTATGCTTGGTTTTCACATGCTTACCTTTCATAAACGTGATTTTTTCATATTTGTTTAAATCAAGCTGCATGCCTTTGTTATCAATGAACGTTTTCGCTGTTTTAAGAAGTTTTTCTAAATCATTTCAAGTCGTCCATGTAAAATTGGCGGTTTATATAGTTTTCAGTGGTTTTATGTTCATAATTAATCTTATTAAATTTAATAGAAATAGACAAAGAAGTAAGATAGAAATTAAGTCGCCTTGGAAAGTTCCACAATTAATTTTCAAGTTTTCAGTATTCAGTATGTCTGTTATGCCTGTTAGCGTATAACGAGGACACCATGTCTGCATATAGTGACTTAAAAATTGTTGTTGTAATTATTTTATTAGTCGTTGAGCTTTCATAACATTAGTACGAGGTGGGTTACTCTGGAGATCAATTGTCCTCAATAGTCCAACACTTCCTTCAGTATTCTAGTTAGTTTTAGAAATACTATAAGGTCCAGTATTCTCACATGGATATGGTGGGTCGGCCTGAATATCAAATTCCTACTTATTTCATACATTTTATTTTCTAGGGCACACGCCGTTATGTGTTTATATCATTTATTTATATAGTCGAATCCAAGTTGTTTGCATAATTACCAGTGTACTACTGCCCATGCTCTGCTTCGTGTCCGTGAGTCAGCGTATATAGTTTGTTGATCGTCCATTTTAATTGTATCAATAAAATTCCATTCTTTTGATATTTTAGGATTCTGATATGCATTATTTCACAGTTTTTGTATTCATTTTTTACTCACCTTTCAAACCAGTATGTTGCCATAAAACATAAAAATAAAAGGGAAATACATTTTTTTCCTCAAAGAAGTAGAATTTACGGCCTGATAAATTTGCGCACGTAAAAATTAAGACAGAAATAAATGCTAGCCATAAATTTATAATAATCAAAGATAAACTACTCTGGAATTAATAATAATGAAAATTTAAAATCAGGGAAGGAAAACAATTTGAGTATTGTTATATAATATAAAAGAAAATAATTATTTGCACTAACGACACTTGGAAAATGTATTCAAAGAATCATATGTGAAAACCTACAAATACAAGTAAGAGCAATACAAAATATGCTGTAATTTCTACAGCGTTGGCAAACCAGATAATATTAACACACCTGTATTTAGATGCATTTTACAAATACACAAATAAACACAGTCTACACCTATTCCGTCAAAAGAGAGTACTGGAAGAAAATTTTATATAAATTTGTATAAATAAGAGGTAAAAGTAGAGAAAAAATAAAACACATATACATAAAGTAATACAGACGTGTATGTAGAATAGGACCTGGCTAGGATATCCGCGGATGGTGAAATCTGTAGATAATAGCGAACTATATATATAATGTCTCACTGGGAAATCGAAACCCTATCTTAAAAATATTATTAAAATTTTAATGCCTTCTGACAGACCATTTCCGTCAGGTGGAACAATTTTCTATTCATGTCTTTCACCCACAAATTTAGGTGAAGTAAAAAAAAAAAATTAAATGAATAAAATAGTCATCGTGTGACTCAGACTTTGATGGCTTCAAGGACATTTTCAAATTATTATGATTATTTTCTTTGATTTCTGGCGTGTACACATTTCTTTCCGGGTCCCGCCCAGGGACCTAAGGTTAGAAATGGCATCATGACACTTTCCAATGACAAAAAAAAAAAAAAAAAAAATTACATAGATAAAGCCCTTCGTAAAGTGTGGGCTGTACTTGTCAGAACAATTTTTTTTTGTATCTCCTTGAGGCATGGACTTCCAGGAATCCCTTCAATTAGTCTACTGCAATCTTTTCCAACCAGTCCTAGGGCTCCAACTACAACAGGGATTGTTGATGTTCTCATATGCCACATTTTCGAGATTTCTATTTCAAGGTCCTTGTATTTTGACAGCTTTTTGAATATCTTCAAAGATACATTGCAGTCATCAGGGACTGCCATGTCAATAAGGAGGCACCGTTTTTGTTTGTGGTCTTTAATAACAATATCTGGACGGTTGGTTATTATTATTATTATTATTATTATTATTTACTTTGATTTCGTTCGGGTGCTAACCGGAGACATTAGGTCATACATGGTATGATGACATTTTCCCTGAATATTAAAAAAAAAAAAAAAAAAAAAAACGAAGAAAAAAGAAAGAGGCAACACATTTTACATAGATAAAGCCTTTCGGAAGGTGTGAGCTGTACTTGTGAGTAAAAGTCTTTGTATTTTTTAAGACATCGGCTACCAGGAATCCCTTCAATGAGTCTATTGGAATTTTTTCCAAACAACTACAACTGGAAATGTTGATGTTCTCACGGGCCACATTTTTGAGATTTCGATTTTGATAGTTTTTTTTTTTAACATCTTGAAAGATACATTACAGTCTGCAGGGACTGCCATGTCAATAAGAAGGTACATTTTGTCTGTTCGGTCTCTAATCAAAATGTCTGGGCGATCAGCTTTGAGTATTCTGTGTGTATTGTAAAGTCACATAAATCTGTTACAGGTTCGATCTTCGTAACCGGGTCGAGCTGGAGTTCATACCAATTTCTTGCAGTTTTCTTGACCTGACACAAGATCTGTCTATATTTCTGAGATGAGGTATTGTAACTATTTACACTCTGTATATTCTTCAGGCTGTTGTCCTCATCTTTATTGTCATATTCACGACTTTTCGGCCAGAGAAAGCTTCGGTCTTCTTCAGGTGGTATATGTAAGAATTTCGAACCGAACCCTTTATTTCGTATACTGGGGTAGATTGCTCTAATTCCACATGCCATGCCTTTTCTGGATATCTCAATTTCAGTTATTTACCTTTAGTAACTCAACTCTCCAAGTTTTTGTTCACTCCTACTGTGACCAGGTATTGAACTCACAACTCTTTAGGTCAAGTCATTAGATTAGTTCAACCAACGCTAGGCCATGTGTCCTTGGAGGATGAAATAAAGGTTTCGGTTCGAAATTTCAACGTATATCCCCTGAAGTAGGCTGGAGCGTACAACGGCCGAAATGTCGTGAATATGACAATAAAGATAGGGAAAACAGACCGAACAATTTAAATAGTGTAAACTGATAAATATGGTCAATCGTTTCTGGATATTTATCACAAATCTGCATTTCGGGTTAACACAATTTTTTAGTACGTATTCTTGGTAATATCTAGTTACAAAGCATTGACCCTGTGCAGAAAAATAAAACCTTCGGTTTCAGCCTTTAACCCTGCATTACGTAACTACTGACGGTTACGTGCTTTGTCTATATCAGCTTGTTTGGTACGGGCAGAGTATTGGCCATGAAGAGGATTATCTTGCCATCGTTTCAGCATTTGGCACGCTGCATTTGCTTTTTACTTTCATTTTTTAGGCTCTTTGCCGCTGCAGTAATTGTAATATGCTTTATTTGCAATTCTTCACCCAATTGAAATTCCCTTTTGAATTTGATGGCTTCCTTTATTACTGAATAGAGTTTCATATTTCTTTCATGTTCTTTGACACAGATCATCATCTAATCTTCTGTAGTTTCCAGGTATCTTTGAAGACCGATTGTTGTAGTTTTGTAAGACAGTTCTAGTTGAACTAATCCTCTACCTCCTTCTGATTTGGACACACGCAGACGATCAACCTCAGTCTTAGGATGATGCATGCGGTGATAGGTGAGAAGCTTTCTCGTTTTGATATCCATTCGCCTAATGTCAGCCATGGTCCAGTTAAGGATGTTGAAACTATTTCACCACAGGGGCAGTCAAAGTGTTTATGGTCGATATTCTGTTTTGTAAATTCAACTCGGTATTTAACACCAGACGCACACGCCTTTAGTATTCTTTTCTTACTTTCTCCTTTATTTGCTGTATTCCATCTCATTCGATGACTCCTAGGCATTAATAGAATTCTTCTTCTTCCATTTCTCTAATCTTTCTGACAAAATCTAGGCCTTGAGTGTATTTCTGTGATTCTCCCTTTCTTGCATATTACTTTTGCACATTTATCTAATTTATTGTATTGAGGAGACCCTTCAAGTGATTGTTGTCTTTGCCAAAGTGTTTGTTATCATCCATGGAGAATAGATGATTAAGCACTTTCTTTTTTTACTTTGTAACCATTATTATTCTTGTTTATTTCATTCGTCATGTAATGAATATGCATACACCTGGTTCCCTCTCACAGTAATATGATTGTCTGGTGCCAGCCATAAATACAGACTGATGTAGAGGTGCTGAACGACGCCTGTTGGCTACGCCTATAGTCTTCGCCTATTGCCTGCGCCTTTTGCCTACCACTACGACGAGGACCAGTCCATTACGGTTACCTGCTATATTGTCCTACTCGGTTACAGTAGTCCAAAACCACTTTGCTACTTCGAACAAATATATTCCTTTCCGGGACATATCAGTTCGAAAGGGGGATTAAGGACAGACAGAACAGAAGGGGCGACAACAGAGTGTCTCCTTGAAAGATTTTTGGTCGGATATTCAAACAATTGGAAGTGGCAGTACCTTTGGTATAATTTAAGTATAATGCAGTTTTCCACAGTTTCATGCTGACAAGACCTAATGATCAAAGAGTATGGCGTGTTATCAAAAGCTTTACGGTAATCTATCCAAGATGTGCTGATATTTCTCCTTTTTTTCCTGCAATTTTCCAGCATCATTTTATTTATTAGTAGTTGATCTTTGCAACCATATGAACCTCTTCAACATCCCTTCTGTTTCAGGGTAAGAATATTGTTTTCTTCAAGAAAAGAGTAAGTACAGTTCATCAGGACAGGCGTAATCAATTTATATGTGGTGGGCAGACATGTTATTGGCCTATAATTTTTTGGATCATCTGTTTCATCCATTTTTTTGTAGGAGATATGTAATAAATTTAGTGATTCATTCTGGAATTTCATTGGGTTTATTAATTAGCATTGATAAAGTTTGTGCAAAGGTTTTATGGATTAATGACAGATGAGAGAGCCAAAGGTTCAATATCTTCTCATTTCCATCTTTGGAATTTTGTTAGAGCTTGCCAAACATTATTCTTGATTATATTTTTCCATTTTTGCACAGGTTTATCCTTCATTTTCTTTCTTCTTCTTCTTCTTCTTCTTCTTCTTATTATTATTATTATTATTATTATTATTAGTATATCTTTTTTAGCTTAAATTTTACACCTTTAAAATAGTTTAATAAAAATGATAAACATAAAAATCATGTTGATTGGGACAACATAGGCCGCGATTCCGCGGATAGATACGTTCTACTGTACATAAAAAAGGTTAACATTTTTATTCACTAGAGAATTACCAATAAATTTCGCTGTAGGAAAATGTTATTTTTCCGGAAGTTATTCTTTCTTCTTTCTTTATTTAATTTTTAAATTTTACTTTATTTAATATTGATCTAATATTAATTATTCTTTTGTTTTTACTATAAAATATATTACTTTTAGAGAATATAAACAGTGATTAACATTGTGAAAACAAATGGAGACAAAGATAATGATAGCTCACCAAATATAAAAGCATGTTCAGTATTTGATAGCATATAAAACACCTTTACTTTTTTGCACAAAAAATAACTAAATACTCCTGTGTCTTGAATGCAGAGTTGAAGTATCTAATTGGCTTATACTTAACCAAATGCTGTCAACTAACAACTATATATAAAGCCCTTTTTAATCTAGTTTTGAACAAAATGTTTTTTGTGGCAGGGGTTTTAATGAGTTTATTAAATCTTCAATAAACACTCCTCTTTGAATCTAATCTGTTTTAAAACACAAGGTTAATTTTTATGAATAGAGCAAAAATTATTTAACACAATTTTTATATCAATAATAACAGATTATTCATAGAAATTAACAAGTGATTTTATTATTGATTTCCTAGGAACGCACATATCCCATTCGGATCAAATGGGTTAAATGTAAATGAAGTGGGGGACTTATATGCTATCAAATAAAGTATTCGCACAAAATTGCGCAAATAATACATGCTTGTTATAATTGTTATGATAGGGATGGTGAAATAGTTGGCAAATTTGGACTAGAAACTCGTAATGAACGCGTTAAAAAATGTGTCCAATGTTGTAAGGCGAACGAAGAGGTAGTAACCAACACATGGTTTCAAGAAAAACCCAAGACGAATCTGCACATGGAAAAGTCAAGGGGGGGGGGCAAACAAACAAACAAAAAAACGAACAAAAACAAAAAACAAAAAAACAAACGAAAGCAAAAACAAAAAAAAAAACAAAACAAAAAAAAAAACAAACAAACAAATCGACTATTAACAAGAAGTTCAATAATGCAGTTGTACACTACAAAACCTATCTAACTACCTGCTGTGGAAGTGACCAACTTCCAGTGAAATTACAGAAATTAAAGAGGCCTAAGGCAGCAGCCAAATTGTAATACGATAGATTCTTGAACGACCCGAATCTGAAGGAGAAATATATAGAGTGTGTGAATGGACGACATGATGAAATTCTCGACATGATGAAAAGGAGGCAAGAAACAATGCCAAGACACAGAGCAGAATATAGGACACTACACACAGAAATAAAGAACAAATGCAAACAGGCTAAAGAGGAATGGCTTAGCAAAAATGTGCAGAAATAGAAAAAAAATTAGTATCACAGATGAAGCAGATATGCATAAAAACAAGAGGACTCACAGAACAAAAGATATACTCATCAGCAGGATGTATAAGATCCAAGGACGGAACGCCGATATTAGAGAAAGAAAAATACTTAAGAGATGGAACGAATATATCGGAGAACACTTACACGACGAAAAAGAACAGCCAGCAATACACAGAAATATCGACGGACCAGAAATATTAAAATCTGAAGTGGAATAAGAACTGTCCAAATTGAACAGAAACAAAGCGGCAGGGCCAGACGGAATTGTAATAGAAATACTGGCAGCCTTAGATGATTTCAGCATAGAGAAGATTACTGAAATAATAAATGAAATATACAACAGTGGTGATATGCCGGAAGGCCTAAGTAGATCTATTTACATATCACTACCTAAGAAGCCAATGTGTACATCATCGGAAAATCAGCCTAATGAGCCATATAACGAAATTTATCAACGGAATTCCGATTAATAAAGAGCGCAGACGACTTAGACTGGAAATAGGATAAGAACAGTGCGGGTTCGACATTGGAACAAGGAACGCGATATTAATGCTCAAAATGCTATCAGAAAGAGCAATACAAATCCAGAAGAATACGTACCTGTTATTTTATAGATTACGCAAAGGTGTTCGATAAAGTACGCTACAAACATCTGCTATAACTGTTCAGAAACCTTAACACATTTGGGAAGGACATTAGAATAATCAAAAACCTATACGGGCAGCAAACCGCCGGCATATGAATAGAAAATATGCTTAGTAGATATACAAAAATAGAAAGGGTTGTAAGACAAGTATGTCTCTTCTCACTGGACTTATTCAAACTATACAGCGGAGAGTTAGAAGTCCTATCAGGATTCATTATTGGTGACCACAATCTTAACAACATAAGATATACAGATAATACAGTGATATGGAAAGAAAACTACAAAAGCTTCTACAGAAGGTCGTGAAGGAAAGACAGAAGAAAGGATTTAATATAAACTGCAAGAAGACAGAATGCATGGTTGTTAGTAAAATGATGAGCTCAAAATGCAAATTACAAATTGGAGAAACCAAAATCAAACAAGTACGCAAACTTAAATATCTGGGAAATTTTATAACAGAGAACGGAAATTGCGACACTGAAATCAGAAGACGCATTGTGATGTCCAAAGATGCATCCCAAAAGCTAAGCAAAGTATTAAGAGACAGAAAAACTTCGTTAGAAACAAAGAAAAGAGGACTGAACTGTTAGGTGATGTCTGTCCTCCTATAGGGCAGTGAATGCTGAACAGTCTCGTCAAAAATGGAGAAGAGACTTGAAGCAACAGAAATGCGGTTCTACAGAAGGATGCTGAGGATACCATGGATAGAACATATGAGCAACAACGAGATTTTAGAAACAAAAAGGAAACATACTTAACATCAGAAAGCGACAAATGAAATTTCTGGGACACATAATGAAAAAAGAGGGCTGGAAAAATTTGATACTCACAGGCCAGATTGCGGGCAAGAAGGACAAAGGAAAACAACGTATAGCATAATTAGTTTGAGTAAAAGGATGACAGAACATATTTTAAGAGAAATAACAAAAAAAAAAAAAATAACAAAAAGACAAAATTTATTAAGTTATACGAAGGACAGGAAATTGTGGAGAGCCATGATCGCCTATATCCCAAGGGGACACGGTGCATAAAGAAGAGGAAGAATTTATGAAAGATAAAATGTTATTTCTGCAAATAAAAATTGCATTACATACATAAAATCATCTTAAAAATATCAAATTGAATGGCACTCATAATATCGCTGTAATATAAACAAATACATCAATTTATTCACACGAAGTTGAAAAGAATACGATAAATTTATATACAAGGCTGGATCGATAATTTCACAGACATGTAGTTCTTAGCTACATTAACACTGAATTAAGTACATTCTCAAGAAAGGATATTAAGTTGAAAAATAAATAATTGCTGTGTACAATAAATGCTTTTTTCATCATTAGACTGATGAATTATTGATGAACCGACGTATATATACAAACGTCTATATTTCAGAATAGCCAGAAAATATTTTAAGAAATGAATCCGTCAACATTCAATTAATTTTTAAAGGCCTTCTTATGTAACGTAACAAACGCTCTTCCATGAATTTTTGACCTATTGGCTTCACATCCGTTTTTTGTTATCACAAGATTTGGTCTGAGACATTCTGAAATATCGCCAAACTTTAGAATTTGCTTAGTATTTTGCGTTTTTTTTATTCCACTTTTTTATTATACATAGCTAAGACATCAGTTCAACAAATAATTAGAATGAATATTAATGTCGTCTGTTGGTAGTATTAATATAAGAAAGAAGGTTTAAATGAACCCTTTTATCAAACTGTTGCCAAAAAGGATTACTGATTTTCCAGCGTCGTCAGTTCAAAATTGGTGTCGATATTGAAATGAGGTAAAGAAGAAATTGGACAGAAAGAAAAATGTAAAAGAAAACCTAGAAAATATCGACTAAAAAGACATTTTAAAAAAATATGCGAAATAGGAAACTATATGGAAAATATAGAGAACACTTGGTGCTTCTGAAGTATGCAATCTATGTGCATAATTCTTGAATATGTGATCTACCTTAAAGAAAATTATCTACGTGCGCATATTTACTTAAATAGAACGTAAGTAACACACAGTGAATGAAGGGTGGCGGTGAATTTTGTATATAAACCAGGCCAGAATATATTTATTGCATTTCTGAATGATGTTCAAACTGTTTACTGACAGTAATAGTATTAGTTAAAATAATAATTTCCTTTAGTTTTTTATCATGTGGCTTTATTTCTTTAATATATTATTATGATATAGTAAATAAAAATTATTTCCTGTTTTATTTTGTATATATCTATTTTTAATATATTTTTAACATATATTTTAGTGTATAGAATTTTCTCAACTCGTAGATCCTATACTTTAGTGTTACGTTGTTCTGGTGGATCATATTCAGAAGGCAGATGACAGACTTAAGTAGCATTAAATACTCCCTGTTAGAAGTTCATAAAAATCTAAAATATAGTTAAGTAGACGTTACTATACATTGATAGACTCATGGTAAAGATACGTAAACATTATCTTGTGATTTATTATGCTCACGTGGTGAGTCCGACTATCATTCTTTCAATGAGTGCTAGACGAAGCTAAGCTGTTACAAAAACAAAAAAAAAACCCCCAAAAAAACGACTTTTGTGGGCCTAGTTCTTGATATAAAGGATTATGTATTTTTCCATCGGTGTCAGTGCATGGCTTTCGATCTTAGTGTGAAACAAAGAAAGAAAAAGAAAATAAGATTTCAGATGTTGGTTGTCACCCAAGGCTGAAAATTCCAGTCTTGCCAAATATTTAACTCACAGATGGGGACGTAAAGTAACGGATTCACATCCTTTTCCAAGGGTACTTGCGAAAAGGTCAATGTCACGAACTCGACACTGATTTGTCTTTCCAAGATGGTATCCATTACACCACCCTCACACCCTATACACACACACACACACACACACACACACACACACACACACACACACACACATATATATATATATATATATATATATATATGTGCACATTTCATTGAATACGATAGACAAGGGGCTTTTATTTAGTTTTTTATACAATTTCTCATGCAATCTAATATTTTTTTTTTCTTTTCGGATGATAAATTATATAAAAAACTGTCCAAATGTTCTTTTTTATCTGAGCGCTTTCGGCTATACATTTAGCCATTTTCAAGGATTAAATAATCTTACTGTTAAATAAGAAATAGTTTGTTGTATGTATGCTTCATAAAATGTTTTCATTTTTCAAAACACGGTCAAAATATTGTGTCCATGTTCAAAGTTAATATTATAAAGTGTTGTTTTTTTGTTAAAATATTTAATCCTTGAAAATGGCTAAATGCATAGCCGAAAGCGCTTGGATAAAAAGAACATTCGGACAGTTTTTATATAATTTATCATCCGAAAAGAAAAAATATTAGATCGCATGAGAAATTGTATTAAAACCTAAATAAAAACTTCTTGTCTATCGTAAAAAAAAAACACACTAAACACACACACACACACACACACACACACACACACACACATATATATATATATATATATATATATATATATATATATAGCCGCCTCTTTCTCTTTTACCCATGAAGTGTAATACATGTTTCATAAAAACTTCATTTATTTATTCTGAAGTGAGCTACATAACCGTTTTGTACAGGCATATAGACTTATACGTCAGACTCTTTATAGATTTACAAGATTAATTCTCACACAGCAATAAGCCAAATTGGTGGGATAATTAGACTAAGATTCTAGCGTGCCAAGAAGTGAGAGACTGTCAAGCTAGAAAATTAGAATTCGAAATTCAGACCTTTAATGGAACTCGAACGCCAATCATTGTTTCAGATGCACAATTATTTCAACTACAAGGCAGACCAAGGTACCATTGTTCTTGAAAGTTAAAATATTTAAAGCATGTGTGTGTGTATGTATTTTCTTGACGTGATCTTCATCCTATAAAACTCAAATGTGCAAATATGCTGAAGCGGATAGAAATTTCCAAAGACGTAACTGCCAACCCCACCCAAGGTTTCTAAGTCAGAATTTACCTACACCCATTCAGCCCCTCCTAAATTATTTCGTGCGCGCAAATTTAAACGAAACTGGCTTTCCTGGAAAAAGGTCAGGATAACCTCTGATCTTGTAAAGAAAATGCAACTATGAAAGTCACTCATTTTTATCTTTTACTGTTGCTAATTAAAAAGTCATATTTGATGTTTTCTTGTATATTTTTTGAAATCACAAAATATTATTGTTTTTCTAAAAAGATCATAGAGGAAAAGCATTAATTTTTAAAAATAATACTAACTGCAAAGATCTCTTAATTTCGAACTCTTTGAAGATATATTTCTTTGAAGAAGTTTTTTTGTAAGCTTCTTTATCAACTCGCACTTTTTCAAGATATCTGAATTAACTAAGAAATGCTTTATGATATCAAACAACCTGAGAAATACAATTTGGAAGTTTGATAGTGACTATTTTAAAAGCTTAATAATTTTTTTGTTTTAATCACAATCTAAATATTTTATCGTCAATATGACAAGAGTTTTTTGAATAGATAAATTATTTTCATTTAAGATTATCTGAAACATAATAACTAATTATTTACTTTAGTTCATGAAAAGCTACAACAGAAAACCGTTGAAGGCACATATTTTAAGAATAAGAAAATAACTTTTGCATACATCCGAAAATTGTAGAACTTTTCAGATAGTTGAATGAGTTATGATAACATAGAAGCTTAGGCATATCAGTAGGCAATCTGCTTTCTAGTAGCTACAATAAATGATTATCTATACTTTCTTTTACCTATTTTTTACAACTGATTAGATTATATTTTATCTCTAAATTTTACACGAACTAATTCAGATTTTTAAATCCGAAACTGACTTCCAAAATATAAGTGACACGTTATTTAAAATTAGTCCTGTTCTGTCAATAAGATGAGTATTAATTCTTGATCAATCCTTTTCCTTGATTTTCAATGTATTTCTATAGCAAAATTATTTTCAATGTTTTTTATTGTAAAACTTTAGCAATGCATTTAATTTAGGTATAGAATTACCCCACTGTGTCAATAACATATCAATTAACTCTTGACTGTTGGCAATCTCTTTCTGTCTGATTTCCAATTTAGAACTGGAATTGCGTGCCAAAAATTGCTAAAATAACTATTAGGTTTTAGCAAATCCAGTTCCTAATCAACAATTTTTCGCTCTAGCCTAGAATATTTGGTTTATTAGTGGAAAAATAACTAAAATTAATTTGGTGATTGGAAGTAGCGGTAAAGTCAACAGGAAGTGATAATTCCTGCTAAAATATTGTCTACGTAGATTGGCGCGAAAATATAACGGCGATAATTGCTGTATTTTCCTCCATACTTGTAGATTTGATTTGTTGTTGTATATGTAACAATCACGGTTTTAGCAACCTCTACTGTTTGCTATTGCTGTTTACATCAACAGTGAGCACACACACATGCACACACACATACAAACACACACACATATATATATAAATTTTTATTTCAATATATTTTACAGGGCTTCCAGCGCCAATCATTCAGCTGGAAAGAGCATGTCTGCCAGAACTGCCACACGGCGACGCACATATTCTGGAAATCAGTAGTTGCTCGATGAGACAACCATTCTTAAGGTTAACTTAGTTTGACAAAAGCCACAGCAAGTGAAGATGGAATTTACTAAAGGAGTGCTTATCTGCTAGGCTGTTGTCCAATGGTGAAACATCAAAAGCACTGCATTTTGTATAGGACTTACAATAAAACTGAATAAAAGCTGCACATAAATTTACATGTACCAAATTACTAACCACACATATAATTGGGTTTGAAAAGAATCAAAATGAAGTTACGTTTCATAGTCGAATAGCAAATGTGAAAAAAAATACCGTATATTTTCAATCTAAACATTGAAAATTATTTTTAAATTATATATTGGAGTTGGAGTATTACAAAACAAAAAGAAGATATATATGTGTAAATAGATAATGAAAAATACCAAGAACTATGACCAGACAAAGGGTGGATTTAAAAAAAAAGTTCTGATTTTTGGTTATATTATAGGAAGCGGACTAAAACGAGAATTTTGCAGCACCACACCTCGTAATACTATATTAATAATGACAAGAAAAAGTACAACGATAGTTTCGACACTCATTAGTAATGACCTTAGTTCTAACGTTATAGCATTAAATTAAATTTTCGGATATCTATAGCATTTAATTCTATATTGCTGGCAGTCATTAAAAGACTTTTTAAAGTTTGGAAAAAATATATGTAGCTTTAAGACTGCAAAATATATTCACTGATTCTCGTGTGCTGACAAAGCTATATACCTATGCATATATACAAAGCTATACACCTATGCATATATACAAAGCTATATACCTATGCATATATACAAAGCTATACACCTATGCATATATACAAAGCTATATACCTATACGTACACCAGTCCTATGAATACGAAACTATTACTGCAAATAGCACAACTTTCCTTTAAAATAACGTTGATACGAAATGCTGCCAAAATTTACTTAATTTAACTATAAACATTTACTTTCTCTATTATCTAATTTGCCCAAAGTAGCATTTGTGTAGGTATGCAGAGATCTAAAAAATGTTGCAGCTAAGAAAGAGCAGTGGAAAAGCTCCGTAAAATATTTAGTTCAATATTCAGCTGTTCAAATTAACCGAAATTTTTGTATATATGATGACTGTCTAGAAAGTATCTAGCCATTTAATATTAACAAAAAAAAAAGAAAAAGAAAAGAAGCCTACATTGGGCAAGAGTACCTTAATTTCCTTTAAAAATACCCCTTTTAGGACCTCACGCACTTAGAGTTCTTTCCACTTTTCAAAACAGTCAACAAAGTCTTCTTTTGAGGTCGCCATTAACTGCATCGTCACAATTCTCTTGAACTACATCCATGGATTTGCAACTGGTTTTAGCTTTAGAAAAAGCCACAGGGAGTTAAATTTGGACTGTAGGGCGGAGTTGACGAACCTGGGTAATGTGATGTTTGGCAAAAAAGAAAAAAAAAGTCTTCATGAGGCATGCTCATTCGGTAATTGTGAATCCAAGGTCACACAAGCTCACTAACGATGTCTTATTGTCGACTGGATAACCTCATAAGAGAATGATTGTTCACACATAGACAGTAAGGTCCCACACCCTGCGCAACCAGTCCTCAAGATATCCAAAACGGCTGGATATATTCCAGACAGAGTTTATATTTAATCATTTTTTTTCTAAAACAAGCCCTTTTAGATTTGAGTTAGATCCTCAGTTTTAAAAATTAAAAAAAAAAAAAAAATCAGATAATACCAAAAGTATTGATAGCTAACATTTAGGCCTGATACGTGAAATAAGAACGTATTTTGCACTGGCACTACAAACTGGTATTAGAATGAAGGTAAAAAGTCAGGATATTTAATGATGTTTTTTCAAGGTAGGCCGACGCTCTCCACAACACAATAGACTCCCACGTTTGGTTTTGTGTCGTACTAAGCTTAGTAAATATCGACAATACGTGTGTCTTCTTTGCAGTTGAGGGAGTTACATATTCCCCCCTCTTGTTAGTAATCCGTGTTCAAGCCCGTGTAAAAAAAATAAAAGAATTTCAAATGCTGATTTCCAAAATAGAAAAGATCTCCAAAGAATGGCACGACGCAATCTTCCTAAGTTTATATCCTTTCATTTGACATTATACCATACTAATAATATATACCATACTAATAATATATACCATACTAATAATATATACCATACTAATATTATTAGCTAAATAAAAATCTATCGATCACAGTGTATGTATTTATGCGCGTTTCCACTAGAATGAATTGGAACTTTGTGTTTCGTTTTCAAAGATAATTCGTTCGATTAAATAGAACCCGTACTTGAAAATGAATGATTTGCTGATAGAGAACTTGCAAACACATTTTTTGAATCTCTTAATAAATGTTTTTAACGTTCACGGAGGCTAAATTTCATTCATAAAACGATTTGATTCCTATGTAGAAATTGACAAGACCACGTGCAATCAGATAAGTTACATAAAAGATGACTGATTCTGTTTACCTTCTATTCATGAATTTTGTATTATTATTATTATTATTATTATTATTATTATAAGAAGGAAAAGAAGAAGAGAAGCTAATAAATAATCTGTGCTTTGTGAAAGAAGTGAAAGCGACTGTAAATAATCAGTGGTACTTGTACCCATAATTACTGGAAAACTAGGAACAGTCTTGAACTGTCTTTGAAAAAGAATGAAATTATAAAACCTTGGAAGAGTTATCAGCAGGATAGAATCTTTACTAAAATCTTTTAGAATGCAGAAGATGATGCTGGTGTGTACGAGAGACTTGCTATCACTTTATCTCCAGTTAAAAACACTAGTTACTACAAATGTAGAAAAAGTAATAGTCATAAATGGTTATGCTTAATTTTAAAAAGATAAAAAATTTCTTTCGACCCAAGTGGCTTATACCGAGATGAACATGCGAAAATCATTTGAACATTTTTACAATACAAATGTTGACGTTTTCCCTAATCTCATTCATAAAAACCGGTGTCTTCATTCAGATATTCTCATTAACGCTGCAAACAAACGAGCTAATTGAAATATCTACCAACTTAACAAAAACAAATTTTTAAAAGCAATAAATAGTACTGAAAAATAAGTTATCGTTAAGAAACAGTTACTGTTAAGAAAATGTTTCGATTAGAAAGAAAAATCCTCTTACCTTTCAAGCTAATTTAGCCCGTTATTTCTTTTCGCAGTACGCGCATGCGTGTAGATGTTTCAAATGAATCTTGACATTTGATTGGTTGAACTTAAAGTCGCTTTTGGATGGTGCGTCTTTTCAAATAATTGTTGTCTTCCTAGGCAAAAAAAAATATAAAGGGAGATGATGAAGGAAAATTATGATTGAAATTATATGAAGAAATATTTCTTAAATGCTAATTTGCTTCACTTTTTAATGAGTAATGCTAACTTTTTAGAGCTTATTTGTTTATTAAGCAGAACGACCTAGGAAAAGGTGGAAAGGTGTGAGTATTAAGTATGTGAATTAATATCACACAAAGCGTTATTAATTTTTTTGTGAAATTTGATCATAAAGCAATACTTACTTAACACATCGTTATCGCAATCTCCCTCAAAATCGTCCTTTATATACAACAATAAATCTCAACAGTTTTTCCTCGATTCCATGCACAAGCCCGTCAAGTGCGCACTGCTCAAATTTCCAAAACATTTGAGTAACGCCATATTTAGCGATTAAAACAGATTAATGAGAATAATAAGGACTTTTCAATGAAGCAGACCTTCCTTGTTTTGAGGTTTTTTACTCCCCCATTTGCTCATGCGTCGTACTAAGGCCGGGCTTCGTATCCAGCATCAAACGTCAGTAGGATATTGCGCAATATTTTATAGGAGAGCGAGAAAAAGAAAGTTAGAAATAAAAAAAATGAAAACAAACACGTGTTGTGTGCGTCCACTCAACTAGGAAGGGCGAAGAAAGTTAAGCGAATATCATGTAAAGAGAAAAATATCTACTGCGTTAAAAAATGAAACGACAACGTTACTTCTGAGAGTGGTGAGTTTTACCTTGCCTTGTTTTACTTATATTGTTGCAAAACTAACGAGAGTTTACTTTCTGTCCTTCCTCTGCCCGCATCTCTTTCCCGCCTTCTCTTGTCACACTTCACCTCACCTTCTTCTTCCCCTCGTCATTCACCCACTTGGTCATGAGACAACAAAGACGGCCCAACCTTCTTCCGCTTGTTCAGCTCGAAGGGATTTTAATTCTTATCAAGAATAGATGATGTAACATAATCCTTGTTTTGGGGAGGGGATGATTGGAAGAAAATACATCAGTTTTAAAATTTAAGCAAATTACTTATAAAACAATGCTAAATATTACAATTCTCTTTTTCCTTCCAATGACAATCAAAAAATATACGTTAAATAGTCATGAAAAAGAATCACATGAAAATGTCCGATAAAAATATCGTAAACGTATAAAAGTCGAAGAAAAAAACTCTTCCTGACTATATGCATAGTTAAAATGCCAGAAAATCATAGAAACTTTTAAAAGTCTATTTAATAAAATCATCAGAAACTGATATCAGGATTAGTCCATCCAACAAGATACAATACACGGCATGAAATGGTCAAGAAACAGAGATATTAAAGGATGAGAAAAGCCTAACTAAGTAGGCTCAATGCTAGTATTATAAAACAAGAAAAGTTGGTTGAAAATTGACACGTATCTATATAAAGCATTTCTTCAGTAATTGAATTTCTTAAGCCCTTTTATTTCCGAGAATATATTTGTTTCATATAGACAAATATGGTCAAACAAACGATATATATATATATATATATATATATATATATATATATATATATATATATATATATATATATATTCATCTCTCTCTCTCCCTCTATCTCTCTCTCTCTCTATATATATATATATATATATATATATATATATATATATATAAGTTGTATGGGCATGAGTTTTGTGACCCTGGGTTTCACGCTTTTTGCGATCATCAGACAAACTGGTTTTTTTTTTTAAAATTGGATCTATTTATGCTTGTTTGACTATATTTGGAGGCGGGAGGGGGAATCTACTTATGTGTTTGTTTGGGGTGGCACCATCATACGCATAGACACATACATACAGGTGTATGCATTTTAATTCACACCAACACAGGCACCTGAGCAATTGGAGGATAGGCGCAGGTACATATCCTTGTGTTTGGGTATACATATATACATATGCAACTTAAATAAAACTCATATCCATACATCTTATTATGTTAGCTCTATCTATGACATAGAGCTCTTTTTCACTAACTACCGCGTTTATAAAATAATATATATATATATATATATATATATATATATATATATATATATATATATATATATATATATGTATAAATTGACATATAGCTATTAGTTGAATTTTGCCATAAGATTTTCACTGTAAATTTATCGATCATTGTAATTAATATTTATCTCTAAATCAAGGCAGTAGACAAAAAGGAGATTATGATAAATGATTATGATTAGTCAGCAGTGTTAAATATATATATATATATATATATATATATATATATATATATATATATATATATATATGCCTTAAAGGGCTTACATAAATTTTCTCCCATTTTTAAATCCTACTAAATAACCAAGCATCAGACTTCTGAAGGAATTGCTTCTTCTATCCAAGAACTTTTCAAAACTATCTCGTGTATATATATATATATATATATATATATATATATATATATATATATATATATATATATATATATATATTTTGTGTGTGTTTGTGTATATTAGAACCTTGTGTGTATTGTGTATATTAGAACTTTAGTTCAAGTTAGAATCAATTTTTACAAATCTAACAATCCAAAAAAAGTTGTTAACCGACGTATACATAAATGCATGAATGCACGCACGCACACATACTCACACATATATATTAGATAATGGCTATTCAGTAAACATTTCAAATTCGTTGAAATAAATTACTCTACTTAATTAACAATGGAACATTATTTTAAAAATCACTTTTATGATGAATTCCTTATTTCCTGATTGACATTATTAGACATTCTCAAATAATAATAAAATCCTAATTTTATACAATTTTTACTTTTTTTTATAAGCTGTCAACTGAAAAACAGAACTTTAGTTTGTTATATTCAACTTACAAAATCATTTTAAGATGTTTCTACACATAGTGATGAAAATTTTACGTACAAATTACTTTTTATCGCTTATCTATTTTATGTAAGCATTATTTACATTAAATTTGCATTTAAATTTGCTTTAAATTTGCATTCCCATTAAAGTTTACTAAACATGGGTGAAGTCATATTCGTTACATTTTGAAATGTACATCTTTATGGATTACCTCAAACTTTCTGAAAGAAAGTCTTTAGATAACGCTTGCATTGTCCTGTTTTAAATAAATCGATTATCATATTAAATCTTATATTTGTCACTAATTAATAAATAGTGTAAATTGACATTTTTCTAACGTAAATATTAACATTATCGACATTAAAGATAAATAATATTAGTTTTTTTAAAAACATCTTTGTTATTTATTGAAACAACGTAAAATATTTCTCTTACAAAAATAGGAAATCTTGTTGATTTTGTCAAAATTATGGATTGATATTGTGTGCATTTCTCTTTGATATTTTTATAATTTAAAATTTCAAATCTTTCCTAAGGAATTAATCAGAAAAAAAATTTTATTGAGAAAAAATTAACGAAACCTACCTCCATACTGGCCGCCATTTTTTGGGATCCATCTAAACCAAGGGGCTGTAATTCATTTAAGCAGCAAAATGGTATCTCTCCATTGCATGGCCGTTAAAGCTTTTATCAACGTCGTCAGAAAATAGTTGGCCATTCATTTTGACAAGAAAAAAAATTAAAATTAAAATATACACACATTCAAAGGTGCGTCCGCATTCACGCTCACCCTCACACGCAGATGCACACATAAACACGCATATATATATATATATATATATATATATATATATATATATATACAATAAAAGTTAAGTGTCAAAATTAATTTAAAATATCATATTTGTGAGTTTTAGTAACTTTATTACGCCCATAGCAATCTATTTACTAGCTTTGGGGGTTAATATAGTTACACCTTCCTCGTCGATATCAGAGACCCTCTTTTCACACCCAGTTAAAACCTACGATTCAGCAGGTTCTTTCTCTCTGAAAAATTGACGTTCTTCATACCTACAATTTTCCTCATTTGAATTTGTAAGTTAAATTTTTCAACATATTTATCAACTGCTTTCCCGCCAGATATACATATAAATTAATTTTATCGATCAGCACGAAAATAAAAGTTATTCTCTTAATTGGACATTTCAGGTTTCTTTCCTTACGGACATTTCTGGTTACTACAATTTGAGTAAAAATGGTGAATGGCAATAATCAAGCGATATATACGTAAAGTATGCACGTATGTGTCTGTCTGTCGATCTGTCTATATATTCCAAAAATTGGTAATCTAATAACATTTTTCTGTTTTCGCAGGCGATAGTTTATTTTGCATGAACAAAATTTCCGAGTATCCTTTTTTTGCAGACTGAATACACAATAGAAAACCGTTATTTTGAATAAAAAAGACAACGATGGAAACTACTACACTCACTCAATATACATTAACTCTTTCCTTTCAATGATGAGATTTAAATTTTTATTTTGTTAACCCCAACCCAACTGCTATTTATCGCATGTTCACCAGACAGTTGTGGTTAACAAAATATACCTTTCTCTTCTACACCGACTTCCTCTGCTTTTACGGCCCTGTGCCATACTAGGGCGAACTTATTAAATATTAATACAATTTTTCAAGTAATACAATTTTTCTCTTCATTATTTCTAAAACACATCGAAATGATTTTGTTTCTTTTCATATGAGATAGATTTATGATAAACTATTTGTACATAAAATTAAACTATTCCATCGATTTTATATATTATTAAATATATCCTGAAAATATCGTTTGGTAATTAAATAAAGCATATTGAATGGAGAATCTTTTTTAAATAACAGACCAAGAAGGATTTTCAATTGTCTTTATCTTATTGTTTTGTGATAAAGAATGACAATGAAATGAAGAAAGCGTGTAAAAACTAAGAAGGAAAATATTTAATATCAGAATTCAAATAATTAAAGACTTCAGCTAATATTTTAGAAGAATCGTAATTAGAAAACGTAATAAATCACGTTAGGAGAAATTCTTACTTAAAGAAGAGCAATTATGAGTGAGAAAACTGTTTATTATTGAAATATTAAATGATAATATCCGAATAACACGCTAAAATCTAACGATATTTCTGATCGTACGACATTAATTTGGCAAATAGCAAAGCGTTTGGTGCTTAAAGATTTATAAAATATGTAAAAAGGAGGAAACTAAAAATATAGCTCATTTGGGGCATTAATTTGAGATTTATTTCATTTTGGAAAAAAAAAAATTCAATTCTATTTGTTGAAAACAAATTGTGCCAACTGAAATCTCCCAGCTTCCAATAACGCCAACTTGATTTCTGTATAAACTTAAAATATTAAACTATCGTTTATATTATTTTGATCATTATTTTTAATTTAGAATTGCTTCACCCATATCAGCACACATATCTATCTATCTATCTATCTATCTATCTATCTATCTATCTATCTATCTATCTATATATCTATCTATCTATATATATATATATATATATATATATATATATATATATATGAAATAGATTAAGTTCGACAATTATTTAATATATTTTCTGTCTGTATTTTATTTTTATAGATGCATTTGACCTGACGTGCTGTAGGGTTAGGATTAGGATTAGGATTAGGGTTAAAATGCATATTTATCTATTTACCTATCAAACTATCAAAAATTCACTAATCTTTGTGAATCTAATCTTTGCATATTGACAGTTTCCTTTCTATAAGAAATATTTCGCGAACTCCTTTCATTAAAATGTATATATTTCCTACCGATTCTATATTGCTGAAATATCTCTGTCTTCTTTTACTCCTTTTCACCATATCTCTCTCTCTCTCTCTCTCTCTCTCTCTCTCTCTCTCTATATATATATATATATATATATATATATGTGTGTGTGTAAAGAGAGGGAAAGAGAGTGAGAGAGCATTAGATATTAGACTAAATTTGGCTAAAAGCTAACTTGTAAAATAATTGTTTTGAAATTTCAAAGAGCTTAATTATAGAATGGACAGTTGCATTATTCGGACTACTGCCCTCATCTTTGTCGCCATATTTATTACAACGTTTCGGCCCTTCAGTATCTGTCTATATTTCTGAGATGAGTTAGTATGTACACTATTTACATTATTCGGACTATTGTCCTCATCTTTGTTGCCATATTTATTACAACGTTTCGGCCTTTCATTATCTGTCTATATTTCTCAAAAGAGGTATTATGTACACTATCTATATTATTCGGGCTATTCTCCTCATCTTTGTCGCCATATTTATTACAACGTTTCGGCCTTTCAGTATCTGTCTATATTTCTGAGATGAGGTATTATGTACACTATTTACACTATTCGGACTATTGTCCTCATCTTTGTCGCCATATTTATTACAACGTTTCTACCGTTTTTACGCCCCTTCTTCAGGTGGTCAAGGACACATGGCACAGTGGATAAGGGCGTTGGTTAGATCCAGTGACAGGACCCAAATAGTGTGAGTTCAATACCCGGTTTGGTCAGTGGAGAACTTGGAGAGGGGAATTAATAGGAGATAACTGATAACTGACATCCATTAAAACATGGCGCATGGAACTAGAACAGTCTACCCCAGTGAGCGAAATAAAGGGTTCAGTTCGACATTCCAACCACCTGAAGAAGGCCGGAGCGTACAACGGCGGAAACGTTGTAATAAATATGGCAACAAATATGAAGACGATAGTAATGTAAATTATGTCAATTTGACTTTATTTTCAATTATTAGTAAATAAAGTTAATATTAAATGAGAATGTGCAAATAACGTATCAATTATCGATGCGAAAAAGTGGAATCGACGGCCGAGTTTCAGCCTCGTTTGTTGCGCTCACATTCTACTTATGACCCCCACCACTTATGGATTAAATTGTAAGGTAAACTGGACTCTTTATTTTTGAGTGCCAACCTGTCTAAGAGAAGGAAAACTGAATTTAAAATTGTAAAGAAGGCAACAGGAAACAACTCCACAATCTTCCATATGGACTCAAGGTAATTCAAAGATAATAAAGAAAAGGAAGTTGGAGAGTTATGATGGATTTCTCCTGATGGGATATGATATTATTTGGAAAAATATATTAAGAAAGCTTTTGATAAACAAAGGGAGTTAATCTATTTGAACGGAATGGTCGCCATATATTCTTGTTTTTAGATGAAATATAACTTCAAGCAGATAAATTTTATTGTTTTTGTAACAGACGCATGGACCAAAGCTACATTTACCAAACACACAAACACACACACACACACACACACACACACACACACACACACACACACACACACATTTATCTATCTATTTATTAATATAGATTTTACATGTGTACAAAAAAAATTGTCCACTACAAAGATGCGTTCTTGTTTCGATGTCTTATCGTTCTATTTCATTGAAAATGCTTTGACGAGTTATATTATGCCGTTCCACGAGTTCAGACTTGTAAGTCTCGCGATGCCATACGCGCATTCTCTTTGTATTTCATTGGTAAGAAAAAAATTCCATTCGGACAGCTTCGTCCAGAGACCCAATACTTTGTGGAACAAAGATGCTTCTTTGACCACTACAATCTTAAACTCTTCATCTCTAGGCTCAATCGTTATATTTCCTACACAGCTTCATAATCTGCAGTAACGTAATATAAGAATATTGCAAAAGTTCGTACCTGATTAGAAAATTAAAAACAAAATTTTACATTCTCACAAAAAACATTTATTAATCAAATACATAGACTCCATTGTCTTCCATCGTTACACAAGTTTGTTGGCATTTTCGTAGAAACGTTGTGTTTCTTGTTGGAAGAAGGTTGTATGGTAGTTTTCAACTGACTGTACAGAATCAATTTTTTTGTCGTTTAAATTGTTCTGTAGAGACTGGAACAAATGAAAATCCGAAGAAACAAAGTCTTGAGAATACAGTGGATGTTGCGAGATTTCCCATATAAGATCTGTTTTGCAACATACGGTCTTGTGTTTTTGTGGTGGGAATTGACATCTTTTTAATTTGCCGAACTCTTTCGTTTTTCTTGAATAGCTGCATTGAGATTGGTGAGATGTCCGCAATACTTCTTTGCAGTTATTCATTCGTCTGTTAGTAGAAACTCAAAGTGAATTATCCCCTTGCAGTCCTAAACAGACAGCAATAACGTCCATTGGATGCAATCCTGCTTTAGTCCCGGGTTCTGACACACTCAAAAGCTTGTTTACAGCTCCGTTTGTATCGAACGTTATCACAAACGATCCAGTTTTAATTTTTCCTCGGGAAAGGAAGCTGAGATATTGATTTTCAAACTTTTAGAAATTTCTTGCGTCGAAATCTTTGACAAGCAGAGCGTCTTCATCGACGCCGGAAAATCACCCGGAGCGTGGTTGATCGTTCAGGTTAAAATCCCCCTGACGAAATCTGCCAAACCCCTTTTTGACGACCCGGTGAGCTGGAGCAGGATCCAATTAAACTTGCTGAATCTTTTTCTCACAATTCTAACGCTTAATCCTTTCCGAAATTCATAGAATATAATAAGGCGAGAGTGCAACTTTTCATTCTCCATATTTAAGGCATTCATTTGTTGAGAAAACGACAACATTCAACAAAATATGATTCGCAAGTGAACGATGTGAGGTTTTAATCTAGAAAACACTAGAAATCAGTACCAAAACAAACACCACTATCAAGTTGCGTTCATTTTATTTTGACAATGAAAATCGGTATCGAACTTTTGCAATGATCTGATAAAATATCATTCGATAACGCTCAACCATGAAGCTTTGTATTGGGTATTCGCCAGCTACCTTTGTATTGGGTATTCGCCAAGTACCTTTGTGTTGGATTTTCACCAGGTACCTTTGTATTAGGTATTCGCCAGCTACATTTGTATTAGGTATTCGCCATCTACCTTTGTATTGGCTATTCGCCAGATATCTTTGTGTTGTGTATTCGTCAGGTACATTTTTATTAGGTATTCGCCAGGTACCTTTGTATTGGCTATTCGCCAAGGTTCTTTGTATTGGATATTCGCCAGGTATCTTTGGGTTAGGTATTCGCCAGGTTCCTTGTATTTGGGTATTCGCCAGCTACCGTTCTAGTATGTTCTGGCATGACACAATGGCTGATGATGTAGATATGCGATGTATATGAAATTGAAAAAAAAAAACAAAACGTTTTTCATATACTTATTGCCCTCCTTGACACAGATCAGTGTGCAGAAATGCTTTAATATTTAATAAAATTATCTTCGTCAAACACAATGAGAAATATTTGAATCTAAGTAGGAAGTTTGTCTTGAAAATCAGAATTCAAAATATAGATTTTTAAATTGTGGCGAATGTTAACCACTGGTTACCGTAGGATGTATTCAACTATGTCAGTCACAAGGTAGGCTCACTGGTGTATTTAGAAACATCAGTTATCGTGACATGCTAAACACCACTCAGTTAATAACAATTTGAATATTTATTAAGCTTAACTTAGTACTTAACATAGTGAAATAGCGGAGTATAGGAAGAGTGTGTTACGTCAGTATACTAACTTAGGATGTTCTGCGTTGTCTTTGGATAGAAATAAGAAAACTAAAAATTCAAGAAATCTTTAAAAATGAAAACAAAAACTAGGCACAATTGCCATTATTATTGATATGGCGAAATCAATTCTCACCTGGAGTTACAAATTTGTGCTAGACGAAAGACGAAACAAGAATTAGTAAATATCGACAAACTGTTTAAATAATCCTTAATATTTCAATTGTTGCCAGTAACATAATAATAACCGCAAACAAATAATTAATAAAATAGAAATATATTATGAAGCGTTTTATAAAGGCCCAATGGTATGAAATCGAATGAAAATGGTGGCTGCAGCGTTGGACAAGAAAGCAAAAGAAAAATTACTTAAAAGTAATTCTTATTTTATACAATACAGTAAGAGAGATTCGAAAGTATCTTTATCCAAATTTCTAAAGTTCTTAAATGTCTCTCCTATTTTATACAATACAGTATGAGTGAATCGAAAGTATTTTTATCCAAATTTCTACACTTCTTAAATGTCTTTCAAATTTTATACAATACAGTATGAGTAAATCGAAAGTATTTTTACCCAAATTTCTAAACTTCTTAAATGTCTTTCATATTTTATACAATACAGTATGAGTGAATCGAAAGTATTTTTATCCAAATTTCTACACCTCAAAATACGATGACTGCCTTATTATTATTATTAAGAGAGGAGAACGCCAACAATGTGACGCTGAGTTACAAATATAGGAAGTCTAATATGTCCATCATAGCATTCAGTTTGATAAGGATTTATCAATCACATGTATCACAACCAAATGTGCATGATTTTGTGACAAGGTTATTTAATATTATTATTTTTGTAAATCGATAATTAGGTGATTGCCCGTTAACTTTTCCACGATTTTGAATTCACAGTGATCCTTTCCCTAGTTGCTAAGAAAGGCGAGAAAGCCAAGCCAAGTACTTTGCTATCTTACCCGTTCTTGTCTTTCATTAGTAGAAAGTGAACACTGTATTTCTCGATTGGAACTCGGCTTGTCAGTTCCATTTTCTTCTACTTTTCTACTTACTGTTAGCTATTTCTCCACCAGAAATCCCATGATGATTGCATATTTTGGAAACAAAACTTAATGGAGAAGAGAAAGTAAATTAATATACTGAATATAATATAAACAGCCTCTGTCGATTTAAAATTTTTGGAAATCTTTACATCACATGAAACCTCGACATTTTATAAACTGCATCAATAATCGATATGGGATAAAAGTTGGTAATTCTATTTGTAGTATTATGTATTTTCTACGACATTTTCTTTTTACTTTTTCTTCTGTGTGGTGGGAATTTCTTTTATCATTTTGTTATCGCTGGAAACACAGTGTCTGCAACTGTTGGTCAAAAAAAGAAGTTAAACTCACACGGATATATACACACACACACAAACTAAGAATACATACACACATGTACATGCAGAAATCTGTCAGTTATGTGCCATGCATGATACACGTATAGGCGATCATGTATCTTTCGATACATGACTGACGAGGCAGATTTCTTCCCGCAGTATGTTGCCATTTCTGTCTGCGGTAGACCAATTTTCATCCAAGGCTATAGAACCCTGTCTGTCCTGCTATTTACCCATAGCTGGGGGGTAGGGAAGAAGATGATTCATACCTTTCCCAAGGGTATTTAGTACATATAAATGTAATGGATTGGACTGGAATTCGAACTCGGCTCTCCGATTCCTCAATTCGAGCCGCTATCTGCCAAGAACAGACTGATATGTTGGATATGTACACATAAAATTTATAACATTGTTGTGCAATAAAGGCTGTTTTTTTAATTCTTTTTTTATTTAGTTGGTTTGAACAAAAATATTATAACAATGTCCATGAAGATATATCTAGTTAAATTTAAAAAAGACAAAGGTTATAGAATTATTTAAATTACTACCAGTGATTGACTATCGTTTTGGTCCAGATACTGATGGCCTGCGGACCAGTGGAATTGCACACATCACGAATCACTTCATATAATTGAAAAGATTGGGATTATTTTTTCGGTGCTTGTTCACATTAGTTATGCCAATTTCGTTCAATAAACCTCGTATTTGTGCTGTCGCCATTAATTAAAAAATGACTTACTAGACTGAGGTCTGATGTATTCATTGCTCCCTCTTCTTCGCTGAATTCATATTTTCGGCAGATTTTTATTATTATAGATATATTCACTTCACGACTGTTAGGATCATTGTTAGAATAAATTTTTCCTACTGGGCACGATTCAAAATGTGACAGACACCTGCGTTTGTAACGCCAATCTCACAATCGAAGAGATTTTCTTTCTTTGTTTATTTTAACTTTCTAGCTATATTAGTTCCTTTGTCGCGCTTTTAGAGATTCGCAATATTATTGAGCAATGCTTGTTGACATCTTGAATATTTCCTTATGCTAACTTTTATTAAATGTGATCAATGGTTAATCGAGTTATTAGATATGTTTAAAATGACTTTCTAAATAATTTTTGCTTTTATGTTTTCGCACTTCCGGTAGCATTTTGCAATAATTTTGCTTTTCTCGAAACTTATTTTTTCTCCAGCCATTGTATTAAATCAGTTATACCTAGAAAATCTGGTTATGGTGTGTATACTTTTTGTTCACATTATATATATATATATATATATATAATATATACCGCAAAACGGTTGAAACTATTACTACGAAATTTTCTGTTCAGTTACTAGTGTAACTAATGAACATTTGAGCAAATTAGTAAATTCATTTTTAAAAAATTCTAAAATATCTAAAGTTGTTAGCGAATGGTTTAATTTACGAAATAAGTAAAATGATAAAATTGACCCTCACTTTGTGTCAGTCAGGTAAGCTAAGTCGAATTTTTATCTTTTTGATTGACCACATAAAGTAAACAAACATGTTGCAGAAAATTTTCTAACGAGAAACCGAGACGAGCAAGAATCACCAGGAAGCCATGTTAACTTCTGGTCAGAGTTTATCTATCTATATAATTCTTATAATCTGTGCATGTATGCATGCGATAATTCTTCAGTGCCGGTTTTGAGTCCAAATTGTTGGTGACAATGGCTCTCCACTACTTCCTCTCCATTATAATTCTCAGCAACGTTTTACTATTTACTATCTGTTCTTGGATATATATATCTTTCATAAAAACTTTATTAAAAATAAATATTATAAATTATTACAATAAAATCATTTATACAGTTAAATTTATGTATTTATATCTTTCTATATCTATAATTCTCAACATGTGTGTATGTATGTATGTATGTATGTGTGTGTGTGTGATCGGATGTTGTTTATGCATTTCCACAGTTTTCATCTGATTTCGATGAAGTTTTTTGTTTGATAGATAGTTTTGGTTTTGAGTCTAAATTGTTGACAATGGCTCTCCACTACTTGCTCTTCATTATAACTCTCAGCAACGTTTTACTATTTACTATCTTTTGTTGGATATATATCTTTCATAAAAACCTGAATAAAAATAAATAGTTTAAATTATTACAAAAATATTATTTATTGTTATACAGTTCCCTTTTCAGGGCCACTCCGCCATTTAAATCGTTACCCCCCTCCATTTGGGAATGTGTCTCAGATGCACCCAAATGTTGTTACTAATATCGATTTTCGGGTGGGCTGACTTTAAACTGTTCCAATTGAACTCTCAGGGAAACAGTAATTGGGAAGGGTGTTCCACAGGCGAGAGGTGCGATGTATGAAGCTATTGGAGTAGAAGAGACGGCTACATTTAAAAGTTTCTACAGTGTAAGGGTGAGAGCGGGATGCCAGCCTCGTAGGGCGCTTGAATTCATGGAGTCTGGGAACCAGTGAAAGCAGCTCATCGGAGCAATTGCCATGAAAGTATTTGTAGAAAAGACAGAGAGAGGCGACGGCGCGTCTGTGAGAGAGTGACTGTAGACGAGATGCCAGATCAGGGCCAATTATATTACATATCCGTCTCTGGATCTTGTCAAGAACTCCGAGGTAAACAGAAGGTGCCCCAGACCAATGGTTGATTTGTATATTTGAAGTATCGATTCCGTGAATAATGCAATTGACTCAATGTATTTGTTCCATCTCAGGTCAGCAGTCAACGTGAGACCGAGCAGACGCAGAGAGTTGCTCTCAAGAAGTTGACTATCAGACATTCTAATGGGGACAGGGAAGGATCTCTATAGTGATTAATAGAGAGTAGTTTAGTTTTTGAGGCGTTAAAGTTGACCAGCCAGTTCTTGCCCCAGTTAACAACCGATTTCAAGACGAGCGGCCAGGTTTGTTTTGTCACCGACACTAGATTTGTTTTTGAGGCAGAAGTAAATTGTAGTGTCTTCCGCGTAGATAAGATCTCACAAAAAATTCCAGCAATAAAAAATAGGTCCGATAAAACTATGGTAAATATACGGGCATTTGAATTATTATTTGAACTCTAGCAGATATCTAAATTAAATGTAATCATAATATTGACGACTTTTACATAAGGTATAACAAATAAATAATTGAAATCAATGAAATTTTAGTAAGAGGGAAAGTAACATTTAAGTTTCCTACAGCAATTATTTTAAACCTTGCCCCTAGAGCGGATATTCAGCTAATTTAATTATGAAAGAAATAGAGATGGCTATATACTCTAACACGATTGATAGTAATCTCGTCTCGTTGACCAATTCACAAGTTTAATCCTTTGAGCCCTGAGTTTCTGAACAATTTTAACCCTTCTGTCTGAGCTCCTGACTCAAAATTCACAAAAAATGGCATATAATTTTTCACGGTAGATATAAAAATAGTGTGTATCCACCGTTCAACCGCTGGCTAGGAATTACGTCATTTTTCTCTACCACCGGTAAAACGGTGGTCAGCGTTCAAAGGCTTATTAAAAATAACCATCATTACGTACTTTATTTTTGTGTCAGGAGTAAGGGAAATTAATAAATACACCAAGTTAGCCAGCACGTATCTCAGATCTATCTATATATAGTGACTTCGATTCTTACTGTGTGTTAGGACAGTATGTCAAAATAAACGGTTCTATATGTTCATAAACCTCAGCTGCATTTGTGGTTTTCTATTGTAGATTGTTTCCTTGCTCTATATGAATTAACTAAAATAGTTCACCATAGTTGGTTGAATTAATCCTGTTTTTATATCTAAAAGTCCTAAACGCTATTTTCTTATATATGTGTTTAATATTTGTTATATACAACAAAGCTAAGAGGATCTGTCTATATTTCTGAGATAAGGTATTATGTACACTATTTACATCATTCGGACTATTGTCCTCATCTTTGTCGCCATATTTATTACAACGTTTCGGCCTTTCAGTATCTGTTTATATTTCTGAGATGAGGTATTATGAATACTATTTACATTATTCAGACTATTGTCCTCATCTTTGTCGCCATATTTATTACAACGTTTCGATCCTTCAGTATCTGGCTATATTTCTGAGATGACATATTATGTACACTATTTACATTATTCGGACTATTGTCCACATTTTTGTTGCCATATGTATTACAACGTTTCGGCCCTTTAGTATCTGTCTATATTTCTGAAATGAGGTATTATGTACACTATTTACATTATTCGGACTATTGTCCTCATCTTTGTCGCCATATTTATTACAACGTTTCTGCCGTTGTATGCTTCTTCTTCAGGTGGACAAGGACACATGGCACAGTGGATAAGGGCGTTGGTTAGATCCAGTGACAGGACCCAAAAAGTGTGAGTTCAATACCCGGTTAAGGCAGTGGAGAACTTTCAGAGGGGAATTAACAGGAGATAACTAATAACTGACATCCATTAAAACATGGCACGTGGAACTAGAACAGTCTACCCAAGTGAGCGAAATAAAGGGTTCAGTTTGATATTCCAACCATCTGAAGAAGGCCGGAGCGTACAACAGCCGAAACGTTGTAATAAATATGGCGAAAAAGATTAGGACAATAGTCCAAATAATGAAAGCTAAGGGGAGTAAATAATTATCAAGTGGAACACAATCTTCCTATATTCATTTTTCGCAATTAACCCCGTGTCAGATTAAACTAATCTTAGTAAATATCCAAATATTTCGATGTTTATTATAATCAAGCTCATTTTCTTGATTTTCGTGAAAACATCGGCTTAGTTACTTACTTTAAGTGATTTCATTTTTCGTCGTGAAATTTGTTTGAATTCAACGAGACATTCTCTCTAGGAACAAGTGATATATGTTTGAATAAAACTTAGAATTTTGATGAAAAATACACCAAAAGTATATGTTTAAATTTAAATTTTGACATCCAACATAACTAAATTCCGCAACTTATCCCTTATTTTTTTTATTGTTAATAGATCTTAATTACTCTACATTGTCTCGCACGTTATTAACTTTTAGGCACAAAAGTGAAAATATTCGAAAATTAGGTCAGTTGGTTTAGTCGCCGACATTTCTACTGAAATACTTACCGAAAAGGCGAGGGAAAAATTTTTTTTTTCTAATTAGGTTTTAAGTTTTAACAGTATAAGTCCTGTAGGGAACGAGTTCAGTGAATATTCTAAAATACAGAAAGGGGTGTAAGGCAAGGATGCGTCTTCTCACTCGACCTGTTCAACAGCGAGGCAATTCTGAGAGAACTGGAAATCCTATCGGGATTTAGCATTGGCGGCAACAATCTTAACAGGATAAGATACGCAGATGACATAGTACTGATAGCAGACACGGAAATGAAATTACAAAATCTCCTACAGAAGGTAGCGACGGAGAGTGAGAAGAAGGGACTAAGCATAAACTACAAGAAGACGGAGTGCATGGTCGTCAGTAAGAGGATGAGACTGAAATGCGATATGAAGGTTGGGAACACTAGAACCAAGCAGACACAGAAGTTTAAATATCTGGGAAGCGTCTTGGCAGAGAACGGTAAGTGCGACACTGAGATCCATAGACGTATTGGGATGGCTAAGTACGCATTTCAAAAGCTGGGCAGAGTATAGCGAGACAGGAAGATTTCTTTGGCAACGAAGAAAAGAATACTGAGCTGTTACGTGACATCTGTCCTTCTTTACGGCAGCGAATGTTGGACGATTTCCTCAAAGATGAAGAAAAGACTCGAGGCGACAGAGACGTGGTTCTACAGAAGGATGCTGAGGATTTCGTGGAGCGAGCGTGTGATCAAAGATGAGGTCTTGGAGAGGATGCAGACAAGGAGGAGGCTTATGTTTAACATCAGGATGAGGCAGCTGAAGTTTCTGGGACACATAATGCGGATGGAGGTCTTGAAGAATCTGATACAGGTCGCGTAGAGGGAAACAGAGACAAGGGCAAGCAGTGCGTGACATACCTGGCGGGCCTGAGCAGGTGGATGACAGAAAGTGGTCTGAGGAAGATAGCAGAGGGAAGGAACTTGTTGAGAGCTGCAAGGGATAGAGGGAGGTGGAGAGCCATGATCGCCTACGTCCTGAAAGGACATGGCACATAAAAAGAAAGAAGAATGAAGTACATTTTTCCACAAATAAAAAAGATCGCGTAGCCAAAATAATATAAATAAATGAATATTATGCGACAGAGAGGATTTATACACAAATTCTCCAGCTTCGGTAGCCCTGTAAAAGTCTCCATAGTTACCAAGTCCTTTCTATGAAGGTCGTCGTTAATGGCTTCTGAATCTTATGAGATCAATGCAAGCAGCCCAAGACTCTTTTCTCTGTTCTATAACTATATATGTAGATGATGTCACAGTTTATAGGGGAACCTCTAAAGATATAGATCGCCAGAGCCTGACAGCTGTCCTCCCCACTGATCTAGCTCTAACGGCTAAATGAGGGAAACCTATCTTGTAAAATTGAGTATCTTCAAAATCAAACCAGTCATGTTTCATCATCACCATTCAGATCCTAAATTTTCTCCGGTCATGAACGGTCATACTAGAAAATAAAACTCCTTGCCTTGAACGTTTATTGGAACCGAAGTTCACTTCTGATCTCAAGTGAAACTCATATATACGATCCATCTCTAAAGAGGCTGGAAAAATGTACCGCTACAGAAAGTACCTGACTCCTCCTGCCATGCTTACACGATTCAGAGTCAAGCAAAAATGGAGCATTGCTGCCATATCTGGGCTGGAGCTGCCCAGTCCTCACTTTCCAGCTTTGGTAGAGGTCAAAATCGTTTACGCAGACCCGACGACTAATTAACCACCTTAAAGTCTTTTCACCACAGAAGCAACGTTGCCAGCCTATTGCTACCTCCATGGCAAATGTTCAGACGAGATTCATTCTTTAGTGCTCAGACCTTTACAATCAATTCCTCTCCAAGACCTCATCGTTGATCAGAGGGTTGAATTATCCTTATTCCATTCGTATTCCATTCGGAAGAAGGAAGTTTCGTTCAAACAGCTTCTTACCTTGAACCGCTATTGTGTGGAACAGACTTCCTCTTGGATACTTCCCTGAATAGTTGTGTGTTAGTCTCAGGTCAGACCTCAAGTGGAACTCATATATACAATCTATAACTAAAGGTGTGATAAAATGGTGGATTCCTTTTGCTGCTCCACAAAGCACCCGACTCCTACCACCATGCGCTATATTTACATAATACAGATCAAACGAAAAATGGGGTATTTCTGCCCCATATTTAGGCTGTTTACGGGGCCTTGTGGATGATGAATTATTTTCAACCCGAGCACTCCTTTCTAACAGATGAAACGTCGCAAGCGTATTGCTATTCTCTGGCTGTTTTCATGTAAATGTTTAAACGGACTCGATTCCTTAATTCCACCAGTTCAGATCTTTAGAACTAGGGCCCACCATGACACATGCAATGTGTTGAATCAGTCTCATTCCATTGGTAATACGGAAGTTCCACTTAGTTTATTTCTGAGAATCACTATTGTGGAAATGACACCCTCGTGTAATGCAACATCGATCCCTAAATTTAACCGCTTCCAGTCTAAAGTCAACCATTATCTATCATACATATCCTCATTATCTGCACTTACCTCCTCCTCTTATGTTACTAAAACCACCTTATTCAATAACTCCCTAACTTGAGTGGCACTTGGACATTTTATTGTGTGAATATTTTAGTAAAAGGCTTGAGTACTTCTCAGTAAAGCCATTGGAGATCAGAGACGATTGAGGAAACATGCGCCGCACACTAATAATTGTATCGAAAAGAAGCGCTGATGCACACCGAAAAAAATGAAACAATGTTCGTTGGGCAGAAACCTGACCCTAAAATTAAATCTTAGTTTTTCTTCCTTCTAAAACAGTTATTGATGTTATATCTGGTAATTTCAGTAGTGTACTCTCTCTGTAGCAATAAAAATAGTGCACCTAATAATAGGCCTCATGCACCTAATATATATGTTTTGAACAATAAAAATATTAAAAAATTAAAATTTTCAGACACACTGGGTTGTATATTATTGTATTTTTTTTGTTTTATTATTTCAATTAGATTCCTTGACTAGTTTCGGCCAGCATATCCATCATCAGGGGAACAAAAAAAAACTGCTTGTTAGTAGTAGTGAACTACAGGAATGAATGACTTTTTGAAGAAAGTGAACTTTATCTGGAGTTTTCATTTGTTTTTTATCGTTAATTTTGGCAACTCCTTGTGTTGGTCAAACGGCCTCTTTTAAGTTGTTTTATATATATATATATATATATATATATATATATATATATATATATATGAAGAAATATAATCTTACGATGTGCTATATTTATAGGGTAAAGTGCTCAGTATCAGAGATAGAGCGTGTGTAAATATAAAAGTGAACATAAATGTCAACACTTAGAGGTCTGACGATTGCGTCTAGCATGAAACAGACTGTTGCCTCTAAGTGCTGAATTCTATGTTCACTTTTATATATATATATATATATATACAGAGAGAGAGAGAGAGAGAGAGAGAGAGAGAGAAAGAGACAGAAAGGAAGGCACAGAGACAGAGAAAGGGAGATAGAGAAAGAAAGTGAGAGACAGGCAGAAAGACAGAGACAGGGGTAGAGAGATGTATAGAGATAGAGTAATGCAGAGATAGGGGACATAGAAAATAACATTGCACTGATTGTTTCATGCCTTTAGCGATCATCGAACAATATCTGACGATTTTTTAGTGCAAACTGCTTAGATCTACAATCAATTTATTTCCTATACTGAGCAGTCTATCCCGATGAATATAACAAATTTTAAGAATTAATTAGAAAGACCTTTGTCTACACTACTAAATACCACACAGGCAGCACAATGGTTCTTGATAATGACTGCAATAGTTGAAACAATTGAACAAAATATTACCAACTCCTACACCAACTCTTTCCACTGCCGCGGTTTCCTCAAGCAGTGAAAAGATCAGTTGTTTTTCTATCACTTTATTTATACACTATTGTATTATTAGGAAATTTAATGGGAGGTAAGGGGTAAAGTAAGAATAGAGAAAATATGTGAGAGAGAAAAAGGGGGAAAATATAAGTTTTGTTACTATCATCCGGGTTCATATTTTTCAAATAGATATTTTTTGCGTGTTTGCAATCTGCGATTATTTCAGATCTCTCATCTAACAAGTTGCCTTGTTCTGGATATAACATAATCGCCATCTTTTATTTCTGATACAATCTGCACGTATTTCTAATACTATATGGCTTGGCTTTTTTCAAAATACTCCAATATATATATATATATATATATATATATATATATATATATATATATATATATATTTTTTTATGTATATATATATATATATATATATATATATATATATATATGGTGTCCTTCATTGGTGGAAACCGCAGTAGTGGCAAAAGTTAGGGTTTGTAGTATTTTAAATATTAACTAGCTCTGAATTTTCGATTTTTTGAACTGTGTATTGTGCAATTTTTAAACAAATAAAACCATTTCCTAAACAGGATAAACCTTGTCTGTAAAAAAAGAGTTTTATTGTACTATCTATCTCTCTCTCTCTCTCTATATATATATATATATATATATATATATATATATATATATGCGTATGTATATATGTATGCATGTATGTGTTTGTGTGTGTGTGTGGACAATGAGGTCAAAAGAAGCAGCCAAAGGTTGTTTCATGCTTGAATGCAATCTTCAGGCCATGTGTGTTGTGTTTTGGCTCGACTATTTATATATGCTGGTCAATGGTGTATTATGTGTAGTAAGGTTTATCATATTATCTTAACAGTTATTGGTAGGTGTTAACAGTTATTTTTCAAATTATTCTATAGGCTGTTGAGTAAGAATAGTTGTGGATGAGAGTGAATTTATCTATTTACATACGCTGTATCTCTGATATTGAGCAAATTTTATCCATAAATATAGCATACCTTAAAAACTCTATTTTTAATATATATATATATATATATATATATATATATATATATATATATATAGTGGGTGCATTTGTGTGTGTGTCTATATCTGTAAAGAAAATATAAATAAAAGAAAAGAGGAAAACATTTATACCAACAGGTTTTGTTCCTTGAGGAACTTTATCAAGGCACGTTTGGAAATTTAATTTCGTCACCTGTACACAGAAGTAACGCGAAGAAAAATAAAATGATATCAATCTTTCAAATTTTGAATTAGAGAAAGCTCTAAAATATTTTTAAAAACTTACTGTGTGGGGAAAGGTCAATCAAGTGACGTAAGTTAATATTGTTGTTGACTTTTTATTATGAATAAATTATTATTTATTAATTTATTTTTATATATTTTCAGTTTGTTTATTTTGTTTATTTATTTAATTTATTTATTTTTAATTTTGAAAGGTCATGAATTCTTCTCCCCACAGATTATATCATAAGAATATGCCAAGTACTAATAAATATGTTTTAACTTTCCACAACAGCTTTTATAACTTTGTTTATCGATGGCTTTTTCCCTTAGCGGCGTTTTAGTTTGTCTCTTTCTAGAGAGTGTCCGTTTCGGAAGTTTTTACCACAAAATTATTCTTATTTTAGATACAGAGTTGATTCTCTAATAATATACCCAGACGACACAATTTTACCAGACCTTGTAATTAGATTTAAAAACGTTTAACTTGAAATTAATGACGTATTACCTTTTCAAGACATATTGCTAAATAGAACCAATTTACAGTAAATCTACTAACAAAAACAATTTACCAATATATAACAATAAACTATTATTCCCACCACTGTAATAAAATCAAATCTGAAGTATTTCTGGATTATACATAAAGAATATGTAACTCCCATTATTTACCTGTAGAAGAAATATATATTAAAATGCTTTCAAAAACCGCCAATATCCTTACAATTTTATCCACAATGCTAAAAGAAAAGCATACAAAATCTACAACAATAAGATAATAACAATAACAACTACAATTATAATAATAACAATAATAAATCTGGCAAAAAATATACATTAACTACCAATTCTCCTATTCAAAATAATATATCTAATTTTAATAATATTAAAATACAACTCCAAACAAAATTATTTTGGATATGATCAGAGCCCAAATAGTTCATAATAGCAATAGTTTGGAAGCAGCATGTATAAGATCAATTGTGGAGTCTTCTCATTAAAATAATCTGATGAAATGTGTAGAAGTTAAAAAATGTATTTATAAACATAAAAAAGATCTTCTACATTACAATTTATCTAATGCAATAGTTATACACAAAAATAATTCAAACCACATTTTTAACATAAAAAAGCTATAATTATTGAAATAGACTTAAAAGAAACGTTATTTAAAATGTAATAATCGATTCTCGTCCAAAGATATACATAGTCCCTAGATTTTCCAAAATATCCCCATTCTTAATTCTATCTATAAATAAAGGCTACGAAATTAAATTTCCACACTTGCTTTGACAAAGTTCAAAACATGTTAGCATACAATTTTCTTCTTTTCTTTTATTTGTATTGTCGTTACAGATATATTTTGTTTATATTTGAATTTTCACACAAAATACGCATATATATATATATATATATATATATATATATATATATATATATATATATATATATATGAGTGAATATTGAAATCAACATTTAGAGGTGACAGTTTGTTTCATGCTAGACGCAAATGTCAGGCTTGACGATTGCATGGAACATACTGTCGCCACTAAGTGTTGACTTTAATGTTCACTTTTATATTTACACGCTCTATCGCTGATATTGAGCACTTTATCCCATAATTATAACGCGCCTTAAGACTATATTTTTTTATATATATATATATATATATATATATATATATATATAGTGAACTCTCCCAGTTCATTTCCTAGGGACCGACAGGCAAACAGTCCAAACACCAGCACATATGATTTGATTATAGTGGTGAAGGTTTTGTGCAGAACCAACCACATTTTTAAGGGCCGAATACAGAGACCTGGTGCACTACGTGTCACCAGGTCCCCAAACGACCCTCCACAGGTTTTGAATTCAGAGTTGTCCTTCTCCTAGACCAGTTGCCATCCAAGGCTATAGGATCCAGTCTGTCCTGCTATTTACCCATAGCTGGAGGAAGAAGAATAGGAATCATATCTTTCCCAAGGTTATTAAGCACGTAAGTGAATGTATATATATAAGTGAACATTGAAGTCAACACCCAGGGGCGACAGGCTGTTTCATGCTAGACGCAATCTTCAGGCCACGTGGCCTAACGATTGCGTCTAGTATGAAACAGCCTGTCGTCGCTAAGTGTTGAGTTCAATGTTCACTTTTATATTTTACACACGCTCTATATCTGATATTGAGCACTTTATCCCATTAATATAGCACACCTTAAGAGTATATTTCTTTTTATATATATATATATATATATATATATATATATATATATATATATATATATGTATATGAAACTGTTTCGATGCCTTGCACCGCCACAGATACAAGGACACACATACATCCTACTTTCTATATACATAGGTAACACACTAATTCTGTGGCCTATTGATGAAAAAATCGTTTATCTTTACACAACAAATATTTATTTTTTGAGAATTTCAAGTTCTGCTAATAACCTTTCCATGCTACAACTTGGAGAGAGCTTGAGGCCCTATAGAATGTCTATAGGGAATCAAACTCTTTCCAAACATAGTTTGGTTTTGGTTATATTGAATTTCCCAAGTAAGTCCTTTCCCCATTGAGCCATGTGTGCTAGATTAGAGAGATGAGCTGTTAGGTTCTGATCTTCCATATTTTTAGAGGTGCACATGTAAACTGTTGTACCATCCGCATAGATACTCAATAACAGGAACCTCCACTAATTTTCGATACCTAAGATTTAAAATGAATTTTTAAAACTGAAAAAGCATTCTTGAAGATTTTTTTTAAACATTACTTGAAAGCGAAATGATTAAATTTACTATTTCCAGTAAACAAAATACTCTGGTTTATTTCAAAGAAATTATATTGATTGGTATCAATGTTTTTGTTTGCTTTCAGTAAAATCATTAAAATTAACCATTTTGATACATTTGTAAACAAAAGTAAATTCTCGGTTTTAAAAAAAATCTTCCACAATTCTATACATAAAAAAAAAATTATTTAAAAATCTTGGTGCAAAATACTTTGTATTAAGCTTTTCAACTTTTGATTAGTAAATATAGTTTTCACTTAATAACAATATCACCTAACCGGATGAATGTAATGCGGAATTTTAAAAGATTTATAGATTATAAATTATTATAATTAAAATAAAAAAAAAAGGAAAACACTTCTTGTAAAAATTCATTTTTCATCAGTGTCCTTAATAAATCTGAATTATAAAAGCAATTAAAAGCTTTTCTAATTAAATAATGTCATAGTTTTATTGCATTTTTTTATTTTGCGATTCGGTGGAAATTTTCGGGAAATGTGTAGTAGTTTGAAGAGAAAAACTGTGATTTTCATTCTCCAAGGTGTTCTGCTTTTAACAATTAAAAAATTTTTGGTTGAAAATTTAATTTTTCGAAATTTCATGAAATTAAACCTTGGGTTTGGGGGGGCGGTGGATAACATATGTAAAAAGATATTTTTACCAAGATTTTCTAAAAAAGTTTCAGAAATAATTTAATTCATTTGTAAATAAAGGCTGAAAGTTTCATTAAAATCCAACAATTATTTGATATTTGCAAGAATTTCCAAATCAATGTGTTTTACACTGGAAAAAAGGCGCAAAAGCACTAATCGTAAATACTAAGTCGACCGCTGACGAAAAAAATAAGGATTTTTAACCAAATTTTCGAACGTGCTAGAAAGGATTAAAACATCTAATAAAATAAAAAAAAATACTTTGGTCTTTCCTCCTAATAATAACATAAATATTCTGACAATAAAACTTTGTTTTTATTAAATTTGGGGCCTTTTTTCATAATGCTATGCTATTTTTCAGTGAATAAGTAGGTACCTACTCACTAATGATTGGTCTGTGTTCTTAGGCAGATCATTAATATACAGTATGAAGTGAGTAGGACCGAGGAGGGAAACCTGCGGAGTGCTGGCATTGGTCTTAAAGGCGTTCGATGACTGGCCTTTAACAACAACCTTTAGAGACCTACCTGTTATGAAGGGCATTATACCGTATATAAACATATGTATATATATAGTCTACTAACACTCTTCAGCAAAGTCTTCAACACTTTCATCAATGCTGAAGTAGTTAGACATCACACCTCCAACAATCTGCTCTGTGACAAACAATATGGTTTCCACTTTGCTCAGTCTACCGCTGATGTGCTTACGGCCATAACTGAATATGTATACTAAGCTCTTGATAATAACGACGAAACTTGAGTTATTGCTCTAGATATATCGAAAGCGTTTGACAGGGTTTGGGATGCTGGTCTTCTACGTAAGCTTCACGGATACGGTATGACAGGACGATTACTTGATTTAATCCAATCATTCCTGTCTAACCGTGAAATGAAGGTCGTCCTGAACGGGTTCTCTTCCAGTTTCTTCCATAAAAACGTTGGTGTTCCTCAAGGCTCTATCCTTGGTTCTACACTGTTTCTGATCTTTATCAATGATCTTCCTGACGTCATCAGTTCTCAAGTCGGCATCTCCGCCGACGACACTACCATTTACTCCTGTCTCAATAGTAAATCCGGCATTGTTGACAAAGTTAAGCTGGCCCTCGGTCTAGAAAACGACTTCCAATCTGTGGTTGACTGAGACAGCAAATGGTTTGTGAATGTATCCAAAACGAAATTACTGTCATTTATTCACAATAGAGAAACGTCCCTGCCTCTTATCAGTATGGTTGATGCTCAACTCCACGAGAGCGCCTCACTGTGCCGTCTTGGTCTCACGTTTTCCACTGACCTGAAGTGGAACAACTACATTGAATCAATAGCATCATCTACCGCAAGGAAAGTTGCTTCTCTGTGAGAAAGGTTTTTCTCGTCTGAGTCCATCCATCAAATCTATGGTTGATGCTCAACTCCACGAGAGCGCCTCACTGTGCCGTCTTCGTCTCACGTTCTTCACTGACTTGAGCTGGAACAACTACATTGAATCAATAGCATCATCTATCGCAAGGAAAGTTGGTTCTCTGTGTCGCACCAGATGTTTTTTCTCATCTGAATCCATCCTTCAAGTCTACAAATCTACCATTCGTCCATGCATGGAATACAAATCTACTATTTGTTCATGCATGGAATACTATTGCCACATATGGTCTGCTGCCCCCGTTGTTCATCTCAAGGGTTTCGACAAAATCCAAAGACGGATATGCAATGTAATCGGTCATGACTCGAAGTCATTTTCTCACCGACGTAATGTGGCTTCTCTCTGTCTTTTCTATAAATATTTTCATAGCATCTGCTCTGACGAGCTATTTTCACTGGCGCCCCGACTGCATGAATTTAAGCGTGCTACTAGGTTGGCGTCTCGGTCCCACCGTTTTACTGTGGAAACGGTTAAATGTAACCGCCTCTTCTACTCCAACAGCTTCTCTCGCACTTCCCGTCAGTGGATCTCCCTTCCTCTTACTTGCTTCCTTGATAACTATAATCTTAAAAAATGTAAATGTAATGTCATTCGACATCTTCTGTTGCCTGGATCCCCGTTCTTCTTTTTATTCTCCTCTGTTCTTCATTCTATCCTTTCCTCAACTCCCCTATACCCAGTCAGATCCTTACACTATCTGTAGCCCTCTGCGTACTCGTAGCACTCACGCCTTGCCTGGGGTGAATTGCTTAAAAAATTATCTAATTTCATTTTATTTACAAAACTAAGTCTCATAGAAGAATTTCTAATGATAACTAATTAAAACAAATAACATTAATGAAGGGTCAAATATCCAAGGCATCAGTAAATGCTTTAAATCTCACAGCGTGAAATCTTCCGTTTTAATGGAGCTCGGATATTAGCCACTGGTAAATCCTTTAGAGAAGTTACAAATAAAACCAAACAGTGCGTAGAATAACAAAATCCATCAGAAAATATCATAACAAAAAACAAGACGGATCTTTTCCATTTTATGTCAAATTGCTGTCGTCTGGTGAAGAAATATCCGGTTTTCCTGACAAATTCTATTCCCATTCGGAAATCCTAAATGTTCAATTGGTGGACAAATTAGATTTTCCCAATCAAGAATGAAATTTAATTTTGTTAATGTTCTTTTAGGAATATTAGAGAGAAATGTGAATTAAGGGGATTTTTTATTCTTTGCCTTTGTCCATTACATATAACTGGTAGTTTTCAGTAGACTGTCAAGTGATATAAATTCTCAAATATTCAAAACAGTATCATTATTATTATTATTATTATTATTATTATTATATAAAATCTTTGTGTGATTGGCATACAGCAATCCTCATTGAGAGAGTAAGTCTTCTCAATAAATAAGTATTCGATTATTATTAAAGTATATTTACATCAACTACCAAATCGGATCTTTTTGAAAACTCTTCATGGTACTTTTAGGTGACACAATAATTGTGGGTACGATTGTCACATTCATATTTGTGTTTCTCTGTTCTTAGTTCTCCGTCAAGATATAGATATTTATCCAGTTTTTCATCCCGTGAATGGCTGGAACAGTGACACCCACTGATAGATTTTCTTGTTTCTGTTTATTATGGCGAGCTCTGATCTCTTGGCTTGAGTTAGATAAGTTTCAAGGTGATGACAGATCTTTCTTTCAGTCATCCAGGTGATCTCATTATTTATGTCCATACCATTTCTATGCATGGCCAAAGTTATATATTGCTTGCATCATTCTCAGTGAATACTCGTTTCTATACAGTCATGTCTATTTTTGTATTATTTCTAAATATTTTTCTATTCTCCTGAAAAATCTAACGGTTTGGGAACCATATATCTGCATGCTAAAATTTATGTCGTTTACACGATTCCGAATGAAGTCTCATTCCGCAACAATCATATTTACCTTTGTACTGTTTTAATTCATTGTATTTATTTACGTTGTCAGTCCGGAAAGGATTCAATCATTTAATGTTAATTAAAAGTATAGCATCTAGAGAAATACAGGTTTAGTCCTCTTCAAAAATACTAATTTATAATTTCATGCATTTATTATACTGTTCTTTTCAGTTTTGAAAACAGTTTGCAATGTTAACTTTCGGGAGCACCGTCACCTGCCACATTCCGCTTAATCTCATTCACTGTTCAAAATATCTTTCCTTTCGCCGCCAGTGTTAGCTTTCGGAAAAGACAGTATCCCAGGAAGCACATTCTAAACTGTGGCTGTCGCTGATAGAATAGATTTGGTTGATGCTATATTATTGCTGAAACTCCAGCACCAAACATAAAGAATGGACACATACATTTTTATGATGCCGTTTTATATGAATCACGGTTTTATTTCTGTCTTTGCATTAGTGACATTTGTTATTTTGCTGAAATCTGATCAGTTTTAATTTTTTCATAGCAAGGAAAGAATATTTCATATATATAGGAGATATTCTAATAAGATATCTTTTGTGACACATAATTAACAAACCTTGTAAAGTTAAAAACATTGAACCCACGATAATTTTACATTTGAAAACCAAACTAATAGCAAAATAACCTTCAAGCTAGATATTATGTTAAATAGAACCAATATAGGCCTCCAACTAAAGATTTGTAGATAATCTACCAACAAGAATCTCTTCATAAACTATTATTCTCACCACTTTAATAGAGTAAATTAGTAATTATAGGATTTTATTTAAGAGCACAAATAATCTGCAGCCCCCAATAATTACAAAAAGAAATATATATTGAACATATTTTTAAAAACCTCCACTATCCTCATTATTGAATCTATAATGCCAAAGGAAAAACATAAAAATCCACTATAGCATAAAGATAATAATAATAATAATAATAATAGAGGCAAGATTGGAAATAGATAATATGATAGAAGATAAGATACAAACTAAAATAAATAAGATAAGAAATAATGATCTCTCAGGAAATAAAACCGAAGAATCTAGCTGCGGCATAAATAGTTTTGCTGATTCAGATTTTGTCACTGATAAAGAGGAATCAAATGGCATTAAAGCAGAATTCCTTGAAAACAGCAGAACTGAAATCAAAAATATATATCTAAAATTTACTGAAAGAACTGAACGCGTAACAGTGAAATCACACACACACACACACACACACAAATTTTTAAATGGCTATTTTAATCTGACTTTATTTCTTATTAATATAAATGTTATATTTAGTCGGTACACATGTTTGAGTTGTTGTTCTTATTTTTATTTTACTTAAACAGTGAAATCAATAACAACATAACTGGATCAGACATGCCAAATATGGAGAAATATGGTAGGAATATGCATGCCAATGTCTGCAGGGATATCATGCGAAATAAAAGACTCAAATACAGATAAATTTAAACAAAATATAAGACAAATTCAAATCAGACAGAATCCAAACAAAAATGAGGCAAGAGCGGAAATAGATAATGTGACAGAAGATGAGATACAAACTAAAATAAATGAATTAAGAAATAATGATATCTCAGGAAATAAAATGGAAGAATATAGCTGTGACAGAAAAAAATCCACTGATTCCCATTCTGATGAAGATGAATCAAATTTCATTAAAGTAGAATTCCTTGAAAACAACAGAGGTGAAATCACTGAAGGAAAAATCCACATCATTCAAATAATCAGCAAATTAACTTGTACATAAATATTAGAAAGAGACCGACTTCCAAAAGTCCATAAGACAAAGTCCAATAAACATATTGTACAAACATGTAACACTACATTTCAAACATTGTTAACGGACAGAGCACTAGAAAACATCACAGAAGTAAATAATGTCATATATGCAACAGCCTGAGCAGCTACTCAAGAACTTAATATCAGTGCAAATAAAACATTAAACAACAGACAAAAAGAGCTCACTTGGATGACAAAATTAAAGGGAAGAAATTAAGGAAATCAGATGTGAGTTATCGATAATAGATGAGATTTCACGACATTCAACACGGAAACGCTAGAAGATCAAACGGAAATATGAGATTAAAACAGTAAAGGAAATTCCTTTAATCTAGGAAATACTTAAACAGAAACTGTAATTAGAGGCACAGGGAAAAAGACGATATGAAAAGCGTTGTAGTTTCTATCGAGAAAAGATATTTTAAACGAACTCCAAAAGATTTTATAGGGAAATTAGAAAATCAGTTATAGAAGTGAAAAAGCCACCATCTATTGAAGAAGTAGAAAAATCTTGAGAGAATATTTGGAGCAGTCCAAAGGAATACAAGCCAAATACAAAATGGATCAAGCGAGAACAAGAAAGAATGAAGCATAAACCTGTGCAGGAATGGAAAAATATAACAAAGAATAATGTTAGGCAAGATGGAACTTTCAAGGTACAATATTTGGCTCTATCATCTGTCATCATAAAACTCTTTCACAAACTTTATCAATGCTAATTAATAACGCCAATGAAATCCAGAATTGATCACTGAAGGTATTACTTATCTTTTATCACAAACGGATGAAACAGATGATCTAAAAAATTATAGGCCAATAACATGTCTACCCGTCACATATAAATTGATCATGTCTGTCCTGACGAACTGTACTTGCTCTTTTCTTGATGAAAGCAACATTCTTACCCTGAAACAGAAAGGATGTCGAAGATGTCCATATGGTTGCAAAGATCAACTATTAATAAATAAAATGATCCTAGAAAATTGCAAAAATGGTAAAAATCTCAGCACAGCTTGGATAGATTACCGTAAAGCTTTTGATAGCGTGTCCCACTCTTGGTTATTTAAGTCTTTGTAAATATACAAAGTCTCCTCGGTGATAGCAAATTTCCTTAAATATACAGGAATCCTATGATTGGTGCGGCTAATTTGTACATCGGTAATCCTAAAAAAATTAGTTTTCAATTACTATGGTTAAACTGATGAATGTTTTACCTCACTAATCGAATATCATTTCTATTCTGTCTGTCCTTAATCCTCCTTATGCATGAACTAAACAGTAATAATTATGGATACAAAGTAAAAAAAGAAAGCTTTTAATCACCTCCTCTACATGGATGATATTAAACTCTTTTCCAACTACGACAATGAGTTGAAGGGTCTCCACAATACTGTAAAATGCTTCAGTGATGACATTGTTATGGATTTTGGATTAGATAAATGTGCAAAGGTAACATTCAAGAAAGGAAGAATTACACAAACATACGCAATATATCTAGATTTTGTCACAAAGATTAAGGAACTGGAAAAGAAGAAGCTTACAAATACATAGGAGTCAGTGAGTGAGATGGAATACAGCATACCCAAATGAAGGAGAAAGTAAGAAAATAATACAACAGGCTTGTGCGTCTGGTGTTAAATACGGATTTGAATTCACAAAACAGAATATCAGCCATAAACACTTTGGCTGCCCCAGTGGTGCAATACAGTTTCAACATCCTTAATTGGGGAATAACTGACATTAAGCAAATGGATATCAAAACGAGAATGTTTCTCACATGCCACTGCATGCATCATCCTAATTCAGATGTTGATCGTCTCTATGTGCCTAGATCCAAAAGAGACAGAGGATTAGTTCAACAAGAACAGTTTTACAAAACCACAACAATCAGTCTTCAAAGATACTTGGAAACTAGAGAAGACTGGATGATAATCTGTGTCAAAGAACATGAAAGAAATAAGGAAATTTATTCAGTAATAAAGGAAGCCAACAAATTCAAAAGGGAATTTCAAGTGGATGAAGAAGTGCAAATAAATCAAAATACACCGACTGCAGCGACAAAGAACATAAGAAAGAAAGCAAAAGCAAAATGCAATGTACCAAATGCAGAAACGATGGCAAGATAAGCCTCTTCATGGTTAATACCCAACCTGTATCAAACCAGCTGATGTACCCATCAGTTATTTCGTAGTGGGGGGTTAAAAGCTGCACAGGATCAATGCTAGCTAACTAAAAATTACCAAACACGCATATTAAAAATTGGGTTGATATCAAATGAAGATTCTGTGATAAATATCCAGAAACAATTGACTATCTTGTATCAAGTTACACAGTGTTAGCAGCCACTGAATATAAAAATTGGCATGATAGAGTGGGCCAATATCTACACTAGAAAATATGCAACTTTTATGGGAAGGAAACTAAAAGAAACTGGTATGAACATCACCCAAACCCGGTTATCATTGTGATCAAAGACCACAAGAACCGAATTTGTTTTCTTATTGACATGGCAGTCCCTGCAAATTTTAATGTATCTTTGAAGATCTTCAAAATATATCAAAATACAAGGATCTTAAAGTAGCAAACTAAAAAATTAGCACATGATGACATCAATAATTCCAGTTGTAGTTGAGTTTTCGGATTGATTGAAAAAGGTTCCGATAGACTCAATGAAGGGATTTCTGGTAGCCCATAAAGAAATACAAAACATTGTACTCACAATTACAGCTTACACAATGTGAAGAGCTTTATCTATGTAAAATGTGTGTGATCTTAGTTTTGTTTGTTTTTTACAAAAATGGTCAATTGAAAATGTCATGAAGCGATTTCTGGCCTTAGATCTCTGGTTGGGAGCTGGAAGGAAATGTGTATACAACAAAAATCAAAGGAAATAATAATAATAATAATAATAATAATAATAATAATAAATTCGATAAAAATAGTAATATATTACCTAACAACTTAATTACATCTACTATTCAAAATAATATATCCAATCTTCATATTAATTTAAGTATATCTATATCCCAAATTATTATAGATATGATCAAAATCAAAAATTATCATAATAACAATATTTCTGAAGCTGGCTATGAAATATAGCGTTAAATTTGTTCCTTACTATCTATCAGCAAAACGTCTAGAAATAAAAAAAAAAATGTACTTATGAATATTTCCTTCATAATAATTTATCTAGTGCATTAGAAATAATTCCAAACACAATTTCATTGATACATGCCCAAAACTTAAACAAATACCCTGTTTTCGTATCCGTTTTGAAATATCTCATTTCTTAAAATAAGAATTCCTTTCTCAAGCCAACATAATTACGCATGAGCATTAAAAATTAAAAGTAAAAGTAAAAGGTTCACGTAACCTTGAAAATAAAAAAATTATATAAAATAAGATAAAAATAAATAAAAAGTAAGTAAATAAAAAGTTAAAGCAAACATAACAACAACAACAAAACTAATTCACTTTCATTTAATATGCCTATACAATTTAAAACTTACGTCATCAAGTGTCCTGAATAGTTCACATTTCCTCAACTCACTAAGACTATCGAATATTTTAGAGCGTTCTAATTCAAAACTTTAGAACGTTCTAATTTAAAATTTGAACGCTAAGCGTTATTTTTTATTCACGTTCTGTGTATAAATATAGGTTGCTATATAAAATTTCCATACTTGCTTTGATAAAGTTCCTCGGGTAAGTAAACGAGTTTTTCCTCGGGTCATTTTTTCTATTAATAATTTCTTTATATATATATATATATATATATATATATATATATATATATATATAAAAGTGAACATTGAAGTCAACACTCAGCAGCGACAGACGCAAACGTCAGGCCGTCTGACGATTGCTTTTAGCATGAAACAGTCTGTCGCCTTTGAGTGTTGACTTCAATGTTCACTTTTTTTATTTATATTTACACGCTCTATCTCTGATATTGAGCACTTTATCCCATAAATATATCACACTTTAAAACTATATTTCTGCATATGCTTATATATATATATATATATATATATATATATATATATATATATATATATATATGGAGGACTCTCCTATCGTGAACGATAAATGAGGGTCAGTATTGTATGGTACCATTCGTTTTCCTTTTATGCATGCTAGCAGGGGTTATTATGTGGAAACTCACGTAAAGGGAAAGACATATTTCATTTGTGCTTTCATTTGTGCTTTCATTTCATACTAGTCCAGTTTTTGCTGCGGGCGACAAAGCCACACTGACAGATGAAATTTGTTAAAGCAGGATTTTGATGGCGTCTCTGCTTCAGAGCTTGACGAAGCTGATCACAGTGCTTCATTTACTATCTTCAAAATCCTTTAACTTAATGAAACCTGTCTTAAGCTTCTCCTTTTCTTATATATATATATATATATATATATATATTGAGGTCAACAACCAGCGGTGACAGTCAGTTTCATGCATAAACGCAATCGTCACGCCTGACAATAGTGTTTAAGCATGAAATAGACTTTCTCTGCTGGCTCTTGGACTCAATGTCCACTTTTATATTTACATACACTCTATCACTGATATTTAGCACTTTCACTCATAAATATAGCATACATTAAAACAATGTTTTTATTATAATTATACACACACACACACATTAAACCTCTACTGCCTGATGAAACCTTACCGGTGGAAACCATGGTGGCATAAGTGGTTAGTATTCCTTGATTTTAATATCTAATGGCTCTGCACTGTCGATTTTTTGCATCGTATATCGAGCACTTTTTATATAAAAAGTCTGGATTTGACCTGATAAAACTGTTTATTATATATATATATATATATATATATATATATATATATATATATATATATATAACATAACGATATATAATTTTATATATCAAGAAAGAGTATTTACAAAATAGTATGACAAACTGGAAAAAAAGTTTTTGTAACGCGTTTCAGCCGTTAGGATTTCATCAGAATTGGCTAAGTTGATGTTGCCACGACCATATATGCGCACGAAACGAGAGACGCTGCTAGTAACATAACGATATATAATTTTATATATCAAGAAAGAGTATTTACAAAATAGTATGACAAACTGGAAAAAAAGTTTTTGTAACGCGTTTCAGCCGTTAGGATTTCATCAGAATTGGCTAAGTTGATGTTGCCACGACCATATATGCGCACGAAACGAGAGACGCTGCTAGTAACATAACGATATATAATTTATATATCAAGAAAGAGTATTTACAAAATAGTATGACAAACTGGAAAAAAGTTTTTTTTTGTAACGCGTTTCAGCCGTTAGGATTTCATCAGAATTGGCTAAGTTGATGTTGCCACGACCATATATGCGCACGAAACGAGAGACGCTGCTAGTTTCAAAATTATATCTTTATATTTTTTGTGAATATTACTCAACAGATGAATGCGATATTTTAGCCCTCCATAATACTGGATTATACTAAAGAAAAAAAAACATAAAATATTTCCAGATGTTTAATCATGAAACGTAAATGGTTTAGAATGTTTAAGGGAAGTCAACTATTGGACAGAGAGATTGAGCAAAAGAAAGAATAAAGTTTGAATACCGGCAACATCAGTCGTATTAGGATGATGAAGCCACTTGACGTGATGAGCATTAAAATAGCCAACGATGTTCGCGGCTGAATGTAGCATGAAAAATACTTTTACATTATCACATAGTATGTCTAAAATGCTACAGTCCTCAGAAAAGGAGACTGATAAAGAAAAACAGATAGATAATAGAATAATGAGAGTATATATATATATATATATATATATATATATATATATATATATATATTTATATCAGGCCTGACGATTGCGTCTAGCATGAAACAGCCTTCGCCTCTAAGTGTTAACTTCAATGTTCACTTTTATATTTACACACGCTCTATCTCTGATATTGAGCACTTTGTCCCATAAATATAGCACACATTAAGACTATATTTTTCATATATATATATATATATATATATATATATATATATATTATAAACTATTACAATGGAACATGCAAAGTTCTGCGACAAAGAGGCATATTTGTTTCGACGTCCAAAAGACGTCTCGTCAGGGAGTTACCAATGCTGGTAACTTTGCATGTTCCATTGTGACAGTTTATAATAAATATTCATTGCTCCACTCCGTGTATTGAACACTTTTTAAATTAATGTTACGAACGTCTGAATTTATATTCTTTTCTTTCTTTACATTTTATATATATATATATATATATATATATATATATATATATATATATATATATATCTGTCTATATTTCTGAGATGAGGTATTATTTACATTAGTCATTTATCAGTTCTCTTCTGTTAATTTCCCTATGAAAGTTCTCCACTGCCTTAACCGGGTATTGAACTCACACTCTTTGCGTCCTGTCACTGGATCTAACCAACGCCTTTATCCTTTATAACTGATAACTGACATCCATTAAACATGTCACGTGAAACTAGAACAGTTTACCCCAGTGAGCGAAATAAAAGGTTAAGTTCGACATTCCAACCACCAAAACGTTGTAAGAAATATGGCGACAAAGATGAGGATAATAGTCCGAATAATGTAAATAATATATATATATTAAAATAATAAGAACAGTATATGAGAACAGTATTCTAATTATATTTATATATATATATATATATATATATATATATATATATATATATATATATATATATATATATGTGTGTGTGTGTGTGTTTGTTTATTTTGAGTTTTGAGAATGGTTTCAGAAAGCGAAATTTTATCAAAAAATAAAAGGTTAAACGTCCATTTTATTGGTGTTCGTGTATTCCATCTTATATACTATGACAATTTCATATGAATGGTTTCTCATGTATATGCATATATGCGCGCGTGTGTTTATTGAATATATACACTTAATTCTGTATGAAAATATTGATCGATGTCAAACATTCATTTATTATTATGCTTCCTCTCCCCCGCGATCTGTACACTTAGAAAAGCTTCACCTCTCTTAGGCAAACTATGATGAGCGTTCCATTTTATTCATCCTTGTCGAAGAGTAAATTTTCTGATTTCTATTTATGCGTGCTGTCTCTAGGCTCCGTATGTTTCACTATGCCATTCATCTTTTGCTTGCTTGCATCTATTTCAAATGTCTTTAGCCTTCTATATTGACTAACATTCCTTGGTGTATGTGCGGTTGGGGTAATGGATAGCGACTCGGAATGAGAAATCCGCTCGGGTTCGCACGCAAATACCATTGGAGACGTTATGAATCGATCTCTTCCCATATCTATAGGATGTAGTAGGATTGTATCTGGAAAAATCATTGTTATTCCCTAAAAAAATTGTTACTGTAATATTCACTCTAAAAAAAAAAAAAAAAAAAAAAACGAAATTATTCTTACCATCCAAAGTATGTTTCGGCTTTAAATGATCAATAAATGGTTGATAAGCCGTAAAAAACAAAACAGTCCATCAATCAACAAACGATTGCTCTTTTTCGAGAATTTCATTTATTCACTTCTTTTATTTTGTTTCTTTTCCTTTAAGGTGACTTCTCTTGCTGATGTCACTCGTGCTTTGTTTAAGGTGTTTTACATTTGACGTTAACGTTATTAGCGTATGTTTGTCTACAAATTTAGTTGTTCTAGAATCTGTTGTGTTGCAGCTTAGGCGTTATTTTACGTTTTAATTTCCGTAATTTTATTTTTAGTCTATATCTGATTGGGCTTTGATCATTCCCACAGTCGGTGCTTGGTTTTGTTTCAGACTTTAGAAGTACATTTTAAATCTTTTACTGATTTATAAATCTTTTACAGAAATTCCTAGAACTGTAAATAAAGGACCACCTGAACCAAATTATTTGTGCCATCTGTTTTCTGATCTTCTTCTATGTACCGTATTGCTTCAAGACGTTGGCGAACATGGCTTTCTAAAACTTCCTATCTTATCCAGTGATGATCTTATTTCAAACTTTAATACGTCCGTTCTTTCTCTATTTTTTATGCATTTCAGGTATCATTTTCTCATTGTGAAATAGTACTCCAATATATTCACCCCACCTTTGTGGTATTTTTCTTTTTCTATTAAGAGTGTTCCCTTCTTTGATTTCATATAATCTGCTGATGAGCACATATTCAGCTTCCCTTCTAGAATGATAACGAAACTTACATAACTTTGTCGCAATCTATATCGGAAAATGTAATCGGTAGATGAGCTCTTCTTTTCTCTCGCCAGGTTATAAGGTAAAATAGTTGGTCAGATCGGGCTCTTAAACTATAGGATGTCAACTAATAAAGAAAAGTAATAACTGAATTGAAATCCTTTAACAACATGACATGGGACAACGAAGCAGAATAAGTCCAATGTTCCTTCCTGTACAGTGAACTAGGATAATAACTGGAAATCTCTCTCCCCATTGAGTTCTATAGCCTGGAAACTGGTCTAAGGGAAGGACAACTCTTAATCCAAAACCTGCGGAGAGTCGTTTGTGTACCTTGTGGCATGTAGTGCACCAAGTCTCTTTATTAGGCCCTTTAAAAAGTGTGGCGCGTTCTGCACAAAGCCTTCACAACGATAATCAAATCATATGTGTTGGTGCCTGGCTCTTGGTTCCTAGGAACTGAGCTGCTTGATACTCATACGTCGAATACGACGGGATAGTCCACCATATATTCGAGTCCTAGAGATGATTTTCCGTTTCATATATATATATATATATATATATATATATATATATATATATATATATAATGAAACGGAGAACACCAAGAAATTTCAGAGACCGATATGACCTGTGTATTAAAGAGAAGATCCTAATAATAAAGCATAAAGATCCTGATGAGTTACTAAACCAACACAATAAGATGATCTTTAAGTGCAGACACAAAATCAATATATATATATATATATATGTGTGTGTGTGTGTGTGTTTGTATGTAGATAGGTCTAAGAACCGCTAAAAAATGTGCATACATGAAGGAAAAGAAAATGACCAAAACAGTTTTATCATCAAAATCATTGTTATTATTAAGAGGAAAAACCAAATTATTTTTTCGTAAAAAATATTTTTAATCCTCTTTAGAACAAACGAAGTTTTGGTTAAAATCTTATTTTTTAGCGTCAAAAGAATACCATGAATTTATATGGAAAATTTTAGCATTTTGTTCGCTGAAAACATTGATCTGGAAATTTTTACAAAAATAATATTTTTTTATTGTCAGATTTTAATGAGACTTTATTAACTTATTCACAAATAAATGAATTTATTATTGAAATGTTTCTTTTTTTTAGAAAATCTTGGTAAAATATATATTTTTTGCATCTATTACCCTCTCCACTTATTTAATTTTATGAAATTTCGAGAAATACCTTTTTGCGTCACTTAAGGTTTATATTATTTATAAAGACTGTTTCTCCGAGAATTTAAATCATCAATGATTTTGCTAAAACAGGATACTCAGTTAGATAAAATATGTTTTGAACCCTAAAATAAAAAATGCATTAAAAGTGAGTTATTATTTGATTACAAATGCTTTGAATTACTTTTTTGAATAAAATATATTATGGATTCCATTGTCTTAAGAAAATTTTTTTTTTCAGTGAATGATGAATTTTTACAAGAATTGTTCTTCATTTTTTAAATTTTAATTAGAGTAATTTATAATTTTTAAACCTTTTAATTTATATCGGTGAAGTCATATTTTTTATTAAATACAAATTATATTTACTAATAAAAAATGGAAAAGTTTACTACAATTCAGCAACTCCCAGTATTTTAAAAGGAATTTTAGTTTTTTGTTATGTGTATATACGTGCCGATTTTTGTAAATACAGACGTCAATAAACGACATTATCAAAAATTAAAAGCGGTAACAATAGTAATTTTAAAATTGATTGGTAATTTTCTAACATTTCCTCAACAAGCATCTTCGTAATTAAGACTTTAAAGCCGCAGTACCTAAAATTAAATAAAATATTCATATATTTAACATATAAATTTTTAAGATTACTTAAACGATATTTTTAGATAATTTTTTAACTACCTATGTTGTGTTCGTCGTATAATTTTGATATAAGTACTTCCCCCTTGGACAAATCTCGTAGATGTCAGGTTATCGATAAATGTGTCAAAACCTCATAAAACATTCACTTCCCTGTTAAAAATGCTTTTCTTTGAACTGAAAGCATGTAATATTTGTTTTAATTCAAATTAATTAAACTTTAAACTAGTTAATCTTCCTCAAATAAAGTTTCAGAAAAGTATATTTTAATTTTGAAAGGTTTTTAATAAAGAGAATTATGGTGCGTTGATAGATTTATGAAAATTGGTGATTTTAGGGATTTAAAAAAAATCATAATGTAACCTAGGAAGGGTTATTGAATGAGGAATCACCAAAGCGGAGGTTGGAAATGAAATGGTAATCTTTATAACATCAACAAAATACAATACTCGCCAGCGGCATGAAATAGGTAAACCACTTCTAGTGGTGGACTACTTAGACAGCATATAACCTCCACTTACAATAGTGTCCAATGTATTTATGTTGATTAGGGACATACCTATTAGTGTTCGTAGGTACGGTGTATAACACATTCCAATCAATTTAAATTCGGTTTGAAATTCAGCTAAGTATTTTGGTTTTTGGAAATATTAAATTTAATCGATTAGCTTGCAATTCAAACTAAAAGAAAAGCTTCAAGAAAGATTTTTCCTATTTAAAATGCATTTTAAACCTCAGGTGTTACTCTTTTGGGAGGTATCGAGATATATATATATATATATATATATATATATATATATATATATTAAAAACAAATCATACCAAAAATATAATGGAAAATAAAGATCAGACTAAAACAAATCCAAATTTGTAAACACAGCCTGGAGACAAAATAGCAATAAATACCTTCCCAGACCAACGCAAAAGCCTAAATAAATGATCAGAATTCATCACAAAATGCAGACAACAAAAACAATTTTTACTACGTTACTTAAAAGTCGAAAACTGAAAACGAACAAAAATAAACGGAAATAAATAAAAATAAGTAAAATAAATTAATCCAAACAAATAAACTAAGTAAATAATAAACAAATTAAAAAACCACGAACACGCACAAGAAAACGTAGTAATAACAACCAATAATAAAATAATCAATAATAATAAAAAAAAATTAAGCAGACACTATAACTGAATATCCCTTACAATAATTCGATACGCAACCGTTACCGTTCACCAAAATCAAGGTTAGAATAATACAATAGATTACCCACAATGCAATACAATAGACGACCCACAATCCCTCACTGACCTGTATATATAAATAGTCGAGCAAAAACAGAACGCACACGTCCTGTCGATTGCGTTTATCATGAAACAGCCTGTCGCCTTAGTAGACGCTCATAAATATTCAGCAGTTTAACTAAAATGTCTAGGTTAATGATGAAGGTTGCTAAGTGTCTTAATTTAATGTATAAGATCTTTTTTTCCAGAAATTAAAAAAAAAGTATCTATGAACATAAGAAGTATCTTATACACAACAATTTCTATAAGCTTCCCTAAGTTTAATTTTTTAAAAAAACGTATCTATGAAAACAAAAAGACCTTATACGCATCAGTTTAAAAAATGCATTAGTTATACATAGAAATAAATTCGAACACACATTTGATCTAAAGGATGCTACACTTATTAAAAAAGAATGTAACTTAGACGGAAAATTATCGCGAGTGCTGCTGTCGAATCTTATCAAAATATAAATCTACGCTCCAGATTTCTTTCAAATATCTCCATTCTTGAAAGAATTACTTCTATCTCAAGCTAACATACATAACGATAAAAGTTTTAAAAATTTAAAAAACTTTTAATTCATAAACTTCTGTTATTTAATACATACATATACACACGGACGCGCACACACACACACACACACACATATAATACATAAGTTTATCCCATTCTAAACAATTTAGATATTAATTGTATAAAAAATCCACATCATTTACTCACTTTCATTTATTAGATATTAAATTACATCACCTATCATACACCATAATTTACCGAGATATTACAGTTAACCTGATGGATATTTATGAGCCTTTCCTAAACTTTAAAATTTTGTAAAACTAACAATAATTTTTCTTTTTGTTTATAAATATCTCAATTTATATATATATATATATATATATATATATATATATATATATATATATATATATATAGTTATATCTCAATTTATATATATATATAAATATATATATATATACTTAGCAAAACAATACATCAATATCACCAACAAGGACGTAAATATAATTAAACACTGCCGAAAATCATTATTGTACCAAAAATAAATAATAAGGAACAAATTGGCTAAAATAATAACAATAATGATAGTATTTAATAATAACTTTGACGTAACAATGGGTAGCTATGATGATGCAAAGTGTGCGACCTCATAGGCATATACATAATCAACAAAGTAACAAATATTATTAACAAAAAGATATAGGTCTATACAGGGACGACCCTCTATTCATTCTAAGAAACTGGAACGGTAGAACTACAGAAAAATAAAGCAAGAAATAATAAAATTTTTTCAAAATCCAAGGATTTACAATAGATATAAAATCAAATCAAAAAGAGTAAATTTCTTAGATATAAACTAAACAACGGAACCTACAAACCATACAGAAACCAAGCAGCAAGAAAGATACGGATATTCAAACAAAGTAGAATACAAAAACGAAAATAATTAAAACATAAACAACAGAAAAATAAATATAATTTGGTCCCCATCCCAATAGAACAATATAATAAAAACAAAACAGGGAAAATATTGTTCAAAATAATTGACAAACACTCCACTAAAAACAGTAAATTATCAAACATTATCAACAAAAATACAAACAAAATTAGTTACAGCAGCATGGATAATATAGAGAAAAAGAACTAAGCGTAATAAAAAAAATACTCCGCAAAACCAATAATAATTACAGCAAAAATAACAATAGCA
>CAHIKZ030001112.1:8495000-8502500 GCA_903632075.3 Acanthosepion pharaonis
GCCATTTTTTTCTGCGGTAGACCAGTTGCCATCCAAGGCTATAGAACCCGGTCTATCCTGCTATTTACTTATAGCTGGGAAAAGAAGAAGAGGATTCATATCTTTCTCAAGGGTATTAGCACGTAAGTGAATGTAATAGATTCGACTGGAATTCGAACTCTGGTCTCCGATTCCGCTATCCATAACTCCACCGAGCCCCCGTTCTGGGATACTGTCAGCTAAAAGGAAAGCCTATCAACATATGCATAATAGTTGTATATGCATGGACAGCATAAAGCACAGAAGAAGTAATTGAAAAGTTTTACTGTACCCTAGAAGACGCAAGGGCTCAATGCAAATCGCAAGAACTTTCGTCATTGGAGACCTGAATGCCAAAGTAGACGAGGAAATAGAACAGGAAATAGTTGGCGGACTAGGAACTTGCAATGAACACGGATAAAAATGGGTCTGGTAGCCAACACCCAGTTTCAAGAACATTCAAGCCATATATGTAGAAGCTCAGTAAGAGAAAAGAAAAACCAATTCAACTATATCTATCAATAGGGGATTTGGAAATGCAGTTTTACACTGCATAAGATAATCAAGTGTCGACTGCGGGAGTGATATATAAATTTAGAGTGAAACAACGGAAATTGCAGAGGGTCAAAGCAGCACCCAAATTGCAATAGAACAGACTCCTGAATGACCCGAATGTGAAGGAAAAATATATCAACAGTTTTAAAAGCAGACACAATAGACAAAATGAGAATGGATACTGGAAGTGGTACATATTAAGAGAAGCTTTAGTAACATTAGCAATCGTGACCATAAAAAATAAACAAAGGAAAAACAAATGGATGACAAATGAAATTCTCAGTATCAATAGAAAGAGACAGAAATCAACGCCAAGGTATGGCACAGAATAAAGTACACTGCACAAATAAATTAGGAACAAATGCAAGCGGACTAAAGAAGAATGTCTCAACGAAAAATGTGCAGAAATAAAAAGAATGAGTATCATAGATAAAGCAGATATGCATAAAGAAAACAAGAAAACTAACAGGAGAAAAGATATAATCATAAACAGGATTCATAAAATCCAAGGACGGAACATTGATATTAGAGAAAGAAACAATACTTCAGCGATGGAACGAATACATCGGAAGACCACAACGAAAGAGAACACTCAGCAATACATAGAAATATAGGACCAGAAATAATAAAATCTGAAATGAAATCAGAACTGGCTAATTTGAACAGAAACAAAGTAGAAGGGCCAGACGGATTTGTAATAGAGATGGTGGCAGCCTTAGATGATTCGGTATTGACAAGATTACAGACATAATAAATGAAATTTACAACTGTGGTGATATGCTGAAAGACCTAAGTAGACCAATTTTCATAGCCCTACCTTAGAAGCCAGGTGCAAACGAATGTAAAATCCATCAGACAATCAACCTAATGAGTCATATAACAAAACTTCTCATCTGAATTCTGAAGAACAGAGTGCACAGAAATAGAGCAGAAATAGGACAGGAACAGTGCGGGTTCATCACTGGAACAAAAGATGTGATATTTATATTCAAAATGATGTCAGGAAGAGCAATACAAATGCAAAATGAGGTCTACCTATGTTTTATAGATTATGCAAAAGCGTTTAATAAAGCATGTCGCAAGAACTGTTGCAACTGCTAGGTAACCTTGGTATGTTTGAGAAGGAGAGTAGAATAATCCAGGGCCTAGACTGGCATCAAACCACCTGTATACGGATAGAAAATGAATTCAGTAAATATACAAAAATAGAAAAGGGTGTAAGACAAAGATGTGTCTTCTCTCTGGACTTATTCACCCTATATAGTGAGAAGATTTTGAGAGAATTGTAAGTACTATCAGAATCCATTATTAGCGGACACAATCTTAACAACATAAAACATGCAGATTTCTCAGTGGTGATAGCACACACACACACACACACACACACACACACACACACACACACACACACACACACACACACACACACACACACACACGCACACGCACACACACACACACATACATGAACTCCTACAGAATGTAGTGGAGGAAAGCGAGAAGAAACTAAAAAACACCAATTGCAAGAAAACAGAAGGAATGGTTATCATCAAACGGAACATCCAAGCATGCAAATTAAAATTTCGAGATACCAAAATCAAACACGTATAACAATTTATATATCTGTGAAGGGTTTTAACAGAAGACGGAAAGTGCAACACTGAAATTCAAAGTTGCTTTCCAAAAACTAAGCAAAGTATTAAAAAACAGGAAAGTTTCGTTGCAAACAAAGAAAAAAGCACTAAACTTTTAAGTAATATGATTCCTCCATTAAGGCAGTTAAAGCTGGACACTCTCCTCACAGATGAAGAAGAGACTTGAAGCAGCAGAAATATTGTTTTACAGAAGGATGCTGAGTATACCATGGACTGAACATGTAAGCAGCGACGAAGTTTTAAAGAAAATGTGAACAAAAAAGACTCTTATATTTAACATCAGAAAATAACAGTTGAAATTTCTTGTACACATAATGAGGAAAGAGGGCATGGAAAATTTGATACTCACAGAAGAGATTGAAGGCAATTATAACCGTTGTCAAGTTTTTGAATTTTCATATACTTGTATTTTCATTGGTCATTCCAGTTTATGTAACAGCCTTTCCCCTAGAGAGGGGGGGTTGATTGATTTTAACATTTTAAAATCCTTTATTCTACATTCAACACCATCACTTCATAAGACACCAGAAGTGTTGAAACAAAATGGCTATTTTTGTAGTGATTTTATAATATATTTATGTTATAAGTTTCGAATAAATAATATATATATATATATATATATATATATATATATATATATATATCGTCTCGTCTTAAAGAAGTCTTAAGATTTGAACGCCCTGGTTCCAATATACATCAAATCAATTTTCCCAGTAAATTAATATAAACTTTATCTATGCCTACAGTTAAAGGTGAGATTAGAATTACAACCAGGACAACTTTCAAGACGTAATATGTATCGACATATCTATATGGATATATATTACATTATATATAGATTTATTTTTAATTTACCGCCATTATATATTTAGTGAATTTTTTTCGAATTTGATAATAAGAATTTATTTTAAAAAAGTTTGAAGAAAGTAACTATAAAAGATATATAATTCTTTTCAATATTTATTTAAAAGAAGCTTCTTGGTTGCTTTCTAATCCATATGAAAGTTGGATCTTTTCATCTCATCTTCATTGGAGGAGCACTGGTCACTGACCTTTGAGTTTCTCCTTCATAGGATCAAACAGATGAATATCTGAAGATGAAAAGTCAGGAATCTAGGCTGGATGAAGCAAGGTCGTTCAGCCATGTGCTGCAAATGTCTTTTAGCAGCATCAGTAATTATACTTTGTATATGTCAACATCAACTTAAAAGTGCTTTTTGAAACAATATATTATGTAGTGAATTGTGCCATACTTTGCGGGAATGTGACTTTTAAACAAAAAACGAAATTGCAAACAGTTTCTTTCCCAGAGATGGTTTTTATTATTATTTTATTTTATTTATTTAATTATTAACATTCAATGTTCTTTTAAATCAAAATCTTGGGATTCTTAAAATTCTTTTCTTTTAATTTCTTCTGGTTAATGAATATATTTTGCATTTCCCCAGAAGTTTTGGCGATTTGAGATGAATTATCATTTGGAATAAATTGTGATAAACTCTTCTCATTTTAAGCTAAGAACCATAAACGATTTTAAAACGCTTACATTTAAACATATTATAAAATATCTAATTATAATGAAATCGTTGATTTTAAAATCAAATTATACATATACACACATATACGGATAGTAGATCACCTCGTCATCGGTTAGCAAGCTTGTCTCGCTATAACAATTACTACTAAGTAGTAAGTTCAATAGTCGCTGGGTGCTCCATATTTTGGGCCTTGTGTCACATGTAAGCTATCCAATTCCTGATCGCATCTCTAATGTTAAAAATATCTAGGTGATGATTTAAGTGGCTGATAAGACTTATAGAGAAACCGATTTAGCTGCTTGTCAGTTTTATGCCATCTTTCGATACATGACTGACGAGGCAGATTTTTTTTTTCTCGGAGTAGTTTGCGATTTCTTTCTGGTAGACCAGTTGCCATCCATGGCTATAGAACCCAATCTATCCTGCTATTTACTCATAGTTGGGTAGAGAAGAAGAGGATTCATAATTTTCCCAAAGGTATTAGCACGTAATGTAATGTATTCGACTGGAATTCGAATTAAATTCCTCAATCCGAGCCGCCATGTTTTATTACTCCACCGTGCCTCCATGAGTTACTTTCTGTCTTTTCTTTGTTTCTAACGACATTTTCTCGTTTCTTAATACTTTGCCGAGTTTTTAGAAGGCGTCTTTTGCTATTCCAAGACTCCTTCTGATATCGGCATCTTCTGTTAAAACACTTTTCAAATATTAGGACTACTATACTTGTTTGATTTTAATATCTGCTATACGTAACTCTTACCTTCGGTTTTTTCCATAGATGAAAACTATACATTCTGTCTTTAGATTACTTATAATTAATAATGATACATTTTTTTTCCAATTTAACTTCTGAAATATTGTTATACCTGTTCTTATTAGCGTTTGTATCTTAAAATCACAGTGTCTTTAACAAACCTCCGTCATTTCTGACTCTTGAACAGTTCAAATTTGTACCATGACAAAAGTCTGGTTAAGTAGATAAACTATTCAAAGATTACTTAAATAAAGAATTGATCTGGAGAAATATACTGATAAAAACAACGAACATAGGATACTTGTTTGAATGAAAAATATTCATATGTTGTCTAATTCCGTTTTTTTTCCCGGAGAAAGACATGAAAACAAAATTGTACTATTCATTGCGCTTTTGTTCAGCTCGACACAAAATGTTAGCATAAAATTAAGTGTAAAAAATTAAACCTCAAAATTAAAAATAAATAAAAATAAAGAGCTTCCAGTAATTAAACTGACAGAAATTTACATTAAAAATTTAATGTAAATAAAAACTTACATTAAAAATTTAAAAACAATTTACATTAAAATTTTTAACAAATTTTTAACATTTTAAAATTTTTTACATTTAAATTCTAACTTAAATGTTGACTACGTTTTATAAATTTCCGATTTAATTTCTTTAATTACATTTAATTCCAAATATAATCTGCCGACATTTCTTTTTTTTTTTTTAAGCGTTTTACCCCAAGCAAGGCGGGAAGCCACTAGCACGCAAGGGGTTACAGAGAATTGGAGCGAGAGTAAATATGAGTGATAGAGGAAAGGATGAAGAAAAAGATAGGGGATAGATCAGGGCATTAGTTTTATAGCCGTTCCTCGGAGCAATTACCATGAAAGTACTTGTAAAAAAGACAGAGAGAGGTGACGGCGCGTCTGTGGGAGAGTTACTGTAGACGAGATGCCAGAATAGAGCCAATTACATTGCATATCCGCCTCTGGATCTTATCAAGAACCTCGAGACAAACAAAAGGGGCTCCAGACAATATATGGCAGCAATAGTCCATGCAAGGGTGAATGGTTGATTTGTAGATTTGAAGGATCGACTCCGGCTAGAAAATTTTCCTGGCGCGGCACAGGGAGCCAACTTTTCTTGCGGTGGACGAAGCTATTGACTCAATGTATTTGTCCCATCTCAGGTCAGCAGTCAATATGAGGCCGTGTATTCGCAAAGAGGAGCTCTCGAGAAATTGAGCGTCAGACATTCTAATCGGGGTGGGCGGGGATTGTTCTCTGTAGTGAGTAATAGATTATCAGGATAAATTGGCGCGCCCGCCATCTCTAAACTATACAACGACTGCCTCAAGGAATCTTGTTTTCCTGACTACTGGAAGTCCTCTTCGATTGTTCCTGTCTTCAAAAACTCTGGCGACCCCTCTGACCCTTCTAATTACCGTCCTATCAGTCTCCTACCCCTCTTCGGCAAAGTCTTCGAAGCCCTAATCAATGCCGAAGTGGTTAACCACCTTACATCCCATGATCTGCTCTCAGACAAGCAATATGGCTTCCGCTTTGCCCGATCTACAGCTGATGTGCTTACGACCATCACTGAAACTGTCTACCAAGCTCTTCAAAATAACGGGGAAGCTCGTGCCGTGGCCCTAGACATCTTCAGGGTTATGGTATTACGGGTCGATTGTTTGACCTAATACAATCATTCCTGTCAAACCGTCGTTCTCAGCGGATTCTCCTCCAGTTCCTATCCCACGAACGCAGGTGTTTCTCAAGGCACCATCCTAGGCCCCACTCTATTCCTTATCTACATAAATGACCTTCCTGATGCCATAAATTCCCAAGCTGGCATCTACGCGGATGACACCACAATTTACTCCTGCCTCAAAAACAAATCTAGTGTCGCTGACAAAACTAACCTGGCCGTGCGTCTCGAAAAGGACCTCCAATCGGTTGTGAACTGGGGCAGGACAATTCCTGCCCCAGTTCACAACCGATTGGAGGTCAACTTTAATGCCTTAAAAACAGAACTGCTTTCTATTAATCACCAGAGATATCCTTCTCTGCCCTCCATTAGAATGTCTGACGCTCAACTTCTCGAGAGCACCTCTCTGCAGCTGCTCGGTCTCACGTTGACTTCTGACCTGAGATGGAACAAATACATTGAGTTAATTGCTTCGTCCACCGTAAGGAAATTTGGCTCCCTGTGCTGCGCCAAGAAAATTTTTCTCCCCGGAATCGATCCTTCAGATCTACAAATCAACAATTCGCCCTTGCATGAAGTATTGCTGCCATATATGGTCTGGAGCCCCTTCTGTTTGCCTCGGGGTTCTTGATAAGATCCAGAGGCGGATATGCAATATAATTGGCCCTGTTCTGGCATCTTGTCTACAGTCACTCTCCCACAGACGCGCCACCACCTCTCTCTGTCTTTTTTACAAATACTTTCATGGTAATTGCTCCGAGGAGCTGCATTCACTGGTTCCCAGACTTCATGAATTCAAGCGCCCTACGAGGCCGGCATCCCGCTCTCACACTTTCACTGTCGAAACTATTAAATGTAGCCGTCTCTTCTACTCCAATAGTTTCATATCTCGCACCTCTCGCCTGTGGAACTCCCTTCTCTACTCCAGTTTCCCTGAGAGATATCATCTCCAACTATTCAAATGTAATGTCAATCGACATCTCCAGCTGCCTTGATCTATCCACTATTCGTCTCCTCATCCTTTCCTCTATAACTCCTATCTGATCTTGCTCCAAATCTTCTGTAACCACTTACGTCCTAGTGGCTTCCCGCCTTGCTTGGGGTGAAACGCTTAAAAAAAAATACATAAAAAGCTTTAAATAGATTAACAGTACAATTTTACAAATCGTGAAATTGTTGAGTAAATTTTGGCAAAAATTACAAAAGGACATGTAATTATGAATTTCGATATGAAAATGTTTTGAATGTTTCCGCATGAAATGCTTTTTATAGAAGACGCCAGTAG
>CAHIKZ030001112.1:8507500-8747500 GCA_903632075.3 Acanthosepion pharaonis
TATATATATATATTTTATCAAAATCGCCTGATTACAAGGTCTGTCTTTGTCAATTTCAATAAAACATATATATAATATATATATATATATATATATATATATATATATATATATATATATATATATATATATATATATATATGTTTAAATTAGGATCGACCGACTATAAGGTCTGTCTGGTCAGTTTTTATTATATTTTTTCCATTTTGCATTTAAACTGTCGTACATCTCGACGAAATTTTTGAGAAAACTTTCCAAAGTATTTGTTCGACTACTTTCGACCACCTTTAGCAGGAACGTTAATGTTTACCATTACAATAAAGAAAAGTGTTTGCTTGTTTCATTTTTAGGAACACGACATTTCTAATTTAAATATACGCCTATCACAAGCGACATCAGTTTTTAAATAGTCGATATTTTTTTCACTTAACCCATTACGAGATGCAAAACATGTGGAAAACATAGGACAAAAATATTCAATTTTTAAAACCCTTTTTAAAATGCCGTTCTCTGTAATGAAAGATAGTATTTAATGTGAATAGATTCTTTTGCATAATATGACTGAGTCTTAAATTTTACTTTTCAGTTGACGCTGTATTACCACGGGTGCCATCATATTTTGTGATACCGAAAGGACTACTAAAGAAATTGTCAATTGTATAAGCTATACGTATATTAAAATAATAAAAAGAAAAATGTAGTGATAGCAGAAGTACCCAGGTGAAGTCAATTAAAAAAGTGTCTATGGCGCTGATAACACTATTAAAAGTTTATTAAAGACTTTGTTAATATCTATCTATCTATCTATCTATCTATCTATCTATCTATCTATCTTACTTCATATGTTATTATATACGTATAACATCTATCATATTCACATTTATCTTGCTAGTTATCTGTCTTTTTGTCTGGGTGTCTCCATATATATTGCTTTTTCATATCTATCTTATTGAGTATGTTTATATTTATATAGTTATCAGAGTTTTTCATATCCATCTATCTATCTATCTATCTATCTATCTATCTATCTATCTATCTATCTATCTATCTATCTATCTATAACTTTTGAAGTAATATGTCGAATTAAAAATAAATCGTATATATATATATATATATATATATATATATATATGGACAATACATACATACATATATATATATATATATATATATATATATATATATATATATATATATATATGTATGTATGTATTGTCCATGTAATTTGCTATATTTATGGGAGGGAAGTGATCTGTATCGAAGATAGAGCGTTTATAGATATGGTCAGTGACGATCAGGACTGTATTGCGGCTGTCCGTTCAAGCGGTCTTCAGTCCATGGTCAGAAGATCGACTGAGAATATATATATATGAAGCGATCGGATATCTAGGCACATTGATGCGTTATGATACACCGAAAATGTCTCTCTGCCGATTAATATATATATATATATATATATATATATATATATATATATATATATATATATATATATACGTAGTTTAATGAAGGAACCTTAGCTTTTACATTAGTCTACTGATAGTAGCGGACTGATGATAGAAGCCATTATACAGAAGTAATGATCAACAAACATTTATAATGATAGGAAATACCTCACTATATATATATATATATATATATATATATATATATATATATATATATGAGGTAACTGATATACATAAATATATGAATTTAGACATCTATGTATAAACAACACACACACATTTTTTTTGCTTAAATATTCATACAGTGTGTTTAACGTTTTTCATGCACAATTTCTGCACGCACGTGGTTCTTCTTTTCGCGCGCATTTTTTCACACGCCCGCGCGGAGATTAACTTCAGAGTCAGGTTTATTTTAATTTAATTTTTTTATCTTTTTTTTTTATTTCTTTAGACTTACACAATGTCACGGTTATTAGGCGTCCTGTTAAGGAATCGAATAATTTCAGTTCGCGACACTGACACACTTTCCTTGTGCCTTCGGAGCAAGCATTCATCTCTTATATAATTTCTGTTCGACACTTTTACAAATACTAAAACAGAACAAGAAAAAAAAAAACTAAAACCAAAAAAAAAAAACCCCCAAAAAAACCAAAAAAAAAAAAACCCCAAAAAAACCCCCAAAAAACAAAAAGAAAACGTTCAGGTTGATTTTCTCCTGTGTTCTCTGAAGAGTGTAAATGTCTGTATGGAAACATGTGTTTGCATGTGTGTATGTGTATCTGTGTGTGTGTGAGAGAGGGAGAGAGCGAGGGAGAGAAAGTCAAGTAGAGGGCTAGGTAATGAGTGAGAGAGGTGCTAGTGACTATGTCTTTATGAGTAGGCATAGGCGCAGAAGGAAAAGTTACTGCGCAGTTTCATTTTTTTTTTTAATCCATCACCACATAGTACCAATTCTCACATTCGTTCAGATGTATTTGTGTTTGCAAGTTACAAAGACGATGAACAATAAGAATAATAAAGTTGTCCACGCAGGTCCTAAATTTATAAATCATGAATAAATTAGTGAAAGCTTCACTCGTTAGCTGAGATAGTTGTGTATTTCCCGCTATTACTCGAGACAAGAAAATATAATTTTGCATGCAAATTTTCAAATCAGGAAAGCTATCCGATCTCCAATATTAGTGTAACAGAATTTTTAAATATCAATTTCGCATTATGTCGGACGACACGAAGTCTATGAATAATAAAATAGTGTGAAACATAAAGTATTATATAAGATATAACATTCATTAATATTTACTGTGTTGTTGGGAAAGGAGAAAAACGACAAAAATCATCCAAGTAGAGACAGCCTATTCACCCTTAATGATTTCTCTTGGTACATTTAAGTAAATTTTGGAAAAAAATAGTAGCAAGATTGCATTGCGCCAATTTTTCAAATGAAAAGAAACACACTGCGTAACTTGAAAGATCATTATATGAAATCTGTTTTTTTTTTTTTTTTGTCTGGATTCGAACACCATCCTATGGTACTGATAGGAAATACGCAACTATCTTAGCCATGAACCAGTTGTTATTTATTAAGCTCAGCCTGACACCGAGCTATCAAGAATCTTGTGAGAATTTACACTCACGATTCAAGTGTCCTGGCCTGCGAGACAAGCGCAGATTATAGGTACTCTCTAATAAATGGTATTTTACTTAACAAAGTTTGATATTAAGCAATTTATTTTTTTGTCATAAAGATGTTAAAAAAACTTGACAGGAATTACGAATGCAGATGAAAACCTATAATTTAAAATTACAGTTAATTTCTCCCTTAATCCAAATGTATTTACACTACAATAATAAATCTTAAAGATATAATCGCCAACAAACGTCCGGGTTCGGACCCAAGTAAAAAACCAGGATTTCAACTGATTTCACTTTTGAAGGCGAGCTGGTTTTTAACTACTTAGGATCATAGAATATTTATCTTTTTTTCTCCCCTTTTTCCTTATGCCAAGCTAAACAAAATTTTGTAAAGATCAATGACTTTGTAGTTGTGGCCTGCTTCGTGGGTGAGATTGTTGCTTCTGAGATCGGAACAAACTGTCGACGTTCAAGCAGAGATATAAATTAGGATTTTGCATACTGCTTTTCAAGGCAGTCAAGTAGGAATTCCCACTTAAAATGTCCTATTAGAAATTTCGCAGTGAGACACACTTAGTTAAACTTAAATATCTTTATCTATGCCATTCACATTTTTGAAAAATTAAAGGTGGGTATATATTGATGCTTCATTATGATGATATGAAGATGGAGAATATTGTGTTATGTCAAACTTTCAAATTAGAAAAGTTTGCCTGTTTTAAAACTCAATATTCTGGCCTGGGTTCAAATATCGATCTCTCTTATACGAAGCTCTCTTAGTCATGGCGCAGATTTAAATTGCACTTGTCTCCTAAGCCAGAAATTTCATATTAAAGAGAAAATTTGACCCCTAGGAGAAATGTCAGTCATAAGTTTAAATCATATGCGCAATTATAAAATAATTACTAGATGACAATTTGGTAATTTAGATTAGGGGAGAAACTGAAAAATTCTGGGACTCAAACAGTAGTGGAAAATGTGGCCTGAAACTCTGAGAACTACTGCTCTGTGTAATCAATAATAAATCTTTTTACCAATTTAAACATACATGGCGCTCAACAAAAGTAAATTGGAACAGATTGATCAATTGGCGCAGATACGCAGAATTTCCTGTATCACATCAAAGATTTCTTCCATCTTTGGAAATCACCCCAACAGTAAATAATAGGAACTTTATTTAATAAATTTTACTTTCTTTGAAGAAGCTCTTTAGTGATTAAGTTCTTCGAACCTTTGGGTAGTCCTTCAGATCTCTTTCCCAACCGACTCTTTACTTCCTTAATTTTTCTCTCAAATTTGAATTCATAAATAGTACTTTCAACAAATGGTACGTTAAATAAAGTATAACACATTAGACTTAAAATGAACTAACATTGCACCCCTTTACAACAGAGATTTAACAACTTTGTCAATAAAAATTATCATTTACGCACGGAAATAGAACACAAAGGTTTATTAAGCGTATCTTAGTATGGCAAAATGCCAAATGACGTGTGAAAATAGAATAGAAATATTATGTTAATATTTAACAGCCCCCACCCACGAGGGATGTATTTGGCACAAGGCCGAGTTTACCGTGGCTTCTCCGGCTCGGCCATAAATATTCCCTTAGAACCCGCATAAATGGGTTCAGGGTCTGTCTACTTCCCCGGATGAAACTTTACCCTTCGGCAAAGCCTCGTCCGGGTTCTTCTCTGCTCAAGGCAGAGAGTTCGACAGTTGAACAGGCTATGACACTGCTCCTTAGAAATATTATGTTATTCAAGTCTTCCAATAGGAAGACTACTTAGAAAATCAGCATTCTAAATCTTTATCCCGACTCGATCACCGATCTTTGACATCTGTAGGAAATATGCAACTATCATTAATCATGAAACAAATCTGAGTAAAATTTTATATTTATTCGTAATTTACTTTAGTATGGAATAAATATGGCGAAAGTGGATAGAAAAGGAATAAGACAGTTGTGTGACGTCAACTTTCCAGGTGGAGTGGTTCTGCATAATCTGAACATTAGATTTTGACAATGGATCGAACTCAGATCTCTGATACCAATAGGAAACAGCTGTCAGACACGGGATATGCAATGTATATTATAATTACTACTATGTTTTTTTTTTAATTTATAATCCTATATATAAAGTACAGTGTATGTGTGTTTGTGCGTGTGTGAGTCCAAGCAACGCCTCCGTTCCTACTGCTCCGATTTCAATGATTCATAGTTCATTCAAAAGCCCTAGAAAAGTTAGGCGCACGGAACGATTTTCGTTGAGCTCAGATTCAGGGTTGCCAGATTATGCGAGGTTAAAGATATATATTAATATATTATACTAGCCATCGTTGGTTTTATTGTTCAAGGGGAGTAACTTTTATTTTCCTTTTGTATCCAAAATTGTTTCGGGCGGCATTTAAGCTAGCTCCTGTGGAGGACTCTAGGTTTGACCATCATCACAATAGCCAGGGAGGAGTAGATGTGATAGGCATCAATAAACTATAGAAGAACTCGAAATTGATCACTGCATTTAAGTGTTGAATTAATGTTTAAGCTTACCTTTTAAAAGTTCAATAATTCTTCTGCTGCCACTTAATTTAAAGATTTGATATACACAGATCCTTATTTTCCGTACAAATAATTATTTTTATTTCATGAGTTACAGAACAGGGGACAATTCATATGATAAAATTAATATAGCGTAAAGATGGGAAAATAAAAGTTAGAATTAGTTATACTTTCAACATTTGAAGAGTTAGAGAAACATAATAGCTAATTAAGTAAAACCTATATTATGGAATCTATATGAATAGATGGGAAATTGGAGCTCAATTCACACACGAATTCTGAGATTAAAAAGCCCCAGTACTACTTTATTTATTATATATAGTCTACTTCTTGGCAATATCACTCTTAAGTTTTAACTAATTTGGTTATCGATTTTAAAAACGTTTATTTCATTAATTAACTGTCATTCATTACTGTTCTTTTATTCGAGGATTGTTTTGATTTTCATATAAAAAATAGTTCTGTTCAGGAATATCGTCTTCAAGTGTTTGAAATTTGCATTTGACGAGATCTTCAACAAGTTGGCATCTATTTGTAAAACTTTCCTTAACTATAACAAGCCAATTTATGAATGAAATTGTTCATTCAAATTTTTTTGTTTCAAAGATTTCAAGCAGTGAATATATCTTACTTTGCGAAGCGATAGCGAGCGGGCGAAGACTGCTAGTATTCTATATACTTAAATATCAAATAAGTGAATTTATTCCCAAAAATAAAGTTTCAGTTTGACTAATAGTTAGTAAAATGTCAAATGGAACCAACAAGCTTATTTATAAAACATTTCATGTTCACTTCGCAGTAATGTTTTTAGAAAAGGCATGAATCCACCTCTTCTTTCCCAAGGTATGAGTTAAATAGGAGGGTAGACTTATGTCTCTAGCATTGGTTTGACAAAATCTTTCCCAGGAGCAATCATGACAATGCACACAGTTCTAAGATATTGAAGAAAAGAAAACTGTTGATAGTTATGATCGTTTCAGTCCTGTAGGGAAAAATAGTACTGAAAGTGGAACATTACAAATAATGACAATCGTATTAAACAAATTATGGTATGGAACCCTATGAGATGCTTCTGTACAAAACTATTCGTTAAGTTTGCATATATATATATATATATATATATATATATATATATATATATATATATATATATATATATATAGTTGGATTGATGTGAGTTTGTGATCGTGGGTTTCACGCTTTTGCGATCGTCAGACAAACTCTTGTTAGATATATGTTAACTCTATCTCTGATATTGAGAGCTTTCCAATAAGTACCAATGCATATAATATATAAATATATATATATATATATATATATATATATATATATATATATATATGCATACACTTTTCATTAAATTAAAAGTTTTTAGTTCTGTTTCATCTTTAAGATTCCAAAATTCGCTTGAAGATGAAACGGAACTAATGTTTTTGGTTTGTTTTTGAAACATGGTAATTCTTGTGTAGCGATGAAACCAAATTTTTAGATTAGTTAATTTATAATAATAATAATAATCCTAATCTATCTATCTATCTAACTATCTATCTATATCTATATATATATATATTGTGTGTGTATTTATAATTCCAAGTTTATACCAACGGCTTCCCATACTTAATACTTCTCGTTTTCACTCTCGTATGGTCATGTGTGACTTCATGAGCTGCGGTGCGATTTTCGCTTCCAGCTTCTCGTATGCACAAATTTGTCGTTGCTTGGAAATCTTCCATGTAAACAAAAACAGATTATCATTATTGTTTTGTCCGTGTACTGTTTAATATATTGTAATGTAATTGTCATCTTTGATAATGGTTTATGTAAGCTGAAAGCTTAGATAGGATTAAAAGATATGTACCAGTATTGTGATTTTTTCTTTTTATTCTCGTTATTCTTTTCTTCTTGTTATTTGTCTTATCAGATGATACGAAGAGAATTTACATAAAATAAATAGACAAAACTTGTCTATATTATTTAATGAAACATGCATCAATATATATATATATATATATATATATATATATATATATATATATATATATATATAGTAATGATATATATGTTTTACAAACTGTTTTGGGTTTTTCCTCGCTGTGAGTTTGAATCGAATCCTTGTCGCTACTGTTGTATCCTTAAAGATAACGAACAAAGGTGGTACTCGAGTGAAAGGAACACCCATACGGGCGTAGATGAAAGAAAGAGAAGTTTATTGTAAAAGAGAATACACTACTTAAAGACAGGGAATCAGTTAGCAGGTTAGTAATTCTAGAAGCAAGGTTATTTAACTTACCTCCCCGCGAGGCAGGATGTGGCACAAGGCGGGGCAAAAACCGAGCCCGTAGACTCGGGCAAAATTTTCTCGTAGAGCCCGTATACAAGGGGTCGGGTAGGTGTCTACCACCGCAGACGAGACTCTGCCCCTCGTCATAGCTTCGCCTGGGTTCCTCCCTACCCGAAGGCAGAGAGTTCGACCAGCACAACCGGCAACGAATCTCCAACTAATTGCCGAAGCAAGCCCCAGGTATACTCTGTATATATATATATATATATATATATATATATATATATATATATATATATATAGTCAGTTCACAATAGGCGATAGTGAGAGTGGGGACATTCCATTAAAAACATGATACAATATGGTAATTCGTATGGAATTTCCAGGAGGATATAGATCCAGGGAGAGCTCTATGTCAAAAGACAGAGCAAAATTATTATTAATTAAAAAATATCAAACACTTAAAATCCCATAGGTAATATTTTTTATTTCATGAGAGCTCTAAAAAAGCAGCTCTCAATATTCAAGACCTACAAACAAATCACGTGACTTTCTGATGTTATCGGACCGGAAGGGTCGATCCCAGCGGACGGCACCTTTGGAAAGTGCCTTATGAGTGAAAATGAGTAGACGGAACTCTTGGGGGCCGTCAATATCTGTGCTAGCACGAAGTCACAACTCACCGTGATCGAGGGTTTGAGCGTATTGGCCTTGTTCACATTGTTGATCACGCTAGATAACACGTTCATTCCCAGAAACTGTGACTATGGTCTGCTCAGCAATAGTTAAAGCATAAACCACAGAGCAGGCGTCTACAATAGGGATTGGTTAGCCTCTTTAGTAGATGAGTATCCTCGAATACGAGTGGCCAGCTATTATATATATATATATATATATATATAACTTTGGAGTTCTGTTAGACAATCAGTTTATCAAGGTAAAGCTTATACCTTGAAAAAGAGGACATTAACTGTGGCTAAAAGGTCCGTGTTTCCACATCATCACGGCGGTCAATAGTCGTTTGTTCCAGCAAAAACAAAAGAGGCTATTCAAGACTAGAACGACTTTCAACCTTTGGGAATTAGTGCAACACAATCTTCCTATTCGCCACTTGGTTTTATGTTAAGTTAAGCTTAAATTAAAATTTAATTTAGTGGATTTAATACTTACATTTTCTCGTCGTTATTCGAATTCAGATAAAAGATTTTGCTGATTTTCCACGTATACAAGCAAGCAAGCAATCTCCATTTGAAAGACTGACATTAGGTAACCTTCTTAGTACGTAGATAAGCTTAGTATGTCGCTAACTTTGTGAAGAAACTGACTCGCCCAAGACCTTTTATCTTCGAATTCAAATACGAACAATAAATGTTTAGCGATTATATAGATAAGAAATTATTACGAAATGAGTCTCGGCATGTACCTTTGATATAAGAAACATAATAACTATAGTAGTAAAAAGATTTTCTTTATATTTAATTCTTTACATGGCGAAGAACTTAATTAACTACAAATAAATCGCTTTGCTTAAGTTGCTGACATTTTTTTTTTACTTTTGCAGAGTGGCATGTAATTACTGTGAAAACATTTCCTTTGTTTTGTAGCGAAAGCAAAATACGGAAAAAGAAACAAGACTTTGTTGACATTAAGAGAAAAGTCTATCCTTTGAAAATTTGAACAGTTTTTAAAATCAAAGAATTAAAATAAATATAAAATGCTCCAAATATATTACCTTTGTTCCATAATAGTTGTTACATTTAGAGTATGAAATTTATATGGAAATATGACAACTATTATGAAACAGCAGGTATATGTAATTAATGATATAAAATTAAACAATATAAAAATCTATAATTTAAGCTGTTGAACTTTTTGCATTTTCCCAGCACGACATGTAATTATTGCAAAAAAAGAAAAAAACAAAGAAAGTATTTTGAATTTTAGAATGAAAGTAAAGCACCGAGAAAAGAACAAATATGGACGACATTATAAGGAAAGACGAATTTGTGCAATAAAAAAAAACTGTCAACGTGTAAATAAATCTAGAAGTGAAAGACAATTTGTTGGGACAATTCGAGCGTTCGAACCAATCGTAGATTATTACAAGTAATCATGTCACTGTTGCCAACTCAAATCTAATCCTAAAAACAAAACAATGTCCAAATAACGTAAAGCATAAAACAAGTTTGTCCCAAGAAACAAAATACTTTTAAACTTCTGTGAGTAAGCAAGAGTGAATGGAAAAGTACCGAAATTATTAACTGCTTTACAAATAGTTTTGGTCATTTCCGATAAAACAAAAGAAAAATATATCAAAATGCCTATCATTATTAGGAAGAAAAATATTAAAATAATTTAAAAGGCAAAAGCTTAAACTACGAAATTAATTAAAAAGTATTTTTTAATCACTTAATTCATTAAGATAGTTGCGTATTTTCTCGTGAGTCGGTGTTCTCGCTCAGGTAAAACATCACTATTTCGAATGTTGATTTTCAAAAAGAGGTTTTAACCTTTGTTCGAACACCTAAGAGTTATTGGGAAATTGGCAACAATATAATCAACCAAGTGGTAGCTAAACTTCGTTGATTTGATAAAATCATTAATTGTATAATTATTCTGTTTCTCTACTATTAAGTTAATATATAGCGAGTTTTCATTAGTAAAATTTTATCTGTTCTCGGAGGATATTTAAACTCAAATATTATTAAAAAAGTTTGTTGAAGAATTCTTCTGTTGCTATTTGTTTCTTACACTCTTGATTAATCTGGAATCTTTCATCTTTGTTCCTTCATACTCTTAAAGGATTATTTTCAATGAACAACGGGAAAATCCACAGCATGACATTATACAGACAAGTTGTTTTCTGAAGTTCTAACATAGGTTATATTCGTTTTACTCTATATATTACTTGGGCAGAAAAGCGTTAATGAAAACAAAGATGGAGATAGCTGTCCGAAAATCTGTAGAGCAATTAAAATACCTCCGCATAGAACTTAAGGAAAAACACTAGAACGGCTTCAGAAATTATCAGGAGATATGATATTAAAAATCGCAAAGATGTCGCCAACCGTTCGAGATGTTTATAGAATAATGGAAATATTTAATTGAACACAACAAAGATCGTCCAAATATGTATGGAATACATTATCAAATATTATTGTTCTCATGTGTATATTTTTAAACACACATATCAATGTCTGGATATATAAAAAAAACGTAGAAAATAAGAACGAATAACACACAATCTATTGATACATTTATTTCCCGGTAGCCTATGACTCATAACTGGAATATGTGGATAACGTTATCTTCTCAAAATGATTAGCCAAAGCGCAACTAATGATATCTGAGAGAATCTCTGAGAAGTCATTGCCGACATCTCAGCATAAACAAGGCAAACATGAAGAAGACAGAGAGAAATGATTTCGTTGATTCAAATAATTATTGCTTTATGGAAAAAAAAGTAATTCATATATAAACAAAATAAAGAAATATATAAATGTATGCAGGTTAGCCGTTCGTACAAAACTACAATGGCAGCACGACAAGATTATGAAATATTGTTTCGTGTTCATGCTATTTTATTTCATTATATGGAAATCGCAAAGAAAATGCCGAGAAGCTGAAAAAAATCAACTCATTTGGTCACCGAGATTGTTGAATATCTTGTTCAACCAAAGAAAGAAAATCAGTATTTTAAATGACGATTATAAAAGCAGAAATGCTTTTTCTACTTGGAAGATTGGCACAATGAAATATTTCTCTTCCGATTCATAGATTGTACCAAAACTAATTTAAGTTTTGGAAACTTGCTGAATAACCGTGAGAGTTTAATATTTACGACCAGTGCAACTAGTAGGTGTTCGAGAACAACTAAAAGGCGAATTAAATGAGAATTTTTAATGCAGGAAGAGAGTCTTGGCTTCCCCACTTGTAAGTTTGGTGCAATATGAAAATGTTGCAACATCTTGTGCCCTACTAAGTAAAAAAAAAAAATTATATAAATAAATACTATCACTCCGTTTGAGAAAATAAAAACATTTTGGTTTTTTGGCTAGTAAAATTGAATGAAAATCCCTTAAAAACTAATCTAATCCTAGCTTTTAAAACTCTTATTGATCTTGGGAATTACCACTCATTTTTAAACGAAAAACAACTTCTAGTGAATTTCGTTCCATTTATTTTGGTCCTTTACTGTTATTTATCGATCAAAGATCGATCAAAGATCGATTTCAATAAAGTTTAGTGAGGTTTGTTTAGTTGGATGCAAGTTGATGAGAGCGGCCATCCATTAGGATCGAGATTACCACGCTACTAATTTGTTAACTCTTCTTTGACTTCAGGTCCACTCGGAGAAAATTCTGAGGTATATTTACGAAAGTTTAACTTAGTCTGGCACAAGGCAACAGAACAGGTTATCTTGCAAGAACTGAACTCACTACATGAACGAATAATTTAGCAAGATTAGCTTACTAATGCGCCAAAGTAAACCTTGCGCTTCTGATAACTTTTATTTCCTTTGATTTACGATCTAACGACACCAAGAAACACGTTATCAGACACAGAAAAACGCATAAAGTATATATATGTAAGTATGTATCATAATGACCTTTTTTACGTATTTTACTACTCGTAATAGAGTTTGGTGTTCAAACCCAGTTTAAAAACAATATTTCAAATGCTGATTGTCAGGGTAATCAAGTAGCTCCCCATCACTTCGAAGACTGGCGTAAAACACAATATGTCCATCTTCATTCCTTCTATTCTGGCTTCTGTTATATTAAGCTATGCTTAATAAACAAATGCTAACGTTATGCATTTTCATCTTGTGCTAAGGGTACAATCAAGACCAAGTATAAAAAAGTTGACTGGCGTAACACAGTCTTCCTCGCCACGATTGACATCTTACTGTACTAAGTTAAGTTTAATAAATACGTTAGGCACGTTTTATTATATTACAAATGAATGTATTTGTACCCTAATATCTGTTATGCATTTCATACACGAAATGTAATGACTATTATCGTACAGAGGCAGTCGATGTTATCAAAGAAAAACAGTCTTAATCAATACAAGTCTTTGTAATATTCCCGCTACGGACCCTAATTTTTTCCTCATCAATTCCTTTCAAACTTCTTATCTCTGCTTTAATGGAATTTATAATAAATAGAATCAACACCAGATTACTTGATGACTTTGCTTCTGAAGTGAAAATGGAGTTGTAATTGCAAGGCCAAATAAACTGGACAACACCTACCTCATGTCTCTCAAATGGATCTTCTACACTAAAACCAGTTGTTCTCGTCTCCATGAGTGAACGACAACGAATGTAGTGGGACTAAAGTTAAGAATGACCTTGTACTTTTCCAGTGAGTGTGTCTTTATGTCAGTATGCATACCACAAAGGCTATTTTTTCATCTCTATAAATCTTCATGTTGTTAATTTTTTTGTCTGCTCCAGTCCACGTGGGTGTGTTTGTATTTATTGTGTACATACGTGCTCTCCAGAATTCACGTGTAAGTGCGTGCGCACCTTCGGATGCAGAGAGACATTATATCTTAAAGTTTGTACTTACATTTATTTACACAATAATACACAACAAATTATATTTAAACAGTCTGTCCAGAAATTATTAGAAATTATCCGCTTGTCTGTCTGTCTGTCTCTGTGTAGCCTACTTCTTCCTCAATCTGTCGGCTCTGTCTGTCTTTCTTTCTTTCTTTCTTTCTTTCTTTCTTTCTTTCTTTCTTTCTTTCTTTCTCTCTCTTTTTCCTTATCTGTCCGACCCTCTGTCTCTTTCTTGTTCATGGTAAAAAAGAAATTTATGTCACCTCGCCTTTTTTACATAAAAAAAATAAACATTATGTAAGTAAATAAAACAAATATATAAAAATCTAATCAAATTACCATGAAGTATTTCAGACACACTTCGCACGTTAATAGGCACAATGCTCATATTTTAAAACAATAAACAAAAAAACATATATTTTCAAAAAAGACGCAAAATGTTTACTGTTCCCTTTATTTAAAAACTAATTCAAAACTGTTATTAACAATGGTGGATATGTACTGCAAGCCTATGCAAATTAAAGTTAATGAAAAAGGCTTTAAAAGGAAGAAGAGATTTGTTTATCGTTCCCATTTACCTTTCATCCTTGTCGTCATAGTTGTCCTTTCTTAAAGTCTCTGTGTATTCATGGTCGTTTCTTGTTGACATAATTATCCAAGTAATTAGTAAGAAAAGTTGATGTTTCCAAGAAAACTTTGTCCATAACTTTTCTTTCTGTTTTCCTCTTGCAATTCTCCTAACAACAGCAACAACAAAAAAATCTTATTCAACGTTTTAAATCCATCTGCTGACATTATTTTTCTTTTTCGAAAACTTTTACTAAAACTGGAAACTTGGTATTTGCGTTTTTATTCTAACCGAGTCCAAATTGCTGTTTGTCTTCGCAGACACGTGAGTTTTACTGGCCAGTTCAGCATAGAAATAATAGTGCGTATTTAAGTTGTTGACTTCTACAACCTAGTCAATCACATCGCTATTTGTTTGTATTTTTTCTGTGTCATGAGTAAGAGCAGGTACGTACGTGCATGCGTAAGTTTGTAAACAGACGCGTACGCTTATATTTATGTGTGTGTGTGCGTCTGTCTCTGTGCGTACGCACGTCTATGTCTATATACGTGCACGCATAAAACAGTGCATGTGTATCAGTCTTCAGTTTTTATAGCAAATATTTTATTAAGTAAAAACATGTCTACCTACCTTTTTTAATGTCTTATCCTTGGTTCTAGAGATTTGTATGCAATTACGTCTGTATGTGCGTGTGTGTGTGTGCACGCGTGTGCGTGTGCACATGTTTGCTTGTGATGGAGCTCGTGTATACGACTATATTGCATAATAATGTATGTGTGCACGCAGGTGCTGGCGTATATTTTTGCTGTTTTATACGATTGCATTGTTTTTTTTAAACATATGCATACGACTGTGTACATTGATTTGTAAAATCTAATAGTCTCATAACAATAAATATAGTTTTTTTGTAAGTTTCGGATCGTTAGAGTCAACATCCATCGTTAGTACTCATACTACTACCCAAACTACCGCAATTACGATTTAAAATACTTGAATAATTATTATGACAATTTATAAATAACTCGTAAAAACATTGATTTGTTAGTAGAAAAAAATAAAAAATAAAAAAAGCATTTATCTTTATACTAGTGTCTAAATCTGGTCTTCTGGTCATAGAATAATACGTAGATCTTGAATCTGTAAAAAATCTGAGAAACTAAAAATACTGTACCTCACCCACCCAGCGCACTCTCTATCTCCTTCTTTAACAAGAATTGTAAATTGCACTTAACTAATTCAGGAAATAACTAACTTCTCTGTGTTTGAATCAAGATCAATAAGTAACCATTTCGATTTGAAACCTATTTCAAAATTCTTTCTCTCTCATAAAAGTTGTTCACACCCAAACTTTGAATACGTTACTTTCGCTCCTCTCTATTTTCACAGAATTCATTTAAGTGTGCCATATACACTGGCATAAATGCTACTGCTACTAAAAGAACAACAATGTATACTACTTGTTCTACTGTGATTGTTGTATATAATTCTCGTGCCCTTCAATGCAATAGTAGTACTAGTATATTAAAGAGAGAAAAGTCTTTACACTACAGCTTACTGTGAAGCGGAGTTTGGATCCTTATTGTAAATAATAGTGGAATGTAAAGTGTTGGATGACCCACAATCGAACTTAGTTTAGAAAGAAAGGTTTTTTTTTTTTTTCATGTGTGCGTGATTGTATGTATGTGCTTGGAAAAATCCAAATTTCTGCGCATTTAGCTATACAGAAAGGAAGTAAAACGCAGAAGCTTGGGAAGCGAACGTCGTGACCGACTGCACACAAGCAAAAGGGTCAGAGTTATTTCCCCTTAACTTCTCATTTTTTTACATGATTTTTGAGTTGCTTAATTCTATTTCACTTTTATCTTCTCCACCCCATTAGCATTACATTTATATTTTGTGTTTCCTTTCTTTTCTTTTTTTTTAAAAAAAGAAAGAAAAAAAATTCCCTAACTCAATACTTGCCCTATTTTATTTGCCTTTTACATTACATGAAAAAAAAAATACTTTTAGTTGTGCACACTTTGAGTTTTCTGGTCATCGTCCCGTGAGTCTCTGTTGAACATTTCTCTTTATATAGTGATTTTCTAAGCGCTGCTTAGATGTGGCACAAGGCCGGAAGTATGGAGCACCCAGTGAGGATCGAAATCATTGCTCAGTCGCAATTGTTCTAGCGAGACAAGCTTGCTAAGCATTACACCACACAGAGGTGCCCACATTTCTCTTTATATAGTATGCTTTTCTTTTTCTTTCTTTAAACTGTTTTTAATCTCTGGTCTCTTTTTCCCCCTCTTTTTGTCCCTTTTCTCTATTTTAATTTCGATATTTTATGTCACGTAAATAATTTCATTTATCCCTTCCAAGCAAGCAATTAAACATGAAGCGAATCTTTTCTAAGCGACGGATGCAGTTCTTAAACACGTGAAACAAAACAGAAACAAAAAGTGTTAAAATTGAACGAACGTGTTTAGAATGATCAACACGGGACTAAAGGAAGTTGAGAGATCGTTCTTTTAATTATTATAGTTAATAATTGACTAAAACTTGCTACCCGTAGATCAATCCTCAAAGAATGTAGCCATATTGCACGAAGAGAAGTAGAACCAGGAAGATGTATGCTACAATAAGTAAGGGAGCCGGACAATTTATGGATGACCTACTAAGCAACTTTCGAGTGCTTGTGTCCCATACAGAAAAATCTTATGTCACACTTCTCCGCATGGGGTGACAAACAAATACAAAGAGGAAAAACACTAAAAACAAGAAAAGACTATAGGAAAGAAAGAAACGGTAGAAATTGGGAATATTTGAAGTGTACTAGTTGAAATGTTAATGGCCACCATTCTACGTTCAGAACTAGAAACTCGAGTGATACAATGACCAGACAAATGCCAAGTTAACTTATAGGATAGAGCAGAAGTTTAATGTGCAAGATATGAATTTGATACATGTGTCTCATTTGGGGAAAGAAACCCTCAAAAAGCAAGAAAATTTGTAGACGATATTAGTATTGCTTAAGAGATTTAATAGACTTTATATATATATATATATATATATATATATATATATATATATATATATATATATTGTAAAAATAGTCATTCAAAGAATAAATCAATAAAGTTAATGTAATTAATGGCGAACTCACTTCGCTAATAGATTAAGAAGGCATTAACTCACTTACCACTCGCTGAACGACACGATCTCTGCTTTTATTAATTGTACAATGGATTAGATGTTCGGTCTATATTGCTTGCAAGTACTTTCGGTAAAAACATTTCTCATCCTCAGGCACAGATGTTATTTCTTTTCTCAATTTCAGGTAATTTCGGGTAAAATTCCAAAACGAAAATGAATGTGATACTTGTCGAAAGATGTTTTATTAAGCGAGTTCGCCACTAATTAGATTAACTTTATTGATTTATCTCTGAATAACTATTTTACAATATCAATTAAGCTGAACTATTTAATAATAATAATAATAATAATATATATATATATATATATATACATATATATATATATATCATAAAAATTGTTTTAGTGTGTATACATGTTAGAGTAGACATTACTGCATATTTGCAAACAGTAGAATTATCATCTACTGGCCTAGATCATTGAAGGTTTTTTTTTAAAGAATATCGTTTGGCAGAAATCAAATCTATATTCCCTTTTTTCTGAGAAATAAATTCTCTCTACTGAAACACGTGAACTCACTAAAATAAAGTTTATAATAGTAAGAAATACTGAAGGGTTATATTTATGTGATGTCACCTGAAAATTACGGGAACTTAAGTTTTGAAAAGGCTTCTTCCAAAGGATAATTTTAAAAATGAGAGAAAATGAAATTCTTTATTACCAAGAGTTTGCACAGATGTGTAAAATATCCGAACAGGTACTGGAAATGCAGCTATTATACCAGCGAAATGATCCGTGAGACAAACTTGCTACTGTTCTTCGTATGGCTGCAGATTCCCTAATTATAAAAGAAGCAGAAAGAAGAAACTGGCCTCAGACGGACATACACACGTGTGGGAGCAGGCACACAAAAATGAAGAGATAAAATCCGAAAAAATAAAGATGAAGACGGAAGTCTGCAGTGAATGATAATTCAACATTAGTTCTACATGGAATTAAAGTGGGAAAAGCTGTAAGCATGTTGCCACCATTCCTCTTCTTTTTCCCTTTACTGTAGTTAACAAATGGCCAATGTTGTTGTGTGTCTCAGGTTAAGTTAATGGTTAACAAGTTTAGCTGATTATGAATCCTGAATAATGAGATCGATCCTCGCAGGGTGTTTTATAGTTCTGAGCTTGTACTATATTGCAGCAACAAACAAAGCATGTAGTAAGCCAGAGCTGTTGGGCTTTATTATCGTTCTTTTTTAATACTATGTTCTTTCAAGGCTTAGGCGAACATGGCTTTCCCATAGCCTTTATTATCTGCAATGATGTCTTAAAGTAAAGTGGTTTTCTGTTATCTATATTAATCAACCCAAATGCTATAACAAGAAAGGTAGTGTGACTTTTGAAGTTTTTACACCACTTACTTCCATACCCAATGTAAATAAGAGATGTGCCTCGTCATGGAGTAACAGCTAACAGGTTAGTTTTGCACACCATTGTTATTTTAATGTATTCAATGTCCACTGTCCTACGTTTGTGGCTTAGTGATAGACTTATCTAAATTCAACCAGAAGGATGCTAAGGATACCATGGACCGAGCGTGTGAGCAACGATGAGATCTTAGAGGTTGCAAACAAGGAGGAAGCTTATACTTAATATCAGGAAGAGGCAGCTGAAGTTTATGGGACACATAATGAGAAAGGAGGGCCTGGAGAATTTGATACCCACTAGTCGAACAGAGGGAAAGGGAGACAAGGTAAAGCAACGCGTGACATACCTGGCGGGCTTAAGTAAGTGGATGACAGAACGTGGTCTGGGGGAGGAAGCAGAGGGAAGGAACTTGTTGAGAGCTGCAAGGGATAGAGGGAGGTGGAGAGCCATGATCGCCTACGCCCTGAAAGGACATGACACATAAAAAGAAGGAAAAGAACTGAATCAATATTCATCAACAATAATTCTTGTTTCATCTTCTATTTCATTTATAGACCGTATTTTCTGGCATAAAAACACTTACTTATTGTTTTGTTTTAACTATGCGAATATTACACGGCCTCCGGTATCTGTTATAGCAAGGAGACACTAGAAATAGAGAGCTATGGAACTTGAAGGAGTTGCAAAGAACTTTAGTCCCTTAAATAATCCTGCGAATAATCGTCTGTAAAGGCTGGTAAATTTTAGAGATGGGCAAAGGTTTCCGGTATCCTTTTTTTTGTTGAAAATTAGAAACTGAATATACGGTAAAAGAAGAAAATGTTGCTTTTATTTTATTAAAAACCATCGTAAACATTTAATCATTCTCTGATAATGATCTTCGCTCTAAAAAGAAGAGAATTATTTATGAACTCTTAATATATATATATATATATATATAAAAGAAATATGTTGTAGTGGTTCCAACGAGAGAAAAGTATGTATATTAAAAAGAAGAGGGGTGCCGCAATTTCACCTGAAGACGGTTGCGAGACCAGACCAGAAACACGTGTCGTGAAATTATGTAAAACAAAGTATAATATTTTTTCTCAATAAATCCACATTACAACCAAAAACGTTTGCGGCACCCCTCTTCTTTTTATTATATATATATATATATATATGGAGAGAGAGAGAGAGAGAGAGAGAGAGAGAGAGAGAGTAAGAGGGAGAGAGAGAGAGGGAGAAGGAAATAGATAGATGGATAGATATGTGATAGAAATTAGGAGGATTTGAGGTAATCATAAGTAATTCATCGAAATATGTGACCGAGCGGTGCTATATCGAGTCTAATTCGTTATCTCTTGGTAACCAAGGTCCGTTAGTACAATTAGTATGACGTTTGTCTAATAACGTAACGGTCCGATTTTAATTCTCGGTAGTGGATCTGCACTACTGATGAGTCTCAAATATAGAAAAACGGCCGTCCAGTGCTTTCTGTTGAGGTTTCTTCTAGACTTGATGAATTACTTAATTATGATATATATATATATATATATATATATATATATATATATATATTGAAGTGCTATCTGATGATCCGGCGTCCTTTAAAAGGGCTCTAGTGAAATAAATTATTATAATGGAACCTTAAACTGGTCTGTTTTTTCTTCATATATATATATATATGATTACATATTATATATTTTGTTGCTCTTTGGGTCGTCCTTAGGAAGCTGGGTGAAAGGATGCTCAGTGTAATCATGTCTTTCCATCAGAGGATGACGGCCTTAGTTAGATACAGTGAAGAAGCGTACGGTCCATTTATTGTCTCTAATGAAAAAAAAAAAAATTAAAAAACAAGGTTATCTCCTTGCACCTTATTTGCTTTTGAGAATATTAACGAAGGTGTGAGATTTGAGTTTAGGACAAATGGTGGGTTATTCAACCAACAACAGTTCAAGGCAAGAACTAAAACGATTGAGCAAACTGTTCGTGATCTGATCTTTGCGCACTTATAGCCCACACCTTTGAGGATATGAGATGGATCGTTAACACACTCGTGAATCTAAAGCTTTCGGCCTGACCCTCAGCATAAAAAACGGAACTTGTCATCAACTTATCTGTAACCATCCTCCAGCTGTTGCTACCACTGTTTATATTGAGGAAAAAAGCCTTGAAAACCGTTTCCTATTTCATCTATCTTGTATCCAACGTTGCTAAAATGGACACAGAAATCGAGTGCAGGAGTGGAAAGGCTTGATCTGCCATCGGTAATTTTTACCACAGGCTTTGAAATTCTTTTGCTGTTTCGTTGAATGTGAAATTCGATGTGAACAAGTCAGTTGTACTGACATAAACTACTCTATGGTGCAGAATCTCGAACTCTGTACCGGCGACACATCAATCAACTCGATGCCTTCTATATGCGTTGGCTAGGTTCCATCTGCAACAGAAAACTAAGGGATCACATTAGAAACAGGGAAGTTCTGAATAAATGAAACATGACAGGTATTGAAGAATCCAACTCAGGTGGACAGGTCATATCTTTCTCATATGAGCGATAGCAGATTTCTAAAACAACTCCTTTTTAGCCAGCTTCTAACAAGCAGGTGAGATGGAAGGCCACTCTTGCGTTTCAAAAATAAAATCAAAGCGATCCAGGTCGCCTTTTTCCTTACGTTAAAGCGAATGAGCTAAAATTCACTTTAATGCTTATATTGATAATTGTCATTAACTGTTATATGAAACTTGCTCAAATTTTACTTTCACAACAAATCTGAATTTATATTTTTTGAAAATCTGAAATGAATTGGAATCCTTAAATAAGTGCTAGCTATTACTTTATGAGTGTTCTGGATTCTTTGAAAAACGAAACAAAAAAGAATAATTTCAGTTCCAAATGTCAGCTACAGCTTATTCTTTTTTTTCCTATGCTCTATTTCTTGAATGGTAATTCCTGTTTGAATTTGTGACGAAGAATTATATGCTCTCGGCCAAATTCACCCTTCAAAAATGAATATTTCAATGACCAAACATCAGAATACCAATTTTTGCAAGAGTGGGGCAGGCCAAGAATTTTTCATTATCATGTCCTACTTCTCATCTATACAGATGTCTAAGGGAGGCCGACTTAAACATCGGGATCATCTGCGGGATCAAATATTAAAGCAAGCTGGCAGCATGCTGCTCCTCTCAAAGATAGCCTTACTTGCCACCGTAGCTTTATCGCACGCAGTAAAACAGTCCACTCGCAAACATGTGGCAATTGATTCTCAACTATATGAGCGAAATGTGTTAACCACATGTTCTATATGTCTGTTACGAGGAGGCATTTATATAATAAGAAAGTCTCAATAAGGTTAAAATTTATAGTAATGGATTCTACTGAGTCCTACCTGTTAATACAAAAAAGTTTTCTTTCATGAAGTAGATATAAAATAGAGAAATTTGAAATAGAACGTTTGGAAGATTCTAGATCATTCCAGTATATTCGAGAAGAATCTAGATGATTCGAGAAACATCTAGAAATATGCAAATTAGGTGTTAGCCCCTATAAAAATAGGTTTTTGGAAAAGGGTTGTCAATTGGTGAAAACAAATTGCTATCAGTGTCAACTCCGGTTTTTGAGTCGAGGATTATTATATCCAGCCGAAAGAATCTCTATAAAAAGTTGCCGACCAACAAAAACCCAAAAGAGAATTTCATGGAACAAATTTGGTAAATAGAATTTTGACTAATTTTCATTGACCAAACTAAAAATTAATATTTATTTATACACCTTTGTGGATTTCCAAATATAGCACTTAGATTACTTCACTAGCCCTAAAGATATTTGACTCCCTTTCCTTCTCCCTCGTAACACTTCGCCAGTAACTCTGTGTTTTCTGTTTTGTAGGCCACAATTGTTTATCTTGTATATATTTTATGTTGTGTTTTCGTAAATTAAATATTTGTTTGTGATTTAGCACAGTGTTGTGGTAAATCATTTTTTTTTTCCTTTGTTACAATTATCAACACGTAACAATGTCTAAAAGTTTGTAAAACACCTACAGACCTCGGGAGACACATGCGTGTCCATAAAAGTTGGGAACCACTTTACTTTACTGAGCCCTCATTTGTCGTTCGAAACGAGACAGTACACCATATATTACAATAATTTTCACTCTATAGAAGGCCCAAGAGGCACACGAAGTAGAGAATTACAGAATAATAAAAGGTCCCTTACACAGTTTATGAGAAAGATAACGGTTAACCCTAGACTTGAATAGGTTAAGATTGTAGTGACCGGAGAAGCATCCACTTGGGAGTCAGTTCCACAAAGCAGCTGTCCGTTAGAAGAAGTTATTCAAGTGGAACTTAAATCTCACCAATGAAATACGAGGAGAATGAGGGTGATTTGCCACAATGTAAGTGGTATGGTGGGTTTTACATGGGAAGGTTAGAACTGATGTGATATTATTTGTTGTTACCGCGGTAAAATAAAACCTAAGATAGTTTTCTTATCAATAGAAAGTGTTATGTGCTGAGAGACATTGAAACGAGAAGGGTTAATACCAAAAACCCATGGGAAGAATTGAGGATTTAATTCACTCATAAACGGCTAGAAATGGATGTCGAGCAGTTTGAACAATGAAAAGGTGACCCGGACTTAAGGGGCGATGTTGATTGACACACAGCTGCAAATGCAAACTGTAAAGCGAAAATTTCATTTTTCGTAAACAACGAATTTAGAATTGATTGCCTGGTCGAAAGTTAAGTTGAAATGCCAAGAGGGGGTGGATAAGCCACCCACGCTCACTGAGGAGATTTAGTGAGAGGTAATAATATAAGAGAGTGGAAGAAGGAAATTCCCCAGAATTATCGAATTCTCTTACTTCGCCAGTTTGGGTGAATGTCGATAAATACGAATGCGCAAAGCGAATTCGGCAGACGAGTCGCAGAAGAGAGAAGAGAGGCAGAAGTGATGGAGACGAGACTAGAGACAGGAGAGAGGCCCACGTGATTATCTGCCGACGAATGCCTCCGACTTCAGCCTTGTGCCAAAATTTTCCAAAGCAGCAAACCAAATTTTACCAGGACAACAATAATATCACTTCCGATTTAGAAGGGTGTTGGGCTGATAATTAATTGCATGCGAACTCTGATATAAACCAATTATTGTACGAAGGACTGATATAAAAACAGTTTTTACTTTTTGTTCAGTTTAATCGAGTGTCATTTTTCCTGTACGTCTTCGGCCTGCTTGGACCAACCCGACACGAAGATACTTGCGATGATTCGATCTTGGCCTCCTTATGATCAAACTTAAATCACAACGTGGGATAGGGCAGGTCTGATACCCTCTGTTCATATATGATAGCAGTACTTCATTTTCGGCCTGATATATTTGGTTGGATATGTTAGCTCTATCTCTGATATTGAGCGCTTTCTAATAAGTACCGCGCATATAATATATAAATAATTATATATATATATATATATATATATATATATAACCAATCAATTGATTTTTTACGCTAAATTAAGCTAATTTGTGGGTACACACGTTTGTTGTAGAGGCCCTTGTAGTTTCTTCTACAAAGTGGGGCACATTTTCTTTATTAAATCTCTCTCTATATATATATATATATATATATATATATATATATATATATATATATATATATATACCTCCTCTTTCCCCTCCCCCTCCCTCTTATTCTAGCTTCAAATTGTCTATAGTGTATGTATGTCACCACGAAATGTATCTTTATGCATTCTTCTCTTAATTAAAACCCTTCCCCTACATCTCCTAAAATTCTCTCTGTTAAGGTTCAATCTCCCTCCTCCTCATATTTACACTTTCTCTAAATTCTGTTTCCACTTCCGGAGTGTTTTTTTTCTGTTTTCATTCTGAATTTGTAGGTCTGATGAATTGGATCGTATTTACGATTCCAATTGAATAAATTATGACCATGGAATATTAGTGTTTAAGCCTTTTTTTTATTTTATTATATATATATATATATATATATATATATATATATATATATATATATATATATATATATATATATATATATATATATATATATATATATATATATATATATATATATATATATATATATATATATATATATATATATATATATATATATATAGTGCTAGGCTTACGACCATATCACATTGAAACATCGGTTCTCGTATAAGTACCGAAGATAAGCAACGCCGAGCCTGGCCAGTACCTGGATGGGTGACCACTTAGGAATATCAGGTACTGTAAGCTTGTATGTACGGGTGGTGCAATGGTTAACAGCTCCGAATTGGAAATCGAAGATCCTAGTTCTAATTCCAATCATGTCCGTTATATTTACTTACATGAAAATACCTTTGGGAATGGTATGAATCCACCTCTCCCCCCCACCAGCTATGAGTTAATTAGTAATTACTTGTACCGGTAAATCATTATCTCCAAAAACATTACAACCTAAAATATTTCCTAACTTTAAATAACCTGCAAAAGGTTGATAAGCCGTAAAAATAGCTAATTAGTTGGTCTGAACAGATAACCTTGCCTTGTGCCATATTGTACTAAGCTTATTAAATATTTATATACAGTTCTACTGTGAACGCCCCGCCGTGGTTAACAAACCAGTCATGCAGCCATTACTTTTGTGTAATGATATCCGTGCTGAATTTCGACGTAGGTACAACATCTCATGAGTACATAACAATTCAGCGAATTAAACGCAACACAACGCATTAGCCTTCTTTAACCCTTCGAGCCCGCTTTACCGGTGGTTGAAAAAAATGACTTAATGCTTAGCTACCGGTTAAATGGTGGGTAAGCACTTGTAACTCTTTTTATATCTACGTGAAACATTACATACCAATTATTTGAGAAATTTTCTCAGGAGCTGAGGTAGAAGGCTTAAAATTGTTCAGGAGCTCAGGGTTTAAAAGGTTAAAGAATAATATATTTATCTATAATTTCATCATATATAATTTTACCGAAGTATATTAGATGAACAACGTTCTTACTTTCTTTTTTAATATTGAATTGCCGAAAGGCCTGACCCTAGATTAAGTACCAGCTTATGAATATCCGTAAAAATGGAAATAACTTTTTATTTCAGTTAATTACCGTTTAAAATACAAAACTGTACAATTACTAAAATGTTTTGTTTCGTTTATTCGAGCTTGATGACTTTGCCATTGTGGTTTAATTTATTTTGATGCATTTGTAATTCTTTCATTTTATTTTGTGTCATTTGGAAAAGTTTGATTTATTTTGTTTCTCTTCTAATATTTTGATTTTATTTCTTAAATATTTGTGAAAATTTGAAACATTTATATGTAACAATTTATATAACAATTGTAGCAAGCGTGATATTTACGTAAGGTTGATTGGAATGTACTATCACATATTTTCTGACTGAATAAGAAATCGTTCAAATGTAACAAAACTTTGTCTGTCAAGAACATAATCATTATTAACAATGAGAAAAGTTTAGTGTGAAACAAGATTTTTTTACGCTGAGTCGTTTTCTTTTACATTTTAAAAGAATTTGTTATTAAGAAAGAGTTTCAGTAGTATCATTGAATGGAAAGCCGTAGTTGATTGATATAATGCTCCAGCGTCTAATGAATGTAGATCGGTTAAACCGCCAAGAGTATGTACTTCGATTTTAAAGTCCCTAAAATATCTTATAATATACATTCAGTGTAGTACAGAACCGTACACTTAAGAAAGAAGGCAAATCTCATGGCTTTACCGTTTGATTATGTAGAGTTAGTGGCCATGGTTAAATGTAAATAAACGGTAGAATTGTCCAACAAACAGAATTGACATTGTTCCTAATAATCAATAGCAAAAGAAAAAAAGAACAGGGCAAAAAAATAACACAAAGCAAGCAAACAATATCTGTAAGGCAAATTATCAGTAATAAGGCAGAACAACGGTAGTATGGCGAAGATTTCACAAACTAAGTAATGGGATTGATACACAAGAGCAAATTCGGCTAAACGAACGTAACATCCTGACTTCAAGACCTAAAAGTTTTCATCGTCTCAGCGCAACTTTCTCAATAACTTTAGCTCTTTCGTGAAGATAATGAAATATTTAACCTGTGCCATAGAATAAATTCCATTTATTTGTCCAGGTAGGGATGAAAGGAACAGTGAAGCTATAGTAATTACTAGATTTTGTCTGATTATGCTGGTAAAACCACGATTAATTCCAATTCAAATCTCCTACTTACTCTGTGCCAATTATTTAAATTCTCAAACTTCTGTAGGGCATGACTGACACTACATCAACTTCCTAACTCTATTTTCACCAGTCTGCCCTTGAAATGTAAATTAAGCATATTAAATATTAATAAGATTCCTTAGTGACTTTAAACTTGCACAAGGTCATGTTAATGAGATACAAAGTGAAAGTAGTAGTCACAACAACTAGGGAACAAAACTAAGAAACATTCTCGATAAACATCGCATCAAAAGAAAACAGGTAGGCAGAATTTTTTTTTTTACCTATTAAGTTTTGTTTTGCCTGGCACAAGGCCACATGTTGCTAATAGTACTTGATATTCCTAAGTGCTATCTATATTCGACAGTGCTTAACTTCAGTTATCATATGACAACCAATACTCTTAGTATGACTTTATCGTAAGCAAATATATTTACTAAACTTAGCTTATGACAGTACAAAGCAATCAATGAAGATCTAAATCACTACAAGTAATAAGAGTCTTCAAGACTATCTTACTAACCATAATTTCACGGCTACTTTACTTCCTTTATTGTGCTTTATATAGCACAATAAAAGATCACAGTATTAGGAAACTTAGGATTGAAAACATTACACTCGCAAAATTGTCTGCAGTTTGCTAACCACAGTGATAAGATGAACGTCAAAAGATTAAATCTGTCTTGCACGAAGTAATAGGAATGCAGCAGTCTATAAGGACTGAAACTATTACACAACAATTGATGAGGCAAACTTGTTAAAGATTTTGCTACAGCAGGTGTACTATAGATAAGAAAGAGAGTAATAAAAAGATTTAAGGAAAGTGAGCAAATTGAAAAAAAAAATTTCTAGAGCTGATAATTTGGTAAATTATTCCTTAAAGGAATTTTTATATAGGTGTTTTATATAGGTACGTCCACAGTTTAACTAAAAATTGAGCCTACCATGATGGAAATAAAAAAATGATGAAAATGTTTAATAAAAACAAAAAAATTATCCTCAAAATCTTTAGGTAATTATTAAGAAGTAAGACCAAAGGATTTTATTGTTAAATTATATTTTTGAACGTTTGAAATTTTGGTTAAAAATTTTGTTTTTCTTGCATCAGCGGGAGGACTTAGTATAGAAAATTTTAGCGACTTTTTTGCGGTGGAAATTACAAAACATTATTCGAAAATAAGATCGATAACTACAGTAAATTTAAAGCGAAAGTACCCAAAATTCAATAAGACATTAAATTACGGAGAATATTTTTCTATTTTTTTAAGATTACTGGGCAGTTAAAAAAATTATATAAAAAAGTGCTCACGTAATTTTTTACTGATATATCCACCGCAGAAAAATTAGATAAATTACTATCTGTCCATCTTAAATAAACACCCACTTCTGTGTTATAAAAATGCATTTCTGCGATATTTTTAAACTAAATGTAAGTAATATTCATTTAAAATCAGATTAATTAAACTTTAAATCAGCTAATATTCCTGAAATAAAGTTTCACAAAAGCATATTTTATTTTTAAATATTTTTTTAATAAAGAGAATTACATTGTGATCACAGATGGTTAAAAATGGCCCTAAAATCAGCGATTTTAGTGATTTCAAAACAAAATCTACTTCTAGTTTGAATTAGTTTTGAAATACAGCAAAAGTATTTGCTTATTGGAAATGTTAAATTTAATCTATTAGCTTGAAATTAAAACTAAAATAAAAGCTTCAGAAAAGATATCTCATTTAAAATAATTTATTTTAACCCTGAGGTATCATGTTTCTGTGTAGGTAGCTTGTTTATATATATATATATATATATATATATATATATATATATGTGTGTGTGTGTGTGTGTGTGTGTGTGTGTGTGTGTGTGTAATGAAAATATAGTTTTAAGATATGCTATATTTATGTGTTAAAATGCTCGATATCAGGGATAGAGCGTATGTAAATATAAACGTGGACATTGAAGCCACCAGCCAGCAGTGATAATCTGTTCCATGCTTAGATGCAATCGTCAGGCCATGTGAGTTTTGTTTTGACTCGACTATTTATATACGCTGGTCACTGATGCCTTATTGGTAGGTTTATTGTATTATTCTAACGTTTATCGGGTGGTAGGTAATGGTTATGTTTCAAATTATTCTAGGGGCTCAGTGGAAATAATTGTGGATCCGAATGCAGTTTTGGTATCTATTTTATAGCGTTGTTTGTTAACTTTATTATTGATTGCATCACTGACCAGCATATATAAATTGTCAAGAGCAAACATAACATTGATTGTGTTTAACCATGAAACAGACTGTCACCACTATATATATATATATATATATATATATATATATATGTGTGTGTGTGTGTGTGTGTGTTTAGGCAGCAATCCTTCTTTCATGCACGTTTCATTGAATACGACAGACAAGGTGCTTTGATTTAGTTTTTTATATAATTTCTCATGTGATCTAATAATTTTTTCTTTTCGGATGATAAATTATATAAAAACTGGCGAATTGTTCTTTTTATACGAGCGCTTTCAGCTATACATTTAGCCATTTTCAAGGTTGAAATATATTAACTGTTAACAAGAAATAGATTGCTGTATATCTATATTTTTGTGATATTTTCATTTTCAAAACATGGTCAAGATATTGTATCGATGTTCATAGTTGATATTGAGTGTTGTTTTTTATTAATAAGGCTTCCATTATTTTTAGCCTTTTTTTTGCATGTAGATGATGCTATTAGATTTGTGTTGTCAACAAGTATGTTACGTATAGTGTCCGGTAGGTCTCCATGAGTATTTAAATGAGACCTAATTGAGCTATGGTCAGGAAGGTGTAGTGTAAGCCTTTGTGTCAAACATATAGTATGGTCTATATAATTATTTATGAATTTTGATTGATCAGGAATACTATTCCTTAATCGACATTTAAATTCGTAAATAATATTTATCCTATAAATATTATATTATCCTATAAATATTTATAATGTCTATATACAAGGCTATAGTTATGGTGCATCAGTAATGCTTTGTTAGATTTAATCGTTGAAAATTTGTGACTGTTGTGTTATGTTTTGCATGTGGCCGAACAGAACACATTGCACAAAGCCGGATTCAACAAAAAGTAAATAATAATAATAATAATAATAATAATAATAATAATAAACTTACTTTCCATCGCAGACACGAAGGCAATGTCAAGAAGACATTTTCCTCGGGTCAAAATGCTAACAAACACAGCACGAAATTTTCAGTCTGACCGAATTTTATTATGTGCAGTCATGGAAAAGTGTATCAAGCTGCTAGTAATTCCTCTGAATGACATCACGGACTAACAAATTTGGCTATGACTTATTTACTTCTGTTCAGCGCACGTTAATGACTGTCGGTGACCGGTGAAGTGCAGGTGCGTAGCAATTTCTCTTACTTTTAAAGTGTTAATTTTCTAAATGCCGTGAACTAGAGACCACTTAATACATGTTCATCAATCTGTATGCTTTTGCTATTCTGCCATTAAAAGATACATTTTTAAAAATTATTTTATCTTATCTAGCAGCTTATTTATTTATTATTTGTTTATGTAACTCATTATATAATTGGTAGGATTTATGAAACAAATGCATAACAATTTCATTTATTTAAATGATAACATATTGATGCAGAAGATGCAGCAATGATTTACTATAGAAATGCATTGTAAATTATTTTATTATATAAATGTAGTAATGCAGCTTTTCAACCTAGGTTCATATACTAAGGTAAGAGAATAGGTTATAGCGTCACGTAACTAAAATTACCTTTTTACTGTTCAAAGGCTTTTTGAGACGAGCGAGTCAAGATAAAAAAAAATATTGATGTTGGTTTGCCGCCGTTTGATTTGAAAAGACTCCAAAATGTTTAATATATTTTTGAAGTTGGATTAACAGACTACTGCTGTAATGCTGATCATAAACTGACGGTAAAAAGGAAGGGCACCAATCTGTGTCAAATGTTTATATATGACACTTTGTTGCTGAGAGAGGTGTCAAGTCAATCTTCCCGAGAGAAATATTAGTGTGGCACTAATATAGATTGAGGATTTAAAAAAAAAATATAAACACAGACAAAATTTTCCAAGGGATAGGAGAATTGTTATATAAAAATAGTTTTTTTCTCAATTTTTTTAATTTTTTTTATTTTTCAGAATTATTGTTAGTAATCACGAAATTGTGAGTTTTTTTAAGTATCGCGTCTTCACGCGTCAGAGAGTGGTGTCGTGTCGTTTTTGTTGGTTGTTATCATTATTTCTGTTAGTGTTATCCTGCAGATGCAATAAAAAAACAGAAAAAAAAGCAACAACACACACACACACACACACACACACACACACACACACACACACACACACACACACACACACACACACACACACACAAAAAAAAAAAAAAAAAAAAAAACACGATATTTACCGATATATGAAGATCGTCCAAAGAAACAAAACGCATTGGCCATAACCCAATCAACACAACAATACTTTAATAATGTTTTATACAAACTGGAAGCGCCCAGAAGACATTGGAAATTTTTTGTTCAGATTTTCTCTGTAAACCAGATACATCGTTCAAATAAAAATTAATTAAAAATATCTTACTAAATAAAAAAGGATATTAAACAAAAACATCCCCACATCTCAAATCTTTGATCTTTTAATTTTTTGAATTTCAGACAATTCAAATGGATTCACGGAAATATTTGCACGTCCCATGTGCAGGATATTTCACATAATGTGTATGAATTATATTATATCACTCTTACAATGTGCGAAAAGTTTTGTCAATTTTACTGGATTTTCCAAATTTCCGATTATTAAAAAGCTTACTGACATTACAAGAAATATGAGGATGTAATTAAAAATGACAATTTTAGGACGGGCACAATGTTTACAAAGACAAGTGTTTTGAACACACATTTAAACAGTAAATTAAATTCTCGTTCACAAAGTTAAACATTCCTCTTCCTAATTTTTCACAAGTTTTCGACCGGTTTAAGTTTGATCGAATAAACCGGATACTTTATAAAATGAGTGTCCTTGAAACCCATTTTATTCAGATATTAATTAGTTTTCTTCGCCAATGTGCTGAAGAGCATTGTGGTGCATGATATTTTTTCTTAGTGTTTGGCTTCTCCTTGAACCATGGCTACACGTTTGCCTTCTTAAAATCAATGTATGTCTGAGCTCTCATCTTAACACTACCCGAAACTTTCCACTGGCCCACAGCTTAACAACGTATTAACACCATAACATCACATTACCTACGCTTTTGTTTATGCTTTTTGCCTGTGGGTGTGTTTTCTGCCAGTAGCTAATCAGCTTTTGTTCCATCAATTCAGCCTATTGAGGGAAGAAAGGCACTTGTTAGTAAAAAAAAACAAAAAAACAAAAAAAAAAACAGTTGAAAAATTTAATGCGGCTTTGCTTAGAAAGAAGACATCGTGATTGATTTCACATGTTTTACGACTTGATCTAGGACCGGACATCATGTGCATTTTGACACTTCCTTGCTGCTACAGCGTCTAACAGTTCCAGTTTGACAATGAGTGATATTTTAAAAATTTCTCTCTTGATAAGAAACACAGGTCAGCAAAATAATTCCGAGCTTGCTTTTATCAGACAAGCATCATAGCAGTGCGGGATTCCCAAAAAAATCGTCTTCATAGTTCTGTGATATCTGCCAATCATTTTTACGATTTCGAGCGTTATTTTACCTTTTGCAAGATATATATATATATATATATATATATATATATATATATATATATATATATATGAAGTTCTCGACCGAACCCACTTCCCAAAATCAGTATTTCAGTTAAAAAATATCATAATATTTATCATTTAAAGATAATTTGATGAACATTTATTAACTAAACATTTTGCCATTAAATTTTCTACATATACATTATAGGCCAAAAGATTGTGGTCACCCTATAAATTGAATAATTAATAAGTTTCATACATTCTTTGGTTTAATTAACACCTACTAAGCTAGAATACTAAAACGATTAGTACATCTCGATTTCTTTAGAGACAATATTACATAAAATTTAAAGTCCGCTACCTCTAAGATTACCATTAGACAACGAGGTAAATGTGGTTAAAAGAGTTAATATTTTATCAGGAATAGGTTAATTTCGTTATTATTATTGAATATATGATATAATCCTTTAGAAAGAGAAAGACACTGTCCCGAAAAAACCTTGTAAATTAGTTTTGAAAAAGGCGCACAAATTTCAATTTTTAGGTGATTCTTCGAAATTCAGAGGGTGGCACCCAAATTTTTAGTCTCTCGTATATCTGGTGATAACGTGATTGTGTTTAACTACTGAACCGAGTAATAATTCAGTAAAGGTAGTATAATTTTCTTAATATATGTCATTTTTTAAATTTTTATTCGTATCCCATTCATCTTAAGTTTTAGTGTTATTTTAGATAAAAATATAATACAAAAATGAATAATAACAGATAATGTTTTATCTATTAAATTCAAATACTATTACAGTGCAACATGTCTAACAAATCGGTTTTTGAACAGAATATTCGAGATGAAAATACCTCGGTTATCAAACAAAATTTCGGTTCTCGAACAACTTTGTCGAACCGAGGCGAACTGAGCCGAACTGAGCCGAACGGAATCATTTCTTAATCGACCGCCATATTGTATACATTCGTGTGTTGTGCTCTTCTTTCCTTTTCCAATTTTATTGTACTGTGCATTTTTTATTCTTTTCATTAGTCCTTAGTCATGGTCCCAAAGAAAGCTAGCAATGATACTGGTAAAGAAAAAAGAAAAGTTAAGAAAAAAAAACAATTGATGATATTGTCTCTATGATGATGATATTGTCTCTTCCTACTCAGTTTCAAATGTCAAAATCCACGATCTTATAAATAAAGAGACGATCATGACTTTCCTTCCTCTTTCCAAACAATACCACCACCTCTTTCCTTTCCCTTCCACTTACGCTATCAACTGTCCTACATGCAGGTAAGATAAAATTAAAATGTTCGTCTATATTTTTTGTTAGTATTGGGTTTATTTTTTTTCTTAGATTTAATGATTTTCATTAGTGTATAAACTTGTACACAAAGTACTGTTGTTAAAGTTTAAATAAGCAAGCTTCTTGGGACCAGGAACGGATTGATCCATTTTGTATTGATTCCTATTGGAAAATAGTTCCAGGTTACGAACGGGCATCAGGAACGAATTAAATTCATGAACCGAGGTTCCACTGTACTAGTAATACTTTAGTCAGGCAAACAAAAATTGTGACAAATCAGTATTAAGTGAAGAAAGGAGTACAGCTATAGTGTGATATTTGGATATCTCTTGGCAGTTACCCCTCGCAGCCTACTGTCAATAAAGCATTGCAATAGACAATGCTTCAACTAAAAGAATTCGAATCATATAATAGCAGGAATCATGAAATGTTTTTCATAAATATTTCAATGAATTATTATTTAGTATTATTTATTTGATTATTTAAAATATTGAGTATTAATAAAGTATTGGGAAAACGATGCTGTTAAAATTTCTAGGGTATATGCATTTACATGACAAATATATTATGTGAATTTTACCTTATACTATCTATTTTATTCGAAATATTTACAATAACATATTTCGTAGTGTAAGAGTTTATTATGCAAGCCGAAGTTTGTTGATTACATTACAAATAAATGTATATTATACTATAATTACTGATAGCTAATTTCATTCGTATAAAGTTTGTCATAGTCTATAAGAAAGAAAAACTATACTTAATGAGTAGCAAGGATGCATTATCGGAAATTATGAGAAAGTTGATCATCGATCCCAGATGAACAAAAAAAGAAAAACCTTGTCAGCATAAGACTAAGAAAAAAAACAATCATGTAACGAAAGATTTGAGAAACATTAGGATGGCAACAAACAAGAAAAGTGGATTGACCACCAAGAAAATATTTAAATAAATATTTCAAACGTAAACAAAGAAAAGATACGGAATCTGAAAGCAACCATAAAATCACATTTAACTTAAATGAGATCCTTCTGTGTAAACATAAGAAAGAGAAATGTTTAAGTTGAGAGAATATGTATATCTTAACATTTTGAGCCCTGTGTTCCTGAACAATTTTAATTTTGCTTGAGCTTCTGAGTCAAAATTCGCAAATAATTGGTATGTCATGTTTCACGGTAGATATAAAAATAGTTACAAAAAAATAAAGGGTATTCCAATAACTTGGACCGATTTTAAATGTGAATTAAGTTTAAGCGTTTAATGATTTTTTTCTTTTTTTTTCAGATTTGGCGGACATTTGGGTGATATTTTTCTCACATAATTGCCATGACTTAAATAAGAGAAATCCAAGAGAAATAAATAAATTTTCACCAATAACACTGATTTATTTACTTTGATCCGTTTTAATGAAACACCCTTATATATAATCAGTCTTAATGAAACACCTTATAAGCATTATACTTAGCAGGGAGAGAGTATGATCGTATGCCTTCACTTTATCGCCAGAATTCTTTCTTTGTGTCCCAGTCTATCCAAATAAGACAGTCAGTTATGTCCCATGCGTAATACACGCTTAGGCGACCATGTATCTTTCGATACATGACTGACAAGGCAGATTTTTCCCGCAGTAGGTTGCCATTGTTTTGCGGTAGACCAGTTGCCATCCAAGGCCATAGAACCCGGTCTGTCCTGCTAATTACCCATAGCTGGGGGAGAAGAGGATTCATACCATTCCCAAGAGTATTAGCACGCAAGTGAATGTAATGGATTCGACTTGAATTCGAACTCGGCTCTCCGATTCCTCAATCCGAGCCGCTATCCATTACTCCACCGTGCCTCCCAAATAAGACCACCAATAGCAAAACAAGACGCAAGTGTTTACCCAACGTTTAACCGATGGTTGGGCATTAAGACATGTTTCTCTACCAGCGGTAAAACGGTGGTCAGGGCTCAAAGGGTTAAATAACAGCAATCATTTAACGCTTTCCTCTGGACATTAGGCACCTTGAAGTGGCACAATGGTTAGCAAGGTTGTCTCACTAGATCAGTTACAAATGAGAAGTGAGTTCGATCTACATTGAGTGTTCTACACGTTCAGCTTTGTCTCACACCTAAGAAAAGAGTAGAAAAGAAAGGTCCAGACTTAACTCCGAAGGCGGTTATCCTTAAAGGGTAAGGCTGTAGTATGCTCCGTGTACCTCTTTCCCCTGCTTTACCTGTTTTCTGTACTTCCTCTTACTAAGGATAGTTTGGAAGAGCTTTACCCCTTGTTCTTCTCCATCATGTAGGGAAGGGTAACCCAAAGGTCCACAGAGCTGTCTGTGTCCAACGTCAGTGTCATGTGGGTCTGTGGGAATACTGATTGGTGTGTCACCAAGAGGTTACTTTTTCTACGCCGCGCGTTGACAGAGGAACATTTGTAGGAGAGGTATACTATCTCTCCTTTCTATTCCAGGACTTTGCTCTGCTTTAAGCCTCGGAAATCGTCAAGCTCCGGAATCAGTAGTATTTCCTCAACAAGTGTCGTCAAGCCTTCCGTGTTACGTGAGTTTCACTGCATAGGAGGATATTGTATCGGAGCTTAGCGGAGAGGCTCGCGTCGAACCCGCTCTGTCGGTAGCTCAATTTGTTGGCGTCCGATTTGCACTCTTTCTGAACCTGAGCGCCAGCGGCGGCTTACCTTAGCAACTTTGATTTTTGGCCTACCTGACAATTGATCCAGAACGCGCTGTCAATGGCGTGTGTTTCAGGGTGGAAATGGTCGATTGTGACCGGTGTGATCGTGGCTGAGTAAGCTTTCTTCCATTGTCCGGTGTTGCGTTTGTTATGGGATTATATCGACCCCGAACATCTCGTGTCCATCGATCTCGCTGTGTGTGCGATAATGCGTCACCCCTGTTGTCTGGGGTGAAACGATTGGTGTTTCTTACGCTGATAACCGTGACAACAAGGGTAGTGTGAGTAACATGGATGGAGAGAATCTTACAGGACGAACACTATTCTCATCAGGATCTGATTGGATTCTTTAGGCATCAGCTCAGAATGAAGATTAAAACTGATAGAAAGCGTTTTCTGTCGGCAGATCTCAACGAAAGGTGGATGCAAGCTGTGAGCCTGGCTCGCGTGAATCGGACCAATCTTGATTTCCTTTTTTAGTTCTCTTAAGTCACAACGGGGGCAGATTCCCGTTGGACCCCATTCCTGATTAAAACAAGACTGCTTGTGTTCACCTAGTTAATGTGTATCTGTCGTTTCCGATATAGTCTCTTTTGTTATGGTCCTTGTCAAGATTCCCATTCTCTCCAGTTTGGGGGATCCTCTTTTTATGTTGACTGGATCAGTTTTAAATATTTCCATATTCCATTTTGATTTTTTCTCCTTTGCCTCTGGCTAGCAAAGCTTTTTGGTTCTGTTTATCGGCACAATACGGCGACTACTCTTTTGTGGTTCGGACTAGTCTTACTAACACAGTTTTATTTTAGTTTAATGTTTTGTTTTTACTTTTTCGTTATTGGATTCATCTCTACCTCTTTCATTTCATATGTAATTTTTTATCTATTTTTATAAGTAAATTGTAATAGAAAATATGAAAAAAGACATTTTGTACATATTTAAAGATTTTTACACCATAGGTATTTAAGTAGATGTGTTATTGTGTTATTTGCTGGACTTAATGTAAGTGATGCAATTATTAGAGTGAATGGGTCGCAGATCGGATTAGTTAAGTGTAGGATAGTCAGTGAAAACCAGACTTTCCCCATTTTTCCTTCGGTCTTGCGCCACATAACAATTGTATAAATTATTAAAATAAATAATTCCTTTTCTCTATACTTATGCGGTGTCAATTGAAATGTTGTTCTGCAAAAAAGTTATAATAAGAATAATAGAGAAATGTTTAGCTATGTGGAAATATGTAGAAAGCCAGTCTCGAAGCTTATTCCAATTGAATCAATTTCCACACCTACTGGATATCTCAAACGTGTGCTGTACAAAGTTACTCTTAGAAAATACCGTGACAGCTTCAAATTAACCACATTTTGTGAAAAATAGAATCGCTTGATTATTGCGTTATATGGAACTATGCGAGAATAAACTATTATATAATAAACGATTATTGCGTTAAATGGAATTATGCCAGAATAAACTAAGCTTACTAAATAAAAATATTGTTCCGTATTAAGTAATTCTAGTTAAAAATTACTTCCCGAAATGGACAACTCGTCAGTCACTTATGTACCATGCGTAATATACACTCTTAGACGATCATGTATCTTTCGATACTTGACGACGATGCAAATTTTTTTCCGCAGTAGGTTGTCATTTCTTTCTGCAGTAGACCAGTTGTCATCCAAGGCTATAGAACCCGGTCTGTCCTGCTATTTACCCATAGCTGGGGGAGACAAGAAGAGGATTCATACCTCTTCCAAGGGTATTATTAGCACGTAAGTGAATACAATGGATTTGAATAGAATTCGAACTCGACTCTCCGATTCCTCAATCCGCCATCCATTACTCCACCGAGTAGCGAATTAATCTCATTTCGTTTCCATATTACTATAATCGCTTTGATTTGGGTGCTCCACAGTTCTGACCTTGTACCAGAGTAAGCACAGTATTCAAATAATCCTTATTATAATATATCCTTATTATAGTTTACATTATTTCGAACAAATCTAGATAATGAAGTTGAAACTCATCAGCAACATTTCTAAATTCAATTTTATTATTTATCTACGCATTATATCTGGTCTTAAAAACTTACTTTTTCTAAACTCATGAACAACCCTGTACTTTAAAATGTGTTGAAATCAAGCAATCTATGAATATTTGCTCTTCTAAAATTACAGTCGCAAATGTGACATCATTGAAAGTTCTGACGTCATAATATTTGTTTATATTTTGACGACTTGATGAACCTTTATACGGAGATCACATTTCAAAAAGCGTGTCTATTGTTGTCTGGTTGGTTGAAAATAGGACGAGAAGTTGTTGAGCTGCTGGTACCAGCGCAGTAAATAGACGAGGTGACCATTGGCAGAGAATTTTGTTTACAATTCAATTTTGGTTTGATGAAACGTTAGCACTCACAGCCTTCCACTTGCCGTCACAGAAAGTAGGTTGGCGCGTCTTTAGCGTAGCGATTAAAGATCTTTTAGTTATCAAACTGTAAAGCTAGTCCAAATAAATCGACAAGCATCACAGAATAAATTCCTTCCTTCCTAAGTTCGTTGTCTGTAAAGAGCAATTATAAGTCTTAATTCTTAATCTTCTTCTAAGAATTACTTCTGAAACAATTTTTTTTTATTTGAATTTTTTATTTGTATTTTAATGACTTAACGTGTGGATGTAGCATAATGGTTATGTAATATTAATATATATATATAAAATAAAAAATATATAAGTATATAAAAGGATATTAATTAACCAAGTATAGTATAATATATTATTATTATATTAAATATATAATTACAAATCAGAATACCCGTAAAAAATAATGGGATTATTTAGATATAGATGGAAAACTCTATTTTGGATATATACCTCTACCTGCATACCCTGACGAGGACTAAATTGTTGTATTTATGCCTAAGATCAACAAAAAGTGTTACATACACACAAAAAACACAAACATGAATACAAACACACACATACAGAAAGAAAGAAAAAAAAGAAAAAAAGAAAGAAAGAAAGCAAGAAAGAAAAAGAAAGAAAGAGAAAACGAAATCGAGTTTATGGACAGAAGTGGATATTTCGGTAACGTAAAATGTTGGTTCAGTTGATAAAACAAATATATTTAAAATTTTTTTGACATTAACCATATTGCCATTTTTAGTTCCATCATATTCAATACGATCTTTCAGTCAACTTCATAATTCTACACTATTTACATTATTCGGACTATTGTCCTCATATTTGTCGCCATATTTATTACAACGTTTCGGCCGTTGTACGCTCCGTCCTTCTTCAGGTGGTTGGAATGTCGAACTGAACCATTTATTTTGCTCACTGGAGTAGACTGTTCTAGTTCCACGTGCCATGTTTAATGGATGTCAGTTATCAGTTATCCCCTGTTAATTCCCCTCTCCAAGTTCTCCACCGCCTTAACTACAGTTTACCCCAGTGAGCGAAATAAAGGGTTCAGTTCGACATTCCAACCACCTGAAGAAGGCCGGGGTGTACAACGGCCGAAACGTTGTAATAAATATGGCGAAAAAATGAGGACAATAGCTCGAATAATGTAAATAGTGTACATAATACCTCATCTCAGAAATATAGACAGATTCATAATTGTATTCTTTATCTTTCTTAATATAATATTATTCTACGTGCTTTTAACATCTTCCAGAGAATTGCCTTTTGTTTTCATTTAGAATTCTATAAAAACCGGAAAAAATGGTAATGTTGTAGTTCCATATCAGTTTGATTTGGCTCATCATGTGCGGGAACTTACCCAAGCTGTTAGAAATTTTACCTGGTCTCCAGAGTGTCCTGTTGTCTAGCTTTATCCGAATCGAATATTATTTTTAGGTCTGATTCAGTTTAGAACATCAAAAAGTTCTACTACAATTTTTTTGTTTTATAAAAAGTAATGAATTTGACTAGTATTGATGTCCACTGGAAATGACGTATTGGAAAGACTAGATGTGTAATGTGCGTATTAAGAGATAAGCTGTTTTTATTTCCTTTCGCTATTGTAGTTGGCATAAATTTAGCATTGATTAAGTTTTTGTTGACAGAAAATTGTTACGATGGAAAGAAAATGTTATTAATATAACATTATAGTAAACAAGAGGTGAACAAATTAAACAGAAAAGAAAAGATGATTTAATAACATTTCAGTTAATAAAAAATGCACTTTTAATTCTAACTGAATAATTTAGAATTCTTTAAATGAACACTATTTACATTATTCTGACTATTGTCATCATCTTTGTTGCCATATTTATTACAACGTTTCGGCCGTTGTATGCTCCAGCCTTCTTCAGGTGGTCGAACTGAACCCTTTATTTCGCTCACTGGAGTAGACTGTTCTAGTTCCACGTGCCATGTTTTAATGGATGTCAGTTATCACTTATCTCCTGTTAATTTCCCTCTCCAAGTTCTCCACTGCATTAACCGAGTATTGAACTCACAGTCTTTGGGTCCTGTCGCTGGATCTAACCAACGCCTTTATCCACTGTGCCATGTGTCATACACAGATGTCCTTGAGGACTCCTTATTAGTGGTTCCCATATTGTATTCATTTCTATGCTTGGTCGGCTCAGGAGATTTTTGTGGCTTAGCATATGTGCATATTCCTTAAGTTTACGAATTTTCCAATGGTGTTTTTTGTCTATGATCTCAACCTGATCCTACAGAGGGCAGTGATCTCGCTTTTCTCTCCATAGGGTTTAGTTCGACATTCCAACCACCTGAAGAAGGCCGGAGCGTACAACGGCCGAAACGTAGTAATAAACATGGCGACAAAGATGAGGACAATAGTCCGAATAATGTAAATAGTGTACATAATATCTCATCTCAGAAATATAGACAGATATCTTTAAATGAAGTATAAAAGCTAAATATGTTCATGAATTATTAAATAGTCTATCACTTCTGTAAATGTAAATTTTGCATTGATGAATAGTAGAATGGCTATCCGCTTCGGAGACTTATTTTCATTGATTCGTTTGTATGTGCGTGTGTGTCTGTTGAGTGAATCTTTAATGAGATGCTTTCATATAAGTCATGGAGTACATTTGGTGAAAATCTTGTAGGCGCCATCAGTGAACGTTGTCAACACGGCTGATGAAGCAATAGAGATATGTATTATTTATTGAGACAATTTTTCACAAATCTGTAATTGCTTTAGTATTTGCACCAACTAAATGGTTTCAGTCATCTGAAATCCTTCCACGCATATGTAATTTTAATAATTTACTTGAAAGAGTTTTGGGAGCGTTCACAGTGCTTTGATGATTATAGGCACAACTCTCACTGACATATTCAACTATTCTTAGGTAAACTGTGGTCTCTTCTCGTACAAGTTCCAGTGTATTACTGTCCTTACTGCGTCATGCCTGTTTTTTATATTTTATTTGCATTCACATACTCATCTCTACAATGATGGCGTTTGTAATTTGTCCGTGTTCGTTCTGTTTTTGCTTTGACGTAATCGGACATATTTATTCTTTGATGATTACGATTCCTCTTCTATTTTTATTTCTTCTACGTATGTCCAAGAAATATAAAACTTGTATTTAATACTTAAAAAAAAATGTCTTTTAGATTTTTCTGTTTTTCATTTTATTTTATCTCTTGCTGACCTCCGTTTTTTTTTGTTTCTTATCCTTCTATCACTTGCTTTACTGTAACAAATGGTTGCCAATGATATGTTCTCTATTCTATTGTATGTACTTTGCAAGTCCTAGTCTTCAGTCGTGATATGACCTTTTCTTTCTTTTTTCTCTTTATAAAAAGAAGCATTATCAGTAGCATGTAATATATAGTAAATAGTCATTAATTTTATGATATATTTGTAAAAGTATAAAATGTTTTAAAATTTGTTTTAAAAATAGGCACCACAAAAAGAAATGCTTCTTTTCTGAAATGAAAGCAAAAAATCGCTACCCACTGTTTTAAAATATTTGCTATAAATCAGATTTAAACGAAATTTTTAATATTTATTCAGTAATAGGTTATTTATTGAATAGGTTATTTTATAAAACAAATTTTGGCAAATATTCTTGGGAAGTATGTCCCCACCCCTGAATTTTCGATATCTAGTCTGTACATTGTTAATTTGGTCTGTGCTCTTTCAATTTTTTAAAAGTTATGTAAAGAAGAATCCCTGAAGATACTATTTCGGTAAAAAAAAAAATAATACAATATCAAGTGTGAAAATACGGAAAATTCGTTCTGACTTCTTTTATGTTCCTTCCGGACGTAGGCGATCATGGCTCTCCATTCCTAATATATCTTGTAATTCTCAGTAAGTTTTATCCTTTTGCTACTTCTCCCAGGCCCTGTTCTTCCATCCACTTACTTAATCCTGCTAAGGATGTCACGCATTGCTTTCCCTTGTCTCTCTCTCCCTCTATCTGTTCTGTGAGTATCAGATTCTCCAAGCCTTCCTTTCTCATTACGTGTCCCAGAAGTTTCAGCCGCCTCTTCCTGATGTTGTACAAGTTTCCTCTTTGTTTGCACCCTCCCCAAAACCTCATCGTTGCTCACATGCTCAGTCCATGATATAATCAACATCCTTCTGTAGAACTCTGTTGCTTCGAGTCTCTTCTTCATCTTTGAGGAGACTGTCCAACATTCGTTGCCGTAAAGGAGGACAGATATCATGTATCAGTTCAGTACTCTTCTCTTTTTTACCAACGAAATTCTCCTGTCTCGTAATACTTTGCTTAGCTTTTGGAATGAGTCTTTAGCTATCCCAAACATTTCTTTGGATCTCAGCGTCGCACTTAGTGTCCTCTGTCAGAAAACTTCCCAGATATTTAAATTTCTACACCTGCTTGATTTTAGTGTCCCCCCAAACTGTAAATCGTATTTCGGGCTCATCTTTTTTGCTGCTGACCATGCATTCTGTCTTCTTGTAATTTTCTGTGTATTTTCACAGAATTTTCTGGTGTACTTTGTTGAACGCCTTTGCATAGTGTATAAAACACAGGTTCACGTCCTTCTGCATTTGTATTGCTTTTTCTGATAACATTCTGAGTATGAATATCGCGTTCTTTGTCCATGTGTCTTTAACGAACCTGCACTGTTCTGATCTTTGGCCTTAGTCTGTTGCGCGCTCTATTCATCTGAACGGATGATGATGATGATGATGATGATGATGATGATGATGATGATGATTTTGTTATGTGTACCTTACCAAAAATAATTCAATAAAACTCAAAAAATAATTTTCTTTGTAAATTGATGCTTGCATAATTTAATAAAAACACGTTATTTTCTTTCAGACTGATAAAAAATAAAATTCTCAGTTAACATTTATTTAAAAAATAATTATTTGCAATATTTCCATGCAATTTTGAAATTTATCCCATTGCTGTTCGTCACAAGAATTTGTTTAAAATCTTCAAACATGTCTTTATTTAATAAAATAAAAACATGTTTGAAGATTTAAAAAGAAAATAGTTTAATGCCATTTTCGAATGTGTACATTTTTTAAAGAATTTTATTTTTTCCTTTTAGCAACTATTAGATTATTTTTATATGGATGTACACAAAGGAAATAATTCTGATAACGTGCTTTGACTGACTACTATACAATATCGGAAGAGTATTATTATGATATTAGTCTAATTTCGACCAGTTTTTGTGTCTTGAAAGCAATTTTCCGGTCCATCGGTACGGGGGTGGGGTGTCTTTTTTTTTCGCGTGATTCTGTTTTTCCTGCATTTATTTACAGATTCTTGTATACAAGAAGCATCAGTATTTACTTCAGAAATGAAACGCATTTTTCTCTTTTTTTTAGTTTTTATTATTTTAAAATAAAAACTTTGTCGTAGTTTTCCTGCATAATTTTCCCCCTTGCCTCCAAGAAAATTTCAAGAATTACGACGAAACTATTTAATTCTGCATAACTTCAGACTGCAGTTTTTATTTTTAAAAAAATCCAGTAACTTTAAGAAAATACGCTGAAACTACTTTTAAAATTTAACTCGCGCTTTGTTTTGACTTCCAAATAAATCGTTTAAAATTTGACAAAAATTGTTCAAAGCAAATTTGAGTTATTGAGATTTATGGGATTTGATTAATAAATTCAGACTGACTGTATTTAAAAAAAAAATACGTGAAAAAATTCTAATAATAGAAAAGACGTAAAACGATACCGCCATTTACGAAGCTATGTGAACGTTCTTTTACTAATATTCTCCATATACAAGGCCCAAGAGTCACTCAAGATAGAGGGTTACTGAGGTTGTTGTATGAGTGGTAAGAATAAGAGGCGCAGTTTATGATAAATATAACAGGAAAGATAACGATTAAAACATATTAAAGAGGTTATGATAGTTGTGGTCGAGAAAGTACCCGCTTGAGATTCGGTTTCCCAAAATAGTGATCCGTGAGAAGAACTTTATATATATATATATATATATATATATATATAGTGGGAGGAGGCAAATATTCGTAAGCATACAAAATTTTAATTTATTGTACTTCAAAATAATGAATAAACATACTTTTCATATAATTAACTGTACACAGATGCAAAATAATTAAATATGCATAGAAAACAGAAAAATTTGATTTAATAAAAATAAACCCATTTATCTATTTTAATGGGTTAAAAAGTATTCGTACATTTCAAATTTCAGATTTTAAAACTTTTAAATTGCTGTAATACTCTAGATTATTCAAGTGGAATATTCTACAATCTTCCAATAATGATATCAATAGTTATTTTTAGCCTAAATAATACAAACTGATCATTCTGTAATTGATATTCGTGCAAGAAGGTTTTCATCATGGCAAGAGGTAAAGAATTGACAAATTTACAAAAAGAACTGTTGTTAATCTCTGGAAAGAAGGTACAAATTATAGGAAAATCTCGGATAACCTGAATATTCCATTTACTAACATTATTTCATCCACTGCAAGGTATAAAAAGCTCAAAACAGTTGAAAACCAAAAAAGAACATGTGCTCTACGGAAGATTTCTTCAAGATCTTCGAGGAAATTAATGAGTCAAATTAAACAAAATTCAATGATTACTCGTCAAGAGTTGCAGGATGATTTGCTTTCATCAGGAATCTGTGTCACTAAACGGACAATAATCAATGAAATTCATAGGAAGAATCTAAAGTCATGCTCCCTCGGAAAACTCCACTACTATTGAAAAGACACAGAGATGCCAGGTTCAATGAAATTCGTTTATGAACATAAGGATAAGGAAAAAATCATATTGGAAAAGAGTATTATGGACTGATGAAACCAAAATTGAGTTGTTTGGATGTAATTCTAGAAATCATATATGGAGGAAAGATGGCGATGCCTTCAAAGAAAAGAACATAGTTTCAACAGAAGGAATTTGGTGGTGGCAGCATCGTTATTTGGGGATGTTTTTCTGCAAAAGGTACTGGCAACATATCAGTAATAGATCATAGAATGAATGCCGCAGCATATCAAAATATTTTCGAAGCAAATTTAATGATTTCGGTTGAAAATCATGAACTTCCTCCTGATTGGATATTCCAACAAGATAATGATCCTGAGCACGCTGCCAAATCTACAAAGAAATGGCTTGCTAAAAATAATCTAAATATCCTGAAATGACCAAGTCAGTCACCAGATTTAAATGCAATCGAGAATCTGTGGCGTTATTTGACAATTCAAATCCAATCGAAATCTCCAAGAAATATCTTGGATCTGAAGATCATATGCGAAGAAGAATGGATCAAAGTATCAAGTAAAATTTGCAAATCATTAATTGAGAACTACAAGAAGAGGTTGGTTGCTTTAGAAGTGAATAATGCCAATTCTACAAAGAATAAAATGATGATTATATATTCTATTTTGTGTCGTACGAATAATTTTTTCATCCATTAAAATGGATAAATGGGATTTATTTCTATTAAATCAAAATCTGTTCTGTTTTCTATGCATATTTAGTTATTATGCATCCGCGTAAAGTTAATTATATGAAAAGTATGTTTATTCATTAGTTAGAAATACAATAAATGATAATTTTGTTTGTGTACGAATATTTATTTTCTCTCCTACAGTCTGTAGAGGTTGTGCTGAAGATTTCTTGGTTGTATTTCTTTCCTGACAAATTACCAAGAGAATTTTGAGCAAGACTTTTGTATTCTTTGCGTTATTCTTTTAATCATTCTTTTCTTTCTTTCATTCTCATTCTCTCCATCTTCTCATCTTTGAACATTTTTCTTTTTTATATTTTTCATTTTCTCTATCTTCTTTTCTTCTCTTCCTTTTTTCCCTCATTTTTCTACTTTTTCTTCTTCTTTCTTCCACTTTCTCCTTTGTTTCTCTTTATCTTTCATTTGCATTCTCTCCACATTCTAACTAATTTCTTTTATTCTACTTTCCTTTCTCCCTTTCTCCAATTTTTTCTATTCTCCTTCTCTCATCCTCTTTCTCTATTCTCACTTATAATCTTTGTACTTTTCATTCTTCTTTCCATCTTCTCTTTCTCTCTCTCTATCTTTCCTTCTCTTCACATTTTTCCACTTTCTTTATCGAATTTCCTCTATTCTTTATCTTTCTCCCTTTCTTTCTACTTTATATTTCTCCTCTCATCTTTATTTCTCTTTTCTCTCAAACTTCTCATTCTATTCTTGCCATTTTGTTAACTTTTTTCTAATCTCGCCAATTTCCTATTCTCGCTTTCCATTCCTTCTTCATGTATTCTTTCTCTTTTATTGTCTTTACTTTCTTCCTTCATTATTTTTATTTCTTAGACTGTACTTTTCAAAGAAAATAATACATTTTAGTTGTTCTAGACATGTATACATATTAAACACATTCATAAGATCATTGAAAATTCCAAGTATGCATTGAAAATCTCAGACACTTGAACATCATCGTCACGCATTGTCTAAAATTAGCACAACAGACAGGTTTAAAATAACACGTTTTTTTTTATATGTAACTGCTGCGCTGAAATAACCACATTGGGCTCCACGTGGTTGAAATAGATATTTCTCACCGGCGCCATTGTCTGGTGTTCGAGTCCAAGTAAAATGTCAAAACCTCTAATGCTAGAATTCAAAGAAAGAAGAATCTCTTTACTTTAAATTCACATTTTCCTCCTATTTCGCCTGGTGCGGTACAAAGTTAAGTTATTATTAGGATGTATCAAAATTATTTTCGTTTTTTCGTGATCTTTGCATCAAACCTTTTTAACGTACACATCTAAAGACTATGACTACATTATATATTTTCTATCTATCTATCTATCTATCTATCTATCTATCTATCTATCTATCTATCTCGTTGTGAATACCATTCACCCGTAACTTTTGCTTCTGATACTATAATCTCAATGGCAACTTGGAGGCATTATTTTAAATTTTGGGCTCAATGCTGCCGAAGCTGCTTGCATAATTAGGGAAGTGGAAAGAAATGAAACCGTATCAGATCATGCTGCCCCAAACTAGGTTGGCAACTGTTGTGGATTCCGTGATGAAATCCGGTCTCAAATGAATGACAAACGCAGGAATGACATATAGAAAATAAATGTATTGACGTAATAATACAATTGGTAATACGGTTAGTACATCCAGAAATGCGGTTAGTAGCAATAATAATATATATACAGTCCGGGAAATTCAGTATCGAAGTATGACTTCCTTCTGAGTCTACGTGCTCGCAACTGTGACTCCTACAAAGCGGTTACCTCACACTCTCACTCTCTCACTGTCACTCGACTCGCGGCTATTCACCGGCAGCAGTACAAGTACACACTGGGCGAGTCCACTTGTATACAAAGGGGCGGACCCCTTAACAACAACTATCATCTGTCGATTATAATGATTTAAAATAAGTAACGGAGGACCTGACCACCAGTACGCGAAACTTTTCAGAAAAACTATGATCATCAAAACATAACATTTGAAGTATTACATTCGCTTCCCCAACAACAAAAACAACAACAAAATGAATACAAATACACCCGAGAGATTTTCCATCAATACAGTGTTGATTAAAAACAAAAATACTTTTTAAAATACATAATGTAAAGTGTAAAAGATGCTGTTTATTGCTAATCGTTAGATCATCCGAGTTTAACCTAAAATGCTTGTAAAAGTTAAAAAAAAAAACAACTTTAATTCACTACATACAATTGCCTCAACAGATACCGGATATTATCCCGACCCGGTCAGGTATGGTAGTTATGGGCCGTGCTTAGCATTATTACTGAACTGAATGGCCACAGATGCTAGACTGCAATTAAAATAAAAAAATATATACGACTTTCCTTTCGTTTCACCATGATACAATGATTAGCGAGCTGGTCTAGAGAGACGTTACTACTTCCGTACGCTAAATGAGCCTTAGTCAGGCAAAAAGCCATAGTTACAGCAGCCAGTGAGAATCACAGCCATTAACTTATTATTCTTTACATTACAACACGACTCAATATTAACTAAAACTTATAAGTGTTACATTGTGTAGTGCTGTCTGACTCTAATTTGTCGTAATTCGAGCGTAGATAAATTCAGACTTAAAAACATCCCGTTTGACGTACAATCTATAAAACTTATTGTCTCATAATCCATCGTTAGAGGAGTTACATTGCCAGCCAATAGCGAGTAGATAAATATTGGTTTAGCCATATAAGGTAATGGCTGTTGCTGTTTCATTTTTTAAAATAAAGATTATGTTGAACAATAACAGAAATAATTTAATAACATAGCACATAAAAAAAAGCTTCAGAATTCTTGTAATTTTCTTGCTCCAGTTCTGTAGTGTATTTCCATGAGACCCAAAATTGTACGTGTGTCATCGTGAGTATGTGTCTTGTCTTTGTATTATAAATCGTACTTAACTAAACTTAGCGGTTACCACTAAATGAATTTCGCAAAAAGAAGGCAAGAATTGTTGAATGATTCTTGTGTTTGTTTGAGAGTAGTCATTCCACTCGACAGTTCCAAAGTTGGAGTGTGATATCAAATGATATCGTGGAAAAGAATAATGGGTTGATCTCCATTGAAGTACAGTCAGTGTGAAAAATAGAAAGAACTTAACTTCATATCTTGGCAGCCGGTTTGGAAAAAAAGAAAAAATGAGATCGAGATTTGGCTTGTTCCAGTTTATATACCAATTTATGATGTCACTTCAGTTTTGTTTGCCAAATTTGGAATTGTAGGCAATTTTCAACACATTACGCAAACAGTCTCCATTTTCCTTTTAGAATCTTGAAATTATTAGTATAAACAACCTACTAAAACGGACGATGATTTTCTTTCGAGTGGTTAGGAGTATAAAAAATACATCTTCTGTTTCGTAGACACGAACTTGCTTAGAATGAAGAGAGAAACAGACAAGAGACAAATTTTCGTTATTTCAGTTTGAGTAGAACAAAAGACGACGTTTGAAATTGTCTAGCCACTTCCAGCAGTTTTTTTAGGAATATATTTTAAAGCTCGTAGTGCGTTTTTTTTTCAAACGACTTTCATTGTATTTATCTTAAGTATTTCTCGTTGTAAAATATGTTGAGCAGGTATTTGTTAAAAGAACATAGAGAATCTGACATGGAAAGTTAAATATAAATTCCACGCTTTGTTCAAATTCAGGTATGAAAGAAGAAGAAAAGAAAAGCAATTCATCATAAAAACGTCTTTCGTATTCAAATACTTCTAAAGGATCAGTTGATTTCGATATCGTTTTTCAATAAATTCTTCTTTTAAAACTTCATCATTAATGAGAATTAGCTAGTTAATCTTGAATATTATTACTACCGTAGTGAGTTCATTTCTCAGTCAGTGACTCGTAATTGTGGCATTGTATGAAAATGGACTGTTAAATAAGGACGTCAAGTGCATTAAATTAGGTACCTCTACTATTGCTGAAAAAAGAGCTTATTGTGATGAAAAAAGACCCTAAACTTGATAAAAACAAAGTTTTATCGTCAAAATGTCTATGTTTTTATTCATTATTTAATTTAATTTTTTTAATATCTATGTGTTTTTTTCATTATTTTATTAAAATTTTTAATCCTTTCTAAATTTTGTTCGAAATTTTGGTTACAAATTTTCTATTTCTTGCGTCAGAGGGGGCACCAAAGATTAGTATAGGAAATTTTAACGTCTTTTTTCTGCGGTAAAAAACACATTCATTTTGAAATTCTGGCAAAGATAACATAATTGTCGGATTCTAATGAAACTTTCAGGACATATTCATAAATTAATTAAATTATTTCAAAAATTATTTTTTAGAAAATTTTAGTAAAAATATAATTTTTTCATTAAATTTTACTCCCTTAATATATATATTAGTTAAAAGCCGAACTCCTTGAATAATTTAAATCATCAATTTTTTTTGTAAAGCAGAAACCTCATTTACCGAAAATCTGCTCCGAATCGTAAAATAAAAAATGCAGTAAATCTAAGACATTATTTAATTAGAAAAGCTTTTAATTTATAAATTAGATATAAGGACACTATTGTCTTAACGCAACATTTTTTCATCAATAATGAATTTTTACAAGAATTGTTTTCATTTTTTAAATATTTTAATGAGAATAATTTATAAACTTTAAGTTCTTTTAAAATTCTGTATTAATTTCACCATTTTAGATGATATTACTATTAATTAAAGACTATATTTACTAATTATAAATGGAAAAGCTTAGTACAAATCATCAAACACCAATATTTTTTAAATAATTTTTTTATTTGTATAAACGTACCGATTTTTGTCGATACGGAAGTTCATACACGACATTATCAGAAAATAAGAGCGATTACTTTAGCAAATTTAAATCCAAAGTATCTACAATTCAATGGAACATTAGATTACGGAGAATATTTTCTTAAATGTTTAAGATTACTGAGTACTTACAAATTATGTAAAAAAGACGCTCATGTCATTTCCTTCAATTATGTTTTACAGATAAAATCCCACTAGAACAACATTAGATCTCTCCCCTTTAATAAATAGCTATTGTCGAATTTAAAAAGAAATGTAATTTTGTGATATTTTAAACTTGAAGTAAATAATATTTGTTTCAAATCAGATTAATTATACTTTCAATTCCTAAAATAAAGTTTAAGAAAATTTTATTTTTTGGAGATTTTTAATAAAGAGAATTACATTGCAGTAAACGCAGGCTAAAAAGGGCGTTAAAATCAGTTTTTTGGCTAAAAATCTGTTGTAACCTAGAAAAGGTTACGGAATAAGGAATAACCAAAATGGAGGTTGGAAATGAAAATGGTGATCTTTATAACATCAACAAAATACAATACTCGCCAGCGGCGTGAAATAGGTAAACCACAGCTAGTGGTGGACTACTTAAACAGCATATTACCCCCACTTACAATAGTGTCCAGCATATTTTTGAGGATTGGGAAATACCCATTAGTGTTCATAGGTACGGTATATAAGAAAATCCACAACTGAAAAGTCGATTTAAATAAGTTTTGAAAGAGCAAAGTATTTTGGTTATTGGAAATATTAAATGTAATCTATTAACTTGAAATTTAAACTAAATTAAAATCTTCAAGCTTTTTCATTTAAAAAAAATCATTTTAAATATTAGGTATTGCGAATCTATAGAGATACCTATATAAAACGGTTATTTTTGTCTAAATCGCTTTAGACACCGTAATAAGGAAACTAGCATCAAAATGAACGACATTTTTATTCAAGTTTTCTCCTGAAAATTACAAGTTTATTTTCAGCACATCTTTCAAATTCAACACATTTTCCAAATATTCTATCCACTTTCTAATTCCGTTCACGAATAAAGTTCATGGTTTACTCTCGATCCAATTGTGCACAACAACTTTAACTTTGGCATCAGATGAAAATTGATCATCTTTCAATGCCTCTGATGGTACCAGATCGGGGACGTGCGAAGAATGTTAAACAGCAGTAAATTTCAGGCTTCTCACGGTTTGCGCCATTTGTTGAGAACAATGAATTGTTGCAATGTAAAGATGTTCTATTTTCGGCAGTATTCTGCGAATGTGTTGTTTGAATGCGTACAAGATTTTACAATACCTTACTGGGTTAATAGTCATTCCCTTTGGCAAAATATTAGTGCGATTAACTTCCCAATCTATTACTAATTTCTACATAACTCAGACACAGTACTTAAAACTAACAAACACTATTACTCAGCACTGTCACGCAGCGGACTGACACTAAGCACTTTTGAACAAGATTTTATATATAACCAAATAAACGTTCCAAATATTTCTGTCTCTTCTACTGTAAATAACACTCTGGGAGACCTTACTTATGAAACTAGTATCGTATACTATTATTACTGAAGCGACTTCCCTTTTCACTACGTGATCGATATTTTGGACCATATAAAAAAATTAATCTTCGTTTAGTGAATTCTTGGGTCTTTTTCTTGTTTGAGTCACGCTTTTCATTATTTGTCTTTGTTTAGCGCTTAAACCCAGTTATACAGCCAGGATTTTTAATGCTGATTTTGCCCCTCCTCCAACTGAACTTATGTTGGATCAAGTTAAACCTTGTAAATATCATTGCCTTATCTCAAGATAGGAACAGCTATACATTTCTGTATGTAGGTGTTTGGTATTTGAATCCAGGTAAAATAATAAAAAATATCAATTATTGATTTTTGAGGTAGGTTAACTCATTCCCACTTAGAAGATTGGCGTCGTGCAATGTTTGTACCTCATTTTGACAGTAGATAATATTGAGATAATCCTAGTAAATATCTATATACCACCTCCTACCGCTGCCTACACCCGGTGGTGTAACCACATTTAGTGGTCCGGTCGTCAGGGTCTTAGGACGACGTTTTAACCACAGGACTAACTCTGTGCTGGTCAATGATGACACTGGTCCAAGCTGGTTGTTGGTCGCTGGCCGCTTCAATCCACACCAACTCTACCCACGTTGTGTTCTTGATCTCAAAACTTCCACTTATATGCACTTCGGCCCAAAACTGGCGTGGGGCTGAAGGGTTCTTGGGATGCGTTGATTCTTTAATTTTCACATTAATTCTAATAAGGGTTCTTTGTTCCCTATTTCTGCTTTCTTAATCAACTTTTCAAATTTGGAGAATCACCCACCTTCTCGGGAATAGTTACAGCCATTGCTCCTCTCCTAACTCCAATCTGCTTCACTTCACATCTCGCACCACAACTCCGCACAGGCGGCGCTAAAACCTCACTCTTTCTTCTTCCTCCTCGGCATTCTAGCTCAGCCCATCTCTCAGATCGACCCAACTGTCTTTGTGATAAATCTAATTTTCAAATTGTGTTGGCGAAAGAGCGTAGTTTATTCTAATCATTAATTTTAATTCCCCTGCCTCTTCAAGGCATAGATAAAATGATCTCTCCATTCCCGGATCTACCCACGTCCAGGTAAAACACAAACCAGATCACCCTCACGGCAAGTACAGGATCTGTTTTCATAACTTCGACTCTTACAAAGTGTTCGCTCCTTGTTTTAATTTCCCAATTCGTTTTCGTCAACGAAAGTATATTTGTTTGCCTAAATTCCCTAGGAAGACATAAATTTTTCGCTATCCGCGGATTGATCGTTGTCTTATCGAAAACAAACCAGATGACCTGCTTATCACGAAAGAATCGATTTTCATAATTTCGACACTCACAGCGGGTTCGTTCCTTGTTTTGATTTCCCAATTCGTTTTCGTCAACGAAAATATATTTGTATGCCTAAATTCTCAAGGAAGACATAAATTTTTTCTCCATCCGCGGATTGATCGCTCTCTTATCGAAAACACAAACCAGATGACCTGCTTGTCACGAAAGGATCGATTTTCATCACAGCGGATTCGTTCCTTGTTTTCATTTCCCAATTCGTTTTCGTCAACGAAAATATATTTGTTTGCCTAAATTCTCAAAGAAGAGACAAAATTTTTCTCCAAGTATGTTTTTGTTTGACAGATTCTCGATAGATAAGAAAAATAAACTTTAAGAGAGAAGAAATCCAGACGGACCCATTTTCACCGAGGAAAATGTCACCACTCCCCACTCTCTCTCATTATCTATCTATCTATCTATCTATCTATCTATCTATCTATCTATCTATCTATCCTACATTGCATTTTGGGCTTAACCCTTTTCTGCTCAGAATCAACGTTTGACCACCACATGTCCTCAGTGTCACATCTATACCATTGCAAAAGGCAATTTGGTATTTAATTTCTAATTGATGCAATTTTCCCATCTATATGTCAAATGATAAAATGTATAATTACCTGGCAGTACGTATTTCATGCTTAAAATACCCACAATGTTTATGTCGTACAAAAAAGAAAAAAACTTAAAGATATAAATCCAATTTTAGTCCGAGTGTCGTAATACACGCCGTTATATTGTATTCGCAATAAGTAGTAGTAATATTAGTCACGAGTTTTGATAAGGCGAAAAGTGTAGAAAGAACACAAGTTACTACTTGCGTGTCTGTTCTTGCTATTGCTTTCATCTCTTTTTCTCTCCAGTCTTCCACATTTTCTTCTTTTTTTTTTAATCCTCACATTCCCTTTTTTTTTCTTTCATTTTTCTTTCTTTCTCCGTCTCTCCTCAGTTCTCCACCTCTCCGTTTCTCTTTTTGCGCAGCTCCTTGTGTTGCTGATGTAAGAAGTTTCCCATCTACTTCTAAACAAGTGAGAACGTAGAAATGATTTTTAGAGAGTGAATGAATGACAGACAATGCAGAAATAGAGGGGGAAAAAGAGCAGTTTTCTCGCAGATTACAGCTTCTTCAAGTCACCAACACCAACCTTGAGGGTTTGTTTATGTTGTAAGTAAACGTAGTAATGCATTCCACATGTTCTGTCTACTACGTATTCACACAGAGGACGCATCAACAGGAACATAAGAATACATATGAGCCTATGTTTATATGTACATTGACAGATATTTACTAAGCTGAGCCACAAAAATACCATATAGAGGTTACGAAGATTCTTTTTTGTGTCAAGCTTCCAAATGAGAAAAGTCTATTGGAATTAGTATTCATAACTTATTTTTGTCTGCTGGCATTCGTCGAAAATCCGTAATAATCTCAATCACAAGTACCAAATAGACAAGCAGTCAGCGTAAATGAAAAACAAATGACAAGAAACTGTAGATAACCATGATTATTATAATAAATGGACATGTCGCATAGAGAGAGAGAGAGAGAGAAAGAGAGAGAGAGAGAGAGAAAGAGAGAGCGAGAGAGAGAAAGAGAGAGAGAGAGATAGATAGAGAGAGAGAGAGAAAGAGAGAGAGAGAGAAAGAGAGAGAGAGAGAGAGAATGAATGAATGAAAGAGCGAGAAAGAGGTTTGTAAAAGTGTGCATACTATACATATGCGTGTGTAAACTACAGAGTGCGATGGATAAATTGTCGTCAAAATTACGCAAAAAAAAAAGAAAAAGATTTTAGATATCACATTTGTAGAAAAACACAAGATCTGTAATATGTTATTCCCGAATATAAAAGATATATATATATATATAACTTTGAATTGATCCACATTGATTTATATCCTTTCATTACTGCATCTATATTAAATTTGGTCATCTCTCTATCAAATAAAATGCACAAAAATCACAATGGATCATTTCTATTTGACAATGAAACAAAATGCTTAAAGAAGGACGAAGAATTTGATGTAACCATGATAAGATATAACAGAGCAAAAAACTTATTGGAATAAGGAGGGTGCGATGGATAAATTGTCATCAAAATTATGCAAAAATGAAAATAACTGGCATCTCATTTTAACAGATATATTTACCAAAATTACACAAAAATATCTTGAAATACTAAAGAGTATATTTATTCCACAAAATCGCCATTTGCTTCAACCACGTCCTCCAGACGACTTCTGAATCCCCTGCAACTCTTCTGGACAGTCTCCTTGTTTAAGTCTCCTTGAACGCTGCCATAAGATGAATGGAGGTATAACGTCGTCATCTATAGTGAACACTTCAAACACCTTCGTATTCACCATTAGACTCATCCAACTCTTTCCGAATCCTTTGCAGTGTCTTCAGATTGACAACCAGACACTATGAAATGTTCATATTGGAGCTTTCTGGCGCGAATGCCAAGCAGTACAACATAAGGTTTCCAAATTTATGGCGGAGTGAATTGCGTCATGGAGCTGTTTTTCTCACAGACAGTGCCCAACCGACCTTACTATACTGTGTAGTTGACATAATAACAAACAAACAACGCGCATGCGCAAAATTAAAAATGTAAAATAGCAACAATTTACCCCTCGCACACTGTATTTAATTTAGTGGTGTAATGGTTAAGAAGTTTGTTTCAGTAGAACAACTACGACTGAGTAGTGAGTTCAGTCCTTACTGGATGTTCCATACTTTTGACCTTGTGTTACATTTTCGCATAGTAAATCTCTATATATTAGCCGTAGTGTAATGGTTAGCAATCTTGTCTCGACATATCATTTACTATTGGTTAGTGAGTTCAATCCTCACTAGGTGCTCTATACTTTCGACCTTTTGCCACATCTAAGCTTCGTTTATTAAATCACGATATGTTCAATTAAATCTAGTACAATAATTAATTGGTGTTTAGTAGCATTGTGCGGCGCTAGTCCTCCAAGCACAGATGAGCTTACCTTGAAAATCAACATTCAAAATCCTGACTTTTTAAATTGGTTCGAACGCCAAAACCACTAGCGTTACCGATACAACTATTTCAGCCAACACAGCCGGTCAAAACCTTTCTTTGTTTTGTCATATATGTGTTGCATGTGTGTGTGTATATAGAGAGCGGAAGAGTGAAGAGAAAAATATATTTGGACAGCAATTGATAACTTCTGTATAAAGATTATAACAATACTAATCTAATTTTCAGAATGCATGGTCATCAGTAAAAAGACGAGTCCGAAATGCGATTTGTATGTCGGAAACACTAGAATCAAGTAGACTCGGCATTTTAAATATCTAGGAATTGATTATTATGAAGGGACATGTTGCATATATATATATATATATATATATATATATATATATATATATATAGAGAGAGAGAGAGAGAGAGAGAGAGAGAGAGAGAATGGATGAATGAATGAAAGAGCGAGAAGAGGTTTGTAAAAGAAAGTGTGTATATATATGTGTGTGTAAACTACAGGGTGCGATGGATAAATTATCAATTGCTGTCCAAATTTATCAAGCAGACTCGGCAGTTTAAATATCTAAGAATTGATTATTATGAAGGGACAAGTCGCATAGAGAGAGTGAAAGAATGACAGAGGACAGTAAATGCGACACTGAGATCCGTAGACGTATGGGATGGCCAAGGACGAATTCCAAAAGCTGGGTAGAGTATTGCGAGACAGGAGGATTTCTTTGGTAACAAAGAAAAGAAAACTAAGCTGTTACGTGACATCTGTCCTTCTTTACGGCAGCGAATGTTGAATGATTTTTTCAAACATCAAAAAGAGACTCGAGGAGACGGAGATGTGGTTCTACAGAAGGATGCTAAGAACCGAGCGTGTGAGCAACGATGAGGTCTTAGAGAGGTTGCAAACAAGGAGAAGGCTTATACTTAACATCAGGAAGAGGAAGCTGAAGATTCTGTGACACATAGTGAGGAAGGAGGACTTGGAGAACCTTGTACCTGATATAGGGAAAAAAAGACAAGGAAAAACAAAGCATGATATACCCAGCGGCTTTAAGCGGATGATAAAACGTGGGCTGGGGAAGTGACAGAGAGAAGGTACTTGCTGAGAGCTGCAAGAGATAGAAGGAAGTGGAGAGCCATGATCGCCTACGTCCTGAAAGGACACGGCACATAGAAAGAAAGAATCTAATTTTGCCGTCGAAAAAGTTTACACATTGATTGCCTAACAAGAGTTTTAACTCGTGCTAGACATTTTCCGAAACATTTTCATTTGCGGGCGCCAACAACGAGGTTTTTCGCAGTGACATTTTTAGTGTGAAAACAATTCAGTTGAAGCTATAAATTAACCCATAAACATGTTTTACTGCCTAAGTTGGCTGTTATAAAGTTGGCATTTGAAGATAGATTTCATGATTGACAGTCAACGCATTAAACAATTTTGCAGTTGTATTAGTTATATTTTCTTGAAGTGTAATCTAAGATTTTATCTCTACAATTAACTCTATTGCCGAATGTAAGAAAGAATTTCCCTTTTTAAATCATTAAAATAAAAATGTTTCAAAAATATGATAAATAAAAAAGATGCAAAGTGTGAGTGGTTGGATCTCCAATTCTCAGTAATGTAATGTTCCATTGTTATAGAAACAGGCGGCATTACCAGACGCCAATAGATGATCATGCTCTGCATTATCATAATAATTGCATATATAATAGAAAATTAGAAAAATCAGACTGGTAATACGTTGCCTTTTCTTTTTTAAATTCTTGGTTTCGTATTAGCTTCCCTTCGATATTTATATTTTAATGATTTAGAAAGCAAATTTCTTTCCTACGTGCAACAATAGATAACAGTATAAATAAATATCTAATATTACTTATGCAGAAAATATAATCACTACAATTTTAAAATTATTTAAATATCAACTTCATATATATATATATATATATATATATATATATATATATATATATATATATGATAAATATCCGAATGTAATGAGAACGAAAATAATATATAAATTCTAACGTTCACAGCATTAATTCAAAAGACGGCTCAATACCGATAGTAGAGCAATAATTATTATTTATTATAATTTTGTCATATAGTCAAAATCAATTTGCTTACCACAAAGATGCTACTTCGTTTCGGTGCATTGAACTCGTGAGAACCAAAATAACCATTTTGGTTCTCACCAGTCGAGGTGCAACTTAAATGCACCGAAACGAAGTTGCATCTTTGTAGTGAGTAAATTGTTTTTGGCTATATGAAAAAATTTTTAATAAATAAATATATATAATATATAGTTTTAAGTTATGCTATATTTATGGGTAAAAGTGTTCAATATCAGAGCGCATGTAAATATAAAAGTGGACACTGTATCAAAACCAAGCAGTGACAGATATATAAAAGAAAAAACAAGTAAAATAAAACCAAATAAATAAATAAAACTAAACAATTAACAAATTAACAAACCACTCCCCCCAAAATAACCATTAGAATAGACTACCGACAATGCAACCAGTGACCTATATATATATAAATAGTCGAGAAAAAACTCAACCTCATGTGGCCCGATGATTGCGTTTAGCATGAAACAGTCTGTCGCTTCTGAGTGTTGACTTCAATGAATGTTCACTTTTATATTTACATACGCTCTATCTCTGATAATGAGCAGTTTATCCCCCTATGGTATACCTTAAAATTACATTTCTTCATATATATGCATATATATATATATATATATATATATATATATATATATATATATATATATATATATATTATACTCGACTCTCCCGTCGAATTCGACGTATGTGGGTCAAGCATATCCGTTCCCAGGAAACCGACAGCCCGACAACAGCACATGAGATTTGATTATAGTAGTGAAGGTTTCGTGCAGGACCATCCACACTTTTTGAAGGGCCGAATACAGAGACCTGGTGCACTACGTGCCACAAGGTCCCCAAACGACACTCTGCAGGTTTTCAATTTAGAATTGTCCTTCTCCTAGACCAGTTGCCATCCAAGGCTATAGAACCTAGTCTGTCCTGCTATTTATCCATAGCTGGAGGGAGAAGAACAGGATTCACACCTTTCCCAAGAGTATTAGCACGTAAGTGAATGTAATGGATTCAACTATATAATGTTTATTTAAGCAGCAAATACCCATTGCCCCAATTCAAGCGATATGATCTTACTTTTCAAGTTTTTCCTGTACGCGTCATGGCAGTCTAATTCCTTGAATAACCGCTGCGTGTTGCTGGGCCATGCAAATATTTGTACCCGAGCACGCCCGGCTGACATGTTCCAATTTTCGCTTTCTTTAGAATCAGACCAGATTAGTAAGACGTTAATAAGTACTAGTGGAAGATGTAGGTGTTCATGTTATACTGCTGGTAGAAGATGTGTGAATGGAATCTGGAGCAGTGGATTAACATTAAGTTTTGTATAAAAAAATTTAAACATGCTAGTAAAACGCTGTCCCTATTAAACGTGGCTTATTGTGAACATTCTATGAAAACATCGAGTATTTTTCCGTAACTCGGGCGATTTAAGGGAAATCTATAAAATGTAAACAATGACTTAAGAAGTGGGCAACCAAAAACAAAAAGTAGATGTGGACACAGTGAGTGCCTTGGTGTACTCATATCTAAGATTACGTGTATATATGAATAGGGAAACAGTTTAGCAAATTCTAAAAGAAAATTTCCTCAAGGATGTTACCTCGAACCATTACGGAAACAATTTCGGCTTCATGTGATATTTTGAATAATGCAGAAATAATTGACAGGATCATTAGCGGTGATGGAACTATTTTTTTCAATAGGTTTTTGAATAAGTTAGTCTTTGTACTAAGATGTCTTATTTAACTATGTCAACATGTTTATTTGGAAGTACTGAAGGTTTTACGAGAATCTGTTCAGAATAAAAGACCCAAACTCTGGTCTAAAAAATGGATTATCCACCATGACAATGTGCCTGCTTGTGATGCCTTAAGACTTCGCTAGTTCCTGGTTAAGAAATCGCTAACAAAAATGGACTCTCCATCTGATTCACCAGAATTAGCTCCCTGTGAAACTCTGGCTATTACTAAAATTGAAAAATGACCTGAAAGGACAAATATTTGCTGACATCACTGACTTTCAGGCATTCAGAAAAATGAAACCCAAGATTGTTTCCAGATTTATTTGAACTACTAGGAAAACTTGTGTTATTTTTTTTTTTTTTTTTTTTTAAGCATTTCACCCCAAGCAAGCGGGGGAGCCACTAGGACGCAAGGGGTTACAGAAATAGGGAAGATCAGATAGGAGTGATAGAAGAAAGGATGAGGGTAGTAGATAGATTAAGGCAACTGGAGATGTCGATTGACATTACACTTGAATAGCTGGAGATTATAACTCTCAGGGAAACAGGAGAAGGGAAGAGAGTTCCACAGGCGAGAGGTGCGAGACATGAAGCTATTAGAGTAGAAGAGACGGCTACATTTATGAGTTTCGACAGTGAAGGGGTGAGAGCGGGATGCCAGCCTCGTAGGGCGCTTGAACTCATAAAGTTTGGGAACCAGCGAATGCAGTTCCTCGGAGCAATTTCCATGAAAGTATTTGTAGAACAGACAGAGGGAGGCGACGGTGCGTCTGTGAGAAAGTGACTGTAGACGAGACGCCAGGTAGGGCCAACCATATTACATATCCGCCTCTGGAGCCTATCAAGAACCCCGAGGCAAACAGAAGGGGCGCCAGACCATATATGGCAGCAGTACTCCATGCAAGGGCGAATTGTGGATTTGTATATCTGGAGGATCGACTCAGGGGAGAAAAACTTCCTAGCACGGCTCAGGGAGCCAACTTTCCTCGCAGTGGACGAGGCAATTGACTCGATGTATTTATTCCATCTCAGGTCAGCAGTCAACGTGAGACCGAGAAGCCGCAGAGAGTTGCTCTCGGGAAGTTGAGCGTCAGACATTATAATGGAGGGAAGGGATGGCTCTCTGTGGTGATTAATAGAGAGCAGTTTAGTCTTCGAAGCGTTGAAATTGACCAGCCAAATCATGCCCCAGTTCACAATCGATTGGAGGTCCTTTTCGAGGCGGGAAAGATATTAAAATAATCTGTAACATTCATAGGGGATACAAAATTCTTGCATGCGAATAGAAAACGAATAAAACAGTCATGCATCTTCTCATGATTTATTGAACCTATACAGCGAGATGACCCTAAGGAAACTAGAAAAACCTACCAGTATTTATAATCTGCGGAGACAATATTAAAAATATAAGATATGCAGATGACACTCTGTTGATGGCCGACTCAGAAAGGAATTGCAAGAATCGCGAGGTAGTAAAGGATATATCTTTAACAAAAGGGCCGCCATTTACATATTTACAGAATTTGAATGCTACAATAGTCTGTTATTGAAACGATACACATTAGAAGATATGAAAAAGAGACGCAAAATTAAGGTGATTTGTTTGTTTTTGTTTTGTTTTACGGAATATCAACCTCAATGGGTCATTTAATGCCAACAACTATTTTTTCCTGGTAATATTTTTGTTTTGTCAAAAATTTCTGTTAAATTTTTGTTCTACTTCTGTTAATATTTTTTTCCTCAATAATGTATAGCTGGTAATATTATTTTTTCAAAAAACGTATAGTTGGTAATATTATTTTTTCAAAAAACGTGTAGTTGGTAATATTTTTTTTTAAAAACGTATAGGTGGTAATATTATTTTTTTCAAAAACGTAATGCTGGCGATAGATTTTTTCTTCGAAAACGTATTGCTGGTAATATTTTATAATGCTTTTTACCTCAGTTTCGGGGTTAACTATTTGCCCATAGCTGGGACCCTAACAGGTGCTACCACCCCGGGTCAGGGTGGACTTGAAAACACTAGCAATTAAGAGGTGATTTCACGTTCCTCAAAACCTCCTGATCAGATGCCTTGCTGTTGGACGTAGTTTATCGTCTTAGCCAGGACGAGGATGCAGTTTATCGCCATACCCAGGACGGCAAATTAAGATGAGTTGACGTGTTTATACTTTGAGTCTATAGTATAGCTTTGGCTATGAACGGTGCGAGAAAATGAAGGTATGGAAATACACGGGCTATTGCTCTGAAGGATGGGTACATGTGGTAAGGAGACCTACATTTCACCCCTTGCGCCGGACTGTCGCATTTCATACTCGTGAAGGGTAGATAATTTTGTAGCCCTAAATTTCGTATAAAATAAAATACCTATTAAATATTCATCTATGCTGTCAAACTCTGTGAAACCGTTCTACACATAACGCCATTTATACCATACACTTATATTTAAATTTATTCTTGCATTCCGGCTTGTTGGAAATCTTCTAGCTCCAGTCTGTACGAAATGAGGTGAACCGTCTAATCCTTCCAACTATCGACCTATTAGACTTTGACCTTTTTTTGGTTAAGTACTTGAGGCCCTCATCAACTCTGAATTGGTGAAGCATATCACAACGATTAAGAGTGGTGAAGCTTAGGCCGTTGTTTAATACATCCCGAAAGCATTTGACAGGGTTTGGCATACTGGTCTTCTTCACAAGTTGAAAGGTTATTGTATTACTGAACGAATTTTCTAATTCGGTCTTATGAAATCTCGAAATGAAGGTTGTTCTGAACAGCCACTTTTTTTTAGATCTTTCTGCAGTAATGAAGGTGTTTCCAGGGTTCTATCCTTGGTCACATATGCTGTTCCTAATTTTTATCAATGAGCTCCTGATGGCATCATTTCACAATTCGGTATCTGTGCAGTTACGAAAGCGCAACGCATAAGGGTATGAAACTCAGGTAAAAAAAAAAGCCTAGATGACTGATTCTTATTCACTTTCTTAGGAGGCCATTTGGTTTGTTGCCAAGGAACCCTGAATTCATTTCCTACTATTTTTAGGAGGTCATTCTCTTTGTTGCCAAGCAACCCCAAATTCCTTTCCTGACATCTCTTAGCCGAAACAAGACTCATTTCAAGATAGGTAGTAAAAACAAATCAACCTAGCTTCGTTAGATCAAGACCTTCAAATGGATACCATGCATGGCACCAAAATATCTGAACTCCCATCTGTATACAACCGCTTTGAGCGAGTAAATGCTGAGGGTCTTTTAACCTATAACTCGAAGAGAAAATAATGACATAATTAAGATGTTAACATTCCGCGTCACTTCAAACAAAAGGTTAGGAAGGACTCCCCCAATCAATACTGGAAAGAAAAATATATATATATTGGATTGGAGAAACCTATTTTCCTAAAATTTTGTTTTAAGAGAAAGATTTTATAAATTTCAACAGAAATCAACACTGAATACCGAATGTTTCCTTATAGGTAAACGGCTAATAATACCATTTCATTACCATTTCATTACCATTTCATTACCATTTCTGGCTTTTCGAATGTTTGTATGATGTGCAATGATTCCCAAGCGGCTTTTGTTAATTCTTAATTGAAAAAAACCCAACTATTTAAAAATTGGCTTTGAGCAGAAAATGAGGAAAAATTCAATTTATGTATCTTTTGATATCTTACGAAGAATGATTTCCGGAAGAGATTAATAAAAAATCTAATAAAAGAAAACTATAATGTTAGCATCAAATACAAACCAAATTAGCATAAATCACATACAAAATGATGTGCAAAATGTAATTCTCTGAAACTGAACACTGTACATGAAATGTAGATAAATCTGTCAGAACTTAGAAAAAATGTCACAAGCGACATCTGAACATTTTTACAAAAGCCAAATGTTATAATCTTGAGGAAAGGGTGGATTAGATATGCTCTATAACAAACTGGAATTAAGGAAAATCTTGTCCAACGTTACCATCAATGGCAGATCACACACAAATGGAGGCTTACAACCATATCACGTTGAAACACATACTCTCGTACGGTCACCGAAGTTAAGCAACGTCGAGCTTGATCAGTGCCTAGATGAGTGACTGCTTGGGAATGCCAGGTGCGGTAACCTTGAATTTTCGGGTGATGAAATGGATAACGGAAAACCAAGTTCTGACTCCAGTCTTGTTCGTTATATTCCTTTACGCTCACCCACCCTTGGAAATGGTATGAAGTCAGGTCTTCTCCCCCCATCAATCAATTGTATTTCTCAAAAACAAAAAGAAAACAATGTTAACTGATGTCATGTATTGTAACTTTTCCACGTGAAGAATAAAAAAAAAGTTTAATTAGTAGGACTTGTATCAGTAAATCATTATTATCTACAAACATTTCTTACAAAGATCTTTCACTTACTACGGACATTAAGGGACGATGAAACGCTGAAGTAACCCTGATTGACATCATTTGTAATCAATCAATCCAGTTTAATTAAGGGGCGACCTTTTAAGCCCACCAGAAATTAATGGCAAAGGGTGAGTTCAATTAGCCACCGCCTTTCTAAAACCCAAAATGACGATAAAAAATATTTATATTTATGTGTGGTGAGTTGAGTCCATACAAAGGTGTACGAGTTCGGACCCTGCCAGATGAATTTTGATGTGAAATGTTCACGGCATAGTTTCATCATTGTGATTAATGTTCAACACTAAATTATGTGTATTGAAAAGGAAAGAGATTGTGTTGAAAAATAAATATTTTTGTACAAATAATTTTCCATTATGACCGTGCAGATTTATTGATGTACAGGATGCGATGGGTAAATTATCGCCATTTTACATTTTTAATTTTGCGCATGCGCATTGTTTGTTTTGGATTTTGTCGATGCACAGTATAGTAAGGTCAGTTGGGCAACGTCTGTGAGAAAAAGTGCGCTATGACATAATTCACTCGGCCAGAAATTTGGAAACGGCATGATGTACTGCTTGGCATTCGTGCCGGAAGTTCCAATAAGAACATTTCAGAGTGTTTGGGTGTTAATCTGAGGAGAGGGTAGAGGATTCGGAAAGAGTTTAATGGTGTTTACGAAGGTACGGCAGCTGAGAAACTTATTTTGATTGTTCTAATAAGAAAAGAAGTCCCGAATTTGTTGGGGAGGGCCTACGACTCAATACGGAGGCCTTCATCAAGTACCTTGAGGTGGTAGTTCTACCCTGGATTGAGAGTGTGACTGCAAGAAGACCCTATGTATGGTAACATGACTCTGCACTATGCCATACAAGAAGGAGAACCTAGTCGTGGCTGTCAGACAATTTCTGCGACCACATCATCCCTTACTTCTGACCACCTAACTCCCCAAACTGCAAAACCCTTGATTATTATGTGGGGGGGGGCACAGTTGAGCGAGAGACCAACAAAACTCCTTGTAACACCAAACATGAACTGAAGGCCAGGATTATGGCAACATTTGCCAACTTAAACAAGGAGATCGTGAGAAGAGTTGCAGGAGATTTCGAAGTCGTTTGGAGGCTGTAGTTGAAGCCAATGGCGATTTTATTGAATAGATTTACTCTTTAATATTTCAAAATATTTTTGTGAAAGGGACTGCTAGTCAATGATCCGACGTGTTCATACGTGTGGTTATGAGTTGCTGTGTTAAGGTACAACGATCACCTTTGGACATATGTTTATCCGGACATTTTGTATTTTGTTGTGGGAAACCCGCCACCAAAATTTGTAAAAAGTATTTTGATACACCCACTATATATATATATATATATATATATATATATATACACACATACATACATATATATATATATATATATATATATATATATATATATATATATATATATATATATAGAGAGAGAGAGAGAGAGAGAGAGAGAGATTGATAGTTACAGAAAGGGTGTAAAAGAAAGACAGAGAGAAAGAAAAAGAAAGAGAGAGCACTGACACACGCACACACACACACACATATATATATAAACATAAAAATGTCTTAAAATAATTGTCGGACTTTGTCCATTTCATAATGTGTGACGTCATTTGTTTACATTTGGATACGCTTTGAGCAAATATGAATGTACGTGAGAGATTCATGGAAGATTGAAGTTTAAAAGCAGTAAAATCGACCTTGCCAATCGAACGGTTCTCGGAGGCTCAATCGGTTAAGGCACGTCAGGCTATATGACGGTTCCGGATAGGATACAGGTTCGATTCCTGTCGGAGAACGAGTATTTTCTATGAAAATTTCTCGGATATTCAGGCCGATAAATGTTATTAATACTGTTTATTATAAAACAGAGCATTTACTTAAATATTTGTATCTATAAAAAGAATGTATAAGCATAAAAATGTCTTAAAACACACACATATATATATATACTGATATGAGAAAATACAATATATTATTTTCCCTTTTCTCCCACTATAGAATTAAACACAGCTACATGACATATGTGGGATATACTGGATATAGTAATATTGTGGAAAGCCACGGGAGATGGACAGGATTTAATACCGTTTGATTAGAGAATGATTGTTAGGGTAAGAAAGATGCAGCACTTTACCTCTAGTACTATGTTTATTTTTAAATGTCTGCATATATTGAGATCTACATGTGATCATTTACTCTAAATTGAAACACTATACCACGCCTCATTTAATCCTACACCCAGAATTCTTCTATTTAATTTAATCCATATCTGAATGAGACAGAAGTCATGGATTCATATCTTTCTGAAAGATATTAGCGTGAAATGAACACTCATTCTCTCACTCAGAATTTGAACCCGGCTCCTCTATTCCATTTTATTTTACGTTAGTTCGCCTGCACCTGCATTTATAACTCATAAAATACAAAACAAACAATAAAGGTGGATTTTTAAAAAATTTTTTCAAATCAGGCAAAAGAAGTAAATTCCTCTACATACATATGAACACGGAATGACTGCCCTTGTACTTAGTTTCCATAAATCTACTTGATGACGTTATCTCTGATCAAATGAGTATTTTAGTTAAATAAAACTCGTATCTTAGTCTCACACAGCCATCACGCGCGCACGTCATTTGGTCGGACATGTGTACTTAAACAGACACAAACAACGTCGATAGTTTCAACTCGTTTTTATTTATTTAATTTTACTGACTGCTTTTTTTTTCTCTCTCTTTCTATTTCTTTTTGAATGACGTAAGAGACACTGAGAAAGTTTTAGTTTGTAACCAGTTAAATTTTCTGCTGCTTTAGAAAGTCGGCCTGATTACCGCAGCTGAAAGTTTATCGCCAGTACTACGTTGCAAAGTTGTGAAGTCGTTCTCTCAGTCGCGTAGGTCTTTTCATTCATACCAACTTCCACTGCTTATGCTTTTACTCTGCCTTCTACTGACTCCACTTTCCAAGAAGAAATCCGGAAAGGTTGTCAGTTGATGAAATGACGACAAATTTCCACACACACTCATGCGCGTGCGCGCACGCATGCGCGTGTGCGTCCTTTTAAATTTATGGCATCTTCATAGGAAACCGATGAAAAAAGAGATAAAATTAATGGTTACATTCAGCTATAGAGTAAAAATATACTTTTTGAAACTTGTGACTACAGGTTTTTTTTTCTTAGCTAAGCATTGTCTAACACATGACTATATGTGTAAGGCACCTAGTGAAGATACAACTAACAATAGTAGGATCTGTGAATGTAAATCTTGGTGTGTAAATTACTCTTTTGAGTAGTTTGTAACAATCTATTTAACATCTCTCAGTTGCGTCTCTGTCTTTGGGTAGAGTGCGCACAGGGGTGGCCCCGTCAAAGGACAGAGTCGCAAATGAGCAAAATTATACTAAGAGGTGCCCAGCTCTGGGGAACAGATGCTCGAGGCCGTGCCCTCTCATTGCACCAGAGAGAGAGATCGGTGCTTGCACCGAGGCCAGTGCAAGTGACAGTTGCGAGGGCTGCGGACAATTTTTGTTTCTATCCCGGGTGTACGCGCTCGGGCTCCCCACATTAAACCGACCTTCTGTCACAACATGACCTCGTGTGTGTGTGGGGGGGGGGGTGAGTAAATAAAAAAATAGTAAAATCTGTGAGACTCACTTGTGTGCTATTAAGTCACGGAATGTCACCTATGACTGCTGTATCATTTTCTTATATACTTCCCTACTTGTGTCTGTGGTCAAAGTTCGAACTCAAACAAAAATCAGGATTTTGAACTTTTCATTAGTAACACAATCTTCTTTTTCTTATTTCTTTGTATTCCATCGTGTTTCGGACTAAACTCATTTTAATAAATACCTTTTGGGCGGGGGGAACAAAAAAAAAATTATACTTTGTTAACGTATTTCTCACCGGAGTCAGTGGCTCGAACGCCCAATTCAAAGTCAAGATTTTTAATACAGATTTTCAAGCAAGAAAAAGAATCCTCAGTTGGAAGATTGATCCATATCCTAATTTCCTTCACATTTGGCTTAGAAACGTAATAAGCTAGACGGAATAAACACCAATAAGAGTAGTAATTGTAGTCCGTATTATGATTTAACAGTTACATAATTCTTACCAGTGTAACGATTTTCGATTACCACTGTTTCATTTTACGCAACGGTAGCGTAAAATCATGTTGAGATTATCGGAAGATAGGATAAAATCGATATCAAATTACCACTACGAAAATAGCTTGAAAATGATTTGAAACTATCTCAAACGAATTCAGCTTACCCCATCAAAACATTAATTTATTTATCTATTGATAGTTATTTAGACCTACGGTTAGATTCGATTTCAACTTATCCACCGTATTTAGACTTTTTAAAAGTCACCTGTATAAAAACCAAATAGATTTTAATAGCTAACCAATATGTCTCTAATATAGATGAATTTTTATAATCTTATGCTTGCCTAATGTATGTCAATTAATTGTGTATGGGGTGAATTTCAGTAGTACTTCCGTAATATAAAATTATGTTCAGCCTACCACCATTTCCAAGGGTGGGTGAGCGTAAGTGAATATAAAGAACCCAACTGGAATCAGAACTTGAGTTCAATCATCGGTGGGAACTCCGTGTCATCATTCCCCTCTGTCCATTGTAGAAGATACATTACATTAGTTAATATTCCCTTTGTAAATACGTTCTTGGATGCAGATTTTGATGTTCCCACTAAATCAAATTATATAAATCTATCCTTCTTTTATGTCCCATGTCCTTTTAAGATCATTGCTCTCCACAACTTCTTGTTTTTGTCACTGTAAGTAATCTGTGGTCCTTTACCGCACGTATTTTCCATGTTCTACTATTCATTTACGCAAACTCGGTAAATAAGTTACGCTCTTTTCCACTTCCGTTCACTATATATCCTCAGAATGTTAAATTCTCCAAGCCTTCTTTCCTCAGAAATTTCAGTTGTCTTTTTCTGATTGTAAGTATCAGTTTCCTTGTAATGCCTATTTTCCTTAAATCTTTTTCTTTGCATACATGTTCTAGCCATGATATTCTTAGAATTCATTGGCAAAACTACATTTCTGCCACTTCAAGTTTCTTCGACATTTCTGAGGGCATTGTCCAGCATTTGTCGCCATACAGGAAATATAACAGTGTGTCAATCTTTTCTTTGACTCTAAGGATACTTTCTTATTTCTTAATACTTATTTTCTAGGAGACATTTTCGTTATTGCTATGCAATATAATAAAGAAAAAATAATTTACCCATGATGCAAGCTATAAAAAACCGGAATGAGTTTTGGTCACATGAGCGATTTTATGACTCCACTTCCGGAAAGTACAGAAGCTTTGACTTTTTACTTTTCAACAACATCGTTATGATGTGTTTTGGCAGCTCTACTCATGAAGTAAGTAGTTTGGTCATCCAAACTCAGCGCCAGGCTGACTTGAGCTCGACCATTTTTACCCGTTCTTATTCTTACATACTCAAGAGACATTGATAATTTTATTTCACCACAGTTACCATAAAACAAATGAACGTCTGTAGGTGATGTTTTGTATGCTTCTATCTTCTTTGTTTACATATTGGTTACCCCAACATGATAAAAACCATATCTATACGACATACCATCATGCAAAGTGGGACACCAAATCAGTAAATTTACTTACAATATTCAACACGGGCGGAAAAAATACCACTTAACCTTTTTGTCTCAGTCGGCAGGCAAGCGGCATTTATCGACGGAACTAACGGACCATGCTTTAAACGCAACATTTCAGTAACTCAATATTTTACCTGCTTCTATCTTCTTTCTTTACATATTGAACACTCACCTTCACTTAAATACACACAACCTTTCAACTTTTTCAATTTCTACAATCTCATCTTATTTGTTTTTATCACTGTTTCAGCCATTGTACATTCGGGTCTGTTCAGGCGTCGATAACCTTCCAGTAATATCGAACGTAAATTTTAATTGGATCATTCATGATCTATTAATTGTATTTGCTTACCTGTCAGACCCTGTATCTTTAGTACGCAATTTCAGAACTTGTAGCCGTCAGACTTTTCGCTCTTTGTTCTGCTACTGAGGCAATATTTCTTGATTTTTCACTTTTTTTCACTTTTGCACTTTGAGGGAACCAGATGTTTTATCAATCATCTACGTAAAATTCTTGACATAAAATGAAGTAATACAAAACAAAGATCAGGTGACCAAAAGAAGGTGAAGGCCGAGGTAGAATTCCAAGAAAGGAGGAGGGACTTCCGCATATTTAGACATTTGCAGGGAGAGCCGTGATTGGTTGCTTGGGGAACGTGGGCTTTCTCATAGCACATCATGCCTCACCCCAGCCCTTGCGCAGTGGTCCATAAAAGAGACTGCAGAGATCGCTGAGTTACACCGCTTCGCTTCATCTCATGTGGCTTGCTGCTCTGAAGAAAAAGTCTCTGACTTAAAGACTTGTTCCAGAAGTCTCGTTCCAATACCATAACAACAGTGTGTCACGATAGTCAGGAAAGGTCGATTGTTATTGCATGGAGAATATAACCTGTTTATGCCATCAATGACTGTAGCATCAATTTTGTATCAAGGAAGTGTATATAAATATTTTTTCTATACAATTTATTTTTTTTCTTTCGTGTGACTTTACTCTGACTGGACCAAACCAAGTCATCGATTCCAGTCGACCATTAAGACCAAGTCAGTCTTGCGATCAATTCAACACAACGTGGGCGAGAGAAGACTTGGGCCGAAACAATCAACTCTACGATCAACCGATGGGATCGAATAAAAACTGATTCTAGCGAGATTCATTTCATATAACGCGATACCACGTTAACCCAATAGAATATATATCGTGATGTTGCTAATATTTCTGGTGATATCGTGTTATATTGGTACATGTTCAAATCCAGAAAGTACTGAGTAATTCTGGTCGAGAACATTCATCACGATATGCTTATATGTTCGAGAGATACGACATGCTGTATGTGATCACTATATCGTCGCCTTTTAGAATTAATCATAACGTTGGGCGAGACAAGACTTGGGTCGAAACAATCAACTCTACTATCAACCGATGGGATCGAACTTGAATACGGAACGGCCGTAACTCATATGGTTAGGTGTTCATGGGACACCATTTGCAAGAGATACTGGCTTCGAGTAAGGTAGCGAGGAACAGCAGACGATGGCAAGGGCTGGTGACATGCTTTTTCAAAAAGTCAAGAAAGGCTAGAAAAAGCAAAACCAGCAGTTGGATATCAAAAGATAACGTGGAAAGCAGAGAAAGCAATCTCAGACCTTCGTTCCATATTCCAACTTTGTTTGCCACACCTGCCGAAGAGACTGTCATACAAAGATCGGACTGCTAAGCCACTCCATGCGCTGCTTACAAAATAACTGAAACAGGGCGCTACCATTAACGCACGAAATCGACTAATGCTCAGTACATTTTATGGCTATTTCTCATGGTTTACTAAAAGAAAAATGTAATCCATTCTAATATTTTCACTTACTGTCAAATATGATATTGAAATAAAATTACTGTGTAATAAAGTATATATTAGTTTTTCTTTCATATTGTAAAACAGTCGCAAAAAAATGATTAAATGTGTAGAATCAGATTCCTACATTTTTTTAAAATCTCACATCTTGTGCAAGTTATACACATACAGGCTCCCAACCAAGTATAAAAACTGATGCATTCTGATTGGTTGAAAAATATTAATTAGGTGTCGTCAACTACGTCCGAAAGTACCGACCCAAATTTTGACCTCTAGTTGACGCCACAAAATGTAAACATGTTCTCGATCCACACACGCGACTAAAGAGAACTAATAAAAACGAAAGTTCGACGCGACTTGGTCAGTGGGTCCTTAAAATATTCAATTTGTTCACTTGACTTCATTGGAGATCGACTCAACAACAATGGAGACGAACCAAATTCTTCAATACGAAAACGAACTTTGTCAACCAATTCCAGGCTTAACGTCAATTACTAAAATTAACATAAATCCAGCTTGCGAAAGAACGCTCACTCCCACAAAATATTCTATTCCACAACAAGCATCTCCAGTAAAAGAGCGACAACTCTGTAAAAATCAGTGAGTCAAGAACAATATTCTTTTTTCTATTTAATACAAAAAACAACTGTTTAATTTTCCCACAACACATATACTTAACTACACCTTCTCATTTACGTACAATTAGTTCAGCAACTTAAATTCTTTCAGTATCACGCACCAAAGAATTCTAAAGTGTTTTAACAACTTTAGCACAATATATTATGTACTTGTTGTGTTTATAAAAAATATTTATTGTTGAACAAATTCTTCTACTTGATTATCTCTCTTGTTGTTGTCTTTGTGGCATTATATTTAGTAAAAATAGTAGAGGGTCAGTTTTATTTGTATTTATAACCAATACAGATTGGCTAACCCACTATAAGTGTAAGGGAGATAACTTTAGGAATTGATCTAAAGTAAATAATGATTTCAATTAAGCGCAGCGTTCGTTTAATGTTACTCGACTATAAACTGCTATTTGCAAGACTTCATTAGTCACATGATCCATAAAAACTGATTCTAGCGAGATTCATTTCATATAACGTGATACCATGTTAACCCAATCGAATATATATCGTGATGTCGCTGATATTTCTGGTGATATCGAGTTATATTGGTACATGTCCAAAGCCAGAAATTTACTGAGTAATTCTGGTCGGGAACATTGATCACGATATGCTTATATGTGCGAGAGATACGCCATGCTGTATGTGATCACTATAACGTCGCTTTTTAGATTCGTTGGGGATTCAATATAATTCCCAGGTGAATGTATCTCTATCCTTAATGTTTTTCTCTCATCTTTAGTGACTCTGCCTGAGAGATCTTCAAACTGTTTTCCTTAAACCCCAAGGTTGAACATGTTACCTTCCAGTGAACTAGAATTTCAAAAGCACTTCAAATTGTGTGTCATGTTTTTGGAACATTAAATTCATCATTTTTATTTATTCGTTTTATTTTTTTTATCAGTTTGTCAGATAATTATGCTTGACCTGTTGATAAATTTCATGAATTGAAATACTCTTCTGAAACATTTTTTCAAAAATGTGTACAAAATTCAGTGTGCATAGGGAACAGAATATAAAGAAGATATTGTATAATAATAACTATTAAGGTTAGAGTTAGCTAACCTTACATATAAATATTAATTTCCGAAATGACTCCTCACACTAAGTAAGAATCAAGAAAATAAATTATAGAATCCTTCATACTTGCCTGTCACCCACTTCGGGAAGATGCACTCTTCCCCAAATTAACCTTTAACCAATCATCACTTCACTTTTCCAAAATCAACTTCCTGTTAGTTAAAAGGACACAAAAATGTAGCAAGTTGAGACAAACCTTTTTTTTTTCCGCGCAGCTCTCTGGAGCCTATTTGAAAACCCAAAAATCTATAAAAGAATCGCTCGACTTAATTCAATTCAGTCAGACACCGAGTTTTGAGAGATGCCAGCAGACTCGACGCGTGCCAACACACTGACTCAATAACACTACCAGCCTGTCATCAACTCAACACAACTCGTACTACTATTGCCGCGTGAAGAAACTTAATTTACTAAAAAATGACATTATCACTACGAAATAGTAATTGTACATTTAATCAACTTTAGCATATCAGTCAAAGGCACACAACTCTTCATAACTTGAATCAACACTTACAATTGTCACACACATACACACTATTATTTTAACAGACACAATTGACATTTTACCTTGCAGAAATTAAACTGTTTTAATTTCACAAACTTAAACCATTAACATTCATTCACCAAATCTCTGCATGGACACTCTTTGCAATCTTATCTCATTTGCCACATTTCACAAGCAACCTATCATCACTTTGTGTATGTCAAATATATATATATAAATTCGTGTTATTGTTGAAATCTATAACTACGTTGTTTTCCTTGATTTCTTCAAGTTGTATTCTCTTCAAATGTTCGTTAATTTTATTTGTTGTGGATAAATGCATAATGTACACGCAGATTTTATGCTTTCATACAATTTCACCTTGTGACACATCTTACTTAGCATAAATTCTGCAACAAATTCATAATAATTATTTCCATAATGTGCATAATCTATAAAAGTGGCAAAATATAAGTAAATAAAATTTATTAAAATCATTCAGAGATTGAACCTTCTGTGTACTTTTTAAATGTTTTCTTAAACAACAACAACAACAACAAATAAAAAGTTACAAATATCTTATGACAGGAAATTATTTAAAAAAAAAGAATTGTTTGAAAATTTAAAAATAAAGCTAAGATTTTTATTTTTCTTAAAACTTATTTTGCAGTGTGTGTTTTACAGGACCCCTGTGATTAGGGTCGTTTCGATTAATACAGGACCCCTGTGATTAGGGTCGTTTCGATTAATACAGGACCCCTGTGATTAGGGTCGTTTCGATTAATACAGGACCCCTGTGATTAGGGTCGTTTCGATTAATACAGGACCCCTGTGATTAGGGTCGTTTCGATTAATACAGGACCCCTGTGATTAGGGTCGTTTCGATTAATACAGGACCCCTGTGATTAGGGTCGTTTCGATTAATGGAGTAAAACAATTTTTATCCAAAGAAAGAGTAGAACAGCGCAAAGGAATGGTGGGCTTTAGTGCATTAATTAAAAAAGATTTCTACAGTGACGCGTGTCTACAGGTTTGTATGGAACGAGATTGACTTGTAGTTGTGAACTTCTGAAGAAATTGAATTCAACATTTTTAGAAAGAATAAATTTCACCACGTGGATAAATTTACATTTATAAAGTAAAAAGTAACAATCCAAGAAAAGAGAAAAGTTGCTTCGATGTACACAGATAGCTAAAAAAAAAAAAACAAAAAAAAAACACATTTGTGTATGAGAAATGCGTTTGTGTACATGAGTAAAAATTTAGTCCAGAGAGAAAGAAAATTTTCCTTAGCGAGGAAAAATCTCGAGCATACTCCGCTACATTTCGAATCTAAAAAGAGAAGGATAAAAAGGTTACGTTCATCATTTTATAGTCCTGAAACAGCGCCACCTAGCGAACGTCATGGCAGACTAGGTGGTGGTAATCCCCACAGAATAATTTAAAATAATTTGGTTTGAGGTAAAATTAATTTCCTATTGTAGTCCGTTCTCTTCCAAAATGTTGAAACTTTTGGTAATTATACGTACAGATTAGACAACAGAGAAAGACAAACCAAAATTTTAAGAAGCCACGAATAAATTACTAATTAAAGGATTTCAATAAACTTACCACGAATTATTCATTTTTGAATAAATTTCTTTATGAAAGGAAAATTTTGTAACCAACATTTGTGGAAATATTTTTTAAGCCTTTCTCTTTCTCGTGATTTAATTAATTTTATGAAATTTATAAATTTCATAAAAGCAATATACTTTGGATACGAATAATATTTATATTTCGATAAAAATGTCCTTAGAAAAGTTAAATCCTTTGAAATTTAAAATTTCAACCAAGGAAGTAGAAAATAATCCCAATCAGAAAACATAAAATCAAATATAAATAAATGGGAGTCTTGTTTTATATTATTTTCTGGAGAACATATGTACCACTGAATAAAAATCTTATTTAATAATAAAAATATTGTGTAGACTTTTGTGTTGTTGAAAAAAAAAGAACCCTCTAAAAAATTATTTAATATTTTTTAAAACTAACTTAATTATATTTAAAATTTGTCGTAATAATCATTTTTTAATTTTTAAAGTCATCATTAATAAGTTTATTTCCCCATATGATTTTGTGTGTGTGTATTTTTTTCAGTTCAACTGACACAGTTTTGGAGGACGCATTAACCGAATTAATCGGATGTTTTCTAAAAAGAAAATAACGGAATAGCATGGGGAAATAACTCTAATTTAATTATTAGCAGTTACCTCCCTTTCAAATGGATGTCTCGTTGAAATTTTTCATCTTTTGTATTATATAACTTTATATAAATTAAATTTATTAGGGTAATAATTAAATTAAATTTAATTAAGGTAGAAAAATTTAATCTTCCAGGATGAGATATATTAATTTAGGCTTAGATGGTATTCCAGGAAAATAATAAAAAGCTAGTGAAGATGAATTTAAAAGGCCTTAATCCACCAGCAGAGTTGAAGGTATTTTTTAGATTATTAAATATATTTAAAAATTGAAATATAACAATACAAAAATATCACTTGGGAATCGTGAGCTAGTGAATGGTATTCACAGATACATTTTGGGCCAAGATAAAGAAATTATGCATATATACCAAAAACACATAAGAAAGGCCAGGCCCATCATATTTTGGAATTGGAAGTCCTCAACTTAGACTGGTGAAAAGCTATAGCAAAGATTTTACATCATTTCAGTATTTATATATTTTCTGTCCTAATCTACATCAGCACTTGATGTGTACTTAGTTGGGCACATAATTCTGTGATATTTACTTTATCATGTGAATAGTAAAATGTTGCCTTCTTTTAAATATGTAATTTTATTGAATAGGAAACATCTACATCAGCACTTGATGTGTACTTAGTTAGGCACATAATTCTGTGATATGTACTTCATCATGTGAATAGTAAAATATTGCCTTCTTTTAAATATGTAATTTTATTGAATAGGAAAAATATGTTCTTTGATCACGCCATCCTTTCTCATGTGATATTGCTGAATATTCAGATGAGTGTCTTCATATCTGTTATTTCCTGATGTTCCTAAATGAAGTAATGAAGCCTGTGAAGAAAGTATCCTACTATTTTGAATATTTGGAGAACTGTTTCTATGGCCTTCATTTAACTTGGCAACTTATCACAGGGAATATGACTGTGCATGCCTGAACATATATTCTCTTATGGAGTTACTCAGTCAAGAGTGAGACACCATTGAAGGAATTAGTCTATTGCATGACCTATGCATTGACAGGGAATATGCTTCAAATTATGCTTAAAACTTGGAAATTATTCTGCAGAAAATATTTAAATAATTAAAAATTCTTTTGGGTGTGATTCAATGAGTGAATCTAAAATAAAATTTTAGTATCGATGCTTTCATCTTAACCAGGAATCTGTTGAAAGTGATAGGCATTTTAGAAGGTCTTCAATAAGAACATATATGGAAATATTGAAAGTCTGCAGACTATAAAGCAAATTGGATGGAAATGTGAAAACTTCTCAGTAAAACTGTAACATTTGTTGCCTTGTTGCAAAAAGAAATATATGCTTTACAGCTAACCATTTCAGGTGTGAGATGATAAGACTTTGGTGCCAATCTAGTAGCATACTTAGATTCATAAAATTTAGGTAGAAAAGGGGAAAGTTCATTAGAACAATTAACATGAAAATATTTCTAGAAAAGACACAGAGAAGATATATTATGGTAGTAGAAAAAGGAGTGAAGCCAAGCAGCCAGGTAAGAAGCAATAACATTGCATATTCGTCTCTGTATTTTATCAAGAAACTAAAAATATTCAGCAGCAGCACCAGACCATGTGACAGTAATATTTGATGCATGGACAAATGGTAGACATATAAAAGCACACGATAGATTCTGGTGAGAAAAATTGTCTAGCATGACACAGTGAACCAACTGTACTAGCTGCAGACCTATAAATTGATTCAATTTAATCTTTCCACTTCATGTCAGTAGAAAATGTTAGCCTAAGAAATCACAAGGAATCACTCTCCTGGAGGTTAGCAACAACTATGATGATGTAAGTCATAAAAGGTTCTCTCAGAAGATTAAAAGAAAGCAGTCTTGTTTTGTTTTGTAATGCCTGTTTGTAGGAGAGACTTTGTAAATCATAGATACAATAATGGTAACACCTTCAAAAAATATTCAGTCAGACACTGCCAACTCCCATATATATATTTTTCCTTTACCCATCACATGATCTAATTATTTCAAGATGAGGTCAACTATGTTTGCTTTCTGGTGATCCATGTTCAAACCCAAGTGTCAGCAACAACACTTTATTCTTATATGACATTTTGGAAGCAATAAAATTAACATACCATTTTTTGCCTCTATTAACAATAGATTGTTGGTTATTTTTTAGCGCAGTTGCCAATTTGATCTTATCAAACCGATCAGACTACACATTAAGGCAGGAGTATGTACTTCTTTTTTCAGCATAGATACTGATTTGAGAACTGATGACATCAGAAAGGGTGTTGATGAAAATTAGGATCAACTGACATCCAAGTAAAAAACCCTGGAAGAACACCTCCATTAATGCAAAAAGAGCCAGAACAATGGCCTGTCAGGAAACAATTTGTGATTTGATAAGAAAGATTGAATCAGTTCAAAATTTTGTTCAGAAATACCATAACCTTTCAACTTGTGAAGAAAACCAGTTTGTCAAACCCTGTCAAATGCTTTTGAGATATGTCCAAAACAACAGCCTAAGTTTTACCATTCTTATCTAAAGCTTGATAGACTCTTTCAGCAATGACCGTTAATACATCAGCAGTTAACATAGAGAAGGCAAAGCCATATTCAGTTATGTGCCATGCATGATACATACTTAGGTGATCATGTCTCTTTTGATACATGACTGACGAGGCAGAATTTTTCCCGCAGTAGGTTGCAATTTCTTTCTGTGATAGACCAGTTGCCATCCAAGGTTATAAAACCTGGTCTGTCCGCCTATTTATCCATAGCAGGGAGAAGAAGATTAATACCTTTCCCAAGGGTATTTAGCATGTAACTGAATGCAATGGATTCAACTGAAATTCAGCTCTTCGATTGCTCAATCCGAACCACTATCCATTACTCCATATTGCTTAGCTGAAAGAAGACTCTGTGATGTGAGATGCTTAAATAAGATTCAGATTTGATTAGGACTTCTAGTACTTTGCTAAAAAGAGGTGGAAGGCTGATAGCTAGAATGATTAGATGGTTTGTCTGAGCTCTTAAAGACTGGATCTCCAGAAGAGGATTTCCAACAAGGAGGAAAACAAGAAACAGTAAGGCATTTAAAAGTATCCACTTTTCATCACCCATCAAAATGCATTTACAAAAATCAGAACACTTTTTTTTTTATTTTTACATAGGGAATTGCACACAAAAATACAATTCAGTAGCTTTATTATTATTTTTTACTTTTTTTATTTTCTTTATACGTTTATTTGTTTGACGTATACATGACAGTCATATAATCAACACGATGCAAATAATTTAGGGTTAAAATCATGCAAGATTCAATAACAACAGATGCTCTCAAGTACCGCCAATCAAAAATGGCTTGACAGAGGGAAGGAAATGTTGGAGGAGAAGCAGAATACTGGAAACAAAGTCCTCATTTGGTCAGAAAAGAAGATTTTCACTGTGGAGACTGTAGCCAATTACTGAAAAGATAGGATTTCTTCCATGTCACCAGAAAACATTTCCAAAGATGTCAGAACACATTATAAGTGAAAGAAACCAATTGGTATCATGGTGTAGGCTGCTGTTGTTTCTCATGGATCAAAATCACCCCTGAGTATTCGTTGAAGAAGGAGTGAAAGGGAATAGCAGAGTTTACCATCAAATGTTGGAGAGAGATGGGTTGCCTGGTTGAGAGATGTTTCTCTCAACCAGGCAACACATCTCTCTTGCATGATTTTAACCCTAAATCCTTTTTTCATAATCCTCTTTAATGACCTATTCAAAATATTCGGCTCTTTTACCATCTTGCTTCTTCATGGCGTTTCTCTTCATCCTTTTCTTGACCGCTTCAGTGATTCTCCTGCTACGAACTGATGAATGATTTTTTCCTGGAATTGAATGTGGTCAGATTGTTTGTTCCTCTGGAAACTTTTTCCAAACAATGAAAACAGTTTTTCTGCAAACATTCAACAATTTTATCATATCAACATTCTCTATACCAGCCATTTTCATTGTGACAATTTGATCACATTTTGTTTGATTCATCATATTTGATTAAACAATAAAACAAAAGGATGTTAGAAAGCCTTATGATAAATTTAAAACTATTTTTATGAACAGGTTTGTTTCAATCTATGTTTCAATAATGGATAAGTTAGTATTTAACTCACACTCTTTGGGTCCTGTCACTGAATCTAACCAATGCCTTAGATAACTGATAACTGACATCCATTAAACATGGCACATGGAACTAGAACAGTCTACCCCACTGAGCAAAATAAACGGTTCAGTTCGACATTCCAACCACCTGAAGAAGGCCGGAGCGTACAATGGCTGAAATGTTGTAATAAATATGGCGACAAAGATGAGGACAATAGTCTGAATAATGTAAATAATGCCATGCCCAGTAATTTGGATATTTTCAGTATGTTGCTTTTTTTCCTAAATTACATAAAATTGATTATTTTCAATTAATATTTTGAATTGATCAGTATCCTTCAACAAATAAAATGATTTGAAATGAAGAAAAAAGACAGACTGGATTCATAGCAACAAGTGAGTTTTTGTAACCATGACGAACAAGAAGTATATAGTTTCATACTACATATCTGTAAGTATAAAGTTGAAGTAGAATTGTTCAGTCTTATAGAAAATAAGAATTTGTTTTTACAGTGCTACAAGTAAGAAAGGTTTTCTGTCTATAGAGTGGTAGTACGAATAATTTACTAGTTGCTGCAGCTGAACTGAATTAAACTTTTTGCCATCTATGTTGTAGCTGAGATTATGACAGATGTTAACAGAGAAAGAGGATTTTCTCCTCGGTTTTTGACTCTGTATCGTTGAAATATGCTCCAGGGTTTTAGTGGAGTATGGAGTTTTTTCAATGGTTAATAAATTAAAAGATGATACATCAAACAAACTTGTTTTCTACTACATTTGAACTTATCATCAATAACTCTCTAAAAGGAAAGACTAGATACTAAAATTAAATAGCATTTTAAATAATGTGCCTCCAACCTCAACTGGTCTACTTAAACATTGAGCCACTTCTGTAAAAAATCTTCAGTATGAAGCTGTGCAAATGTATTTTTACATGTTCAATCAATCACAGTACAGTTTTCCTACATGAGTAGATCAATATATCCAATACGCTGACACATAGTTATTAACTGAATGTTAATCTGAATATTTTACTATATAATATTCAATTGATGAAATTAACATCCCTTAACGAATAAGGATACTATATTGAAAAACAAATATCTTTTGTTTAAAATAAATACTTTTTCATCATTAGGTTATGGATATATGTAAACTTTGAAAATCTTTTTTTCCATTAGATTAATAATTTTTTTACTTTTCTTAAAATAAAAACACACAATAAATGATGTTAATTTTATTTTCACTTCAGTATTTAGAATCAATAATAAAATATGCAGTAATTTTCACGAATTTTAAAATATACAGTATTTAAAGCTGTTACAAATGAGTCAAAAGGAATCTTTTTAAATAATGTTAAAAATTAATCTTATGTCATCTAATGACAAAACAAAATGAACTCTGGGGTTTATTCAATACTTCATTATTCTATATATTTTTAAACAAGTGTTTTTATCTTCATTGTTTTTTACACAATGTTTCTACTAACAGTGATAAAAATGTAGATAAAAACTGGAAGATTATATGAAAAAGATTTATGCTTAATGTTTTTTAGAAAAGATCTTGAATTTGTTCCTGGATTTTTTATAAAATGAAAACAATTCTGTTTTAAACAGTATTTAATATCTTTATTATGACACAAGTTATATTATTACAATCTTTTAAAAACAAATGATTTTTATGCTATGAAAGCAGTTACAAATAAATCTGGAAAATCTTTTGATTCATTCAATTTTTCATTGAAATTCTTGATTAAATTCTTGATTCTTCATAAATTCTGCACAATAATTTCATTCAGGTTTGTGAGGGAATTTCTCTGTCTGTCAAAAGAAGAAAGATAAAAATCAGAGGAAATAAAATCATTCAGTTGTTGATCTGCATCAATTTATCATCACATTATAGAGATGCACACCAATTATAAAGTTTAAAATTTGGCACAAGTCCACAGTGATGTGGTACTAATTAAGTATTGAACACAATTAAATGAGTTATATGGTTGATGAGATAAATTTGTTAAATATAATATAATGATATATGTTGTTTAGCTAATTACAAATTATAACAACCTGACACAAGGCCACAATTTTAGAGCAATTAAACAAGCTTACTAACCTTCAAACTACTTATTGATATCTAACAGGGTTAGGTAAGTTTGACTAGCAGAGTACTAAATGAAGATCTTCCTCTTTATACTAGCACATTGCTCTGCTTGATGATCTTGTTGACTAAGTCTGGCTTTTAGTTATTTACTGGCTAGGGTTTTGTACTTTTTAGCTATCAAATCTTATAATGTAGCGAAATTTATAATGAAATGTTTTTGAAATTTGTTTCCCATAATTGACTCTGTAACTAATGTATTTATGGTTACTTGAATCATATTACCTGAATTCCATTGTATATCATTCACAATCATTTCAGCTTGACTTACCTAATTTAGCACAAGTAATGTTACTCAACTGCCAACTATTTATACACTATGGCCTTCAGTGAAATAGAAGTGAGTGTGCAGCAACTGCTATGTTTTTCCACGCCCACATTTTATTCGTCTGCGATTGGTTAATAAATCAATACTGCCTTTCTATAGGACAATTTAACCATCGCAGTTGTTGCTTTGAATTTTTCGGTTTTGAACTTGCTTACTTGTTTCGTTAGTACAAATTTAGCGATTAGTGCAAAATCAACTTTTCCCGCTGTTTCGCTGGGAGCCTATCTGTAGCTTTAAAAGATTCGACTTCTTCACAAGCCGCCAGTAGAGTTGAACAGTCTCTGACTGTGTACGACTTCTGTCGAACTCTCTGCTTTGGTAGAGAGAACCCGGACGAAGCTTTGCCGAAGGGCAAAGTTTCGTCCGGGGAGGTAGTGGATCCCGAACCCGCTTATGCGGATTCTAAGGGAATATTTTCGGTCGAGCCTACGGGCTCGGAGAAACCCACGTTAAACTCGGTCTTGTGCCACATACATTCCTCGTGGGGGGGACTGTTAAATATTGTAGAATCCACTAAATTTCGCCTCACAACATTTCAAACGCACACACAGACACAGAATTTTGTAATACATATATACATATCTCTCTGTGACTCAGCCAAGTTCAATCAACCAGGACTTTGTTGATTTCTCTAACACAACACACTTTCTGATCAATTGTATTCTTGTGTTATCTATTCTAACAGCAGACTTGTTCTAACATTGATTCTTGAACATTTCTCTCTAAAGAGATCTTTCTTTCGAACTATCAATTACAAATCAGAATATGTTAAAAGGGAAACTACTTCTTTCCCTTAATTTATACATTGAATACAAATTATTGTATATTTTGTTCTTGTATGTTATTTCAATATATACATGTTGATTCACATTTGGAGCTTCGTTGTGTTCTTGAATCATTAATAATACAAAAGATATATGCGCCAATGAATACGCTCCCATAACAAGTGACAAGAAGTGATATTACAGTAGCAGTGTGACTTGTCTTCATTCACCTATCCAATACTTATCCTCCCCAAAATTTTGATATGGAGCCTCCTTCTTTACTACATGTCGATTTAAAAGTTGCCTGGGGTCCACAAACCCTCGAAGGAAAATTATCCAATTTAAATGAAAACGTCATCACATATTCACTAATTATTTACTTTTGTAATAAATAGTTTGCTTTTTTTTATTTAAAAAAATCCGAGAAAATGTTATAATAACCACCAATATTTTAAATTTTCAAGACTAAATTTTACTCGAAAAAAAAGTTTAAGTCGCAAATTTTTACATTTCCATAAAGATTAATCACCGACTCATCTCCGCTGAAAAAAAAAAAAAAAGAAGTTTTACAAAGATTCAAACACAACACATAATAAAACATCCCGGACAAAATGAATTTTCTTAAAAATAATTAAAAAAAAACTTTGCTGATACATACCAGGATTTGATGTATTTATTGTTTTGTCGATTGTTTGACGGAACAAAATACATTCAATAAGGGCTTTTTAGGGTTAGGGTTAGGCTAGGGATAGAACTTTTCCGTAAATGTTTGACGAATGAGATAATAATCCATAATTTACATTGATACATGAACTACTGTATTTTTCACCTGGTCCTGTCATGTATTTGCACCCCCCCCAAAAAAAAATGTTTCCTCTAAATACGATTCATAGCTAAATAAATGCATTTGTACATTTTCAATGAAATGTTTTAACAGTTCATCTTGTTGTACCTCCCTTTCTACATTTTTGATGCAAAAAAAAACAATACTGAGAGAGAGAGAGAGAGAGAGAGAGAGAGAGAGAGCGGAGACACGAGGAGAAAGAGAGTGATAGAGGGAGGGAAGAAAGAAAATGACAGATAGGGAGAGGGAGAGAGAGGAGAGAGAGAGAGCGGAGACACGAGGAGAAAGAGAGAGCGGAGATACGAGGAGAAAGAGAGACTGACAGATGGAGGGGAAGAAAGAAAATGACAGAGGGAGAGGGAGAGAGAGAAATAGGGGAGAGAGAGAGAGAAAAAGAAAGAGAAAGAGAAAGAGAAAGAGAAAGAAAATGATGAAGACAGAGAAAAGGTTGAATTTCGCTTTCAAAAATTGGAGTTATAAAAAATCACTACAATTTTCATAGCAGTTTTTTTCCCATATAAAATGAACATTTTATTGTAATTTAATTATGTGCAATAATGGATCATACTTTCTGTAAACAATTCTACTAGAAAAATTGAAAATAAATACAATATATAAATACAATTTTTGTTGGACCAATGCTACTCTCTGTTAGTTTCTTCAGCGATATTGACCAACTATTATTCCTAATAAATACACACAAGAACCGCCTCTTCAATGACACTAACATCGTTGCTAAAAAAAACTATTATTTCGTTCGAAAACTTTTTATATGACGATAAATGAACTTGTGGCTGCCTTCAATGTAATTGGATTGATAACTTTCGTATAAAAAAACTGTAAACGTGTAACAAGCAAAGATTGCATGAATGCTGAACTTACTAAATTCATCAAATCCGAGGGATCGATCACGTTCATTTTCAATAGAAATCATTGCTAACCCGGATAAACCTTTCATCATTCATTGTAGATCGCAGATAATTTGTTATTAGTTTTCTGAAACTTCTTCCGGCACTTGCAACAGTGACTGGTTTAGTAAGTAACACTCGCAAAGCAATGCACAAATTCGGGTAAGTGTCAACTGTCAACTAAGTTATTCTGAAGGAAAAAATGTTATCTAAAAAATCATGGGTAGTTCTTAGCTTTCGTTTTTTTTTATTTATGATGTCCAATTCCAGTTTAAGAATTGAGGCAAATCTCTTAATCTCATGGATTAATTCTTCTAATTCAACGTCACCTATTTTTTTTTAGTGTACCTCCAGATACCCTCTCTTCACTGCATTTAAAAGGGAATCTGAATTTTGAATGAATCCATAAATTTCATTTCACTCGAATAGCTGAGAAAACCGATTATTAATTGAAGACAAACCCTGGTCAACAAGAGAGATAAAAAAAAAAGTTCTGATGAAAACGGTCTTCGGGTGTTTGAACTTCGTCGCAGGAATCGTATTCAATAAAAGTCTTTTGCGACGTCGCACTTGTGATGCAAACCTTTCATCAATATAATTTTCTTTTGCAATTTCACGCGCTGTCGACATAGCAGAGGCATAACCATTTTCGTGATAGTCTTGAGACTGCAAGTTGTATTGATCTCTGCGATCATAATATCGATATTAACATCAGAAGACTGCAACAATTGGCTCACTTTGTTCACCTGAAACAGAACATTTTACCAAATGATGATGCCACGTACGAAGTTCCAAGTAGAAATCTAGTCGAACAAATAATGTTGCTTCAGTCGTTGTAGCGCCGTCTCTCTTTACCAAAGAATTATCTCGCAGGCTGATGAACGCAGAATGTTTTTAAAATGAAATCGCAATGTTTTGAATGCATTGATTCATGATTCCCATCTTGTATAACACTGCTTTTACAGAAATAAACACATAAATTAATAATATCTCCCACCAAAGGGTCGAGGCAGAAAATAAGGTATGTATTGTAAAAACGGTTTACGACTCTAACCGAAGCGATTGATATCTGTGAGTGTGAATTATAGGACACAAACAGATTCAAAGTGTGTGCATTACGTGATCTAAATAAAGGAAAGCTTTATTATTTTTTATGAAAACAGAATTTTCACTTAAAATACTTATTACAGAATAAAAGGTAAAACCTATGCATAAATTTTCCAGTTTTAGGTTTCAAAGTTAACATTTGGTTAACCAACACATTTTATTTAATTCAGTCACAATACTGAATAAATGTTTATGGAAGAAACCACGGCATAAATCTACCCTTGAAATTCTGCGATAACTTCAAAACAGAATTTGGTTTCAGCTAATATACTTACTTTACACTGAAATAATTTTTAAGGCGGAATTTTACATAAATTCCCCCTCAGATTTCAAGTTAAGACCACGCCTAACTTTTACATTAAGAAATTCTTTAGAAATTGTTACGGCAGAAATCCCCCTTTTTTTTGAATCCGTGTTAACTTAAATTTTTCCTTAGTTTAATTTGATAATCTATTCCTTACACACGAGAAAAGCTATCCAACCAGATGGTACAAAAAATTCCTTAAAAATTAACGCAGCAGAGTCTTGTAAAAACAAACACAAATTTTGTTCTTTAGAGCAACATAAAAATTTTTCGTGTAAGATTTAAACATTTTACTTTCCTGTCAATTCCTAGTTCTTGTGCCAGACACAAAACCTAGTTGGCAGAAACAGAAACTTTTGATAAATGGCGTAAACTTAAAATACAAGGCGTCCACCACGTAAAATTTAAAAGGGAAAAATATTTATTTTACAATTTACAAATACTAAAAGGTACAATACAAGGGTTGCACAAAACCTTCCTTTTGTACGCCTATATCAACAGAATAATAATTTCCGGGTGTAATAAAGATGGGATTACCCACAGAAACAAGAAAAAATATATTAAATATATTGTTTGATAAAGAAACGATTTCAAAGACAAAATATTAAAAAACCCTTTAAAATGGAAAAATGGGAAAACCTTGGAGTAAGCAATAACAAAATTGCATAAGGTTGAACTTTTTCAAAGAGCACCTACCTCCGTTTTTAACAGATACACAAAAGGGACGTCTTAGCTCAAAGGGGCTTCGTGTTTTAAAGTTATTTTCTCGTGAGATTTTTGTAATTTTTCAGCAAAGTTCACTTGAATGTTCTTCGATGTGAAATCTTTTCCGGGAGGCTCAAAAAGGAATTTAAGTTTTGGGGTAGAAATCTGTCTTGAATAGGTCAGCCCTTGATTTATGACCTCCTTCGCTGGACTGTTCCTTTGAAGCGTGGATGCTAATTGATCCCTCCTTTAACTGCTTTCTCGTCAACAGCAGATTTTTTCTGGCCTCTTCCGCTCATCGCAGTCCTTTTCATTAAAAAAGCGATCGTCATATCGGCTCACTTCAAGTTTTCACAAGGGCTTCAAGAAATCAGCCCTCATTGGTCACTATATATGAAACCCTTCTCAAAGTATTAAAAGAAATGAACCCGCGACAGATCAAACAATTCTGGCGCTATCAACCGCTTGAGTCTAAAAGTCTAGAACTTCCACATAAACCGTCTGCAAATTTTCCCTGGTTGCTATTTCACAAGCGTATGTTTTTCTGCCAATTGTCACGTGACTTTTGAAATATCCTGTATATGATTAGTTGACGACTGACAATGTAACGTCAGTTTAAAAATAATTTAAAGAAATGGCGCATGGCCTTAAAACCGTGCTGAAAAACATAGCAGAGGCCACAACGAGGCTCCCAAAATCGCCTCTTTTTTTGTTGCAAATGCAGAGAGATGAACAATATTAACACAATTGGCAAAATTGCATTGCTGGCAATAATTACCTTCAAAAACGTATTGCTGGTAATAGTTAACTATTTGCCCATAGCTGGGACCCTAACAGGTGCTACCACCCCGGGTCAGGGTGGACCTGGGAACACCAGCAATTAAGAGTTGGTTCCACGCTCCTCAAAACTTCCTGATCAGAGGCCTTGCTGATGGATGTAGTTTATCGCCTTACCCAGGACACGGATGTAGTTTAACGTCTTACCCAGGACGAAAAATATAGTATGACTAATTAAAGTGAAAATTATGGATAGAAATAGGGTAGCACCTGATATAGTGTGATGGTTAACAAGCTTATTTCATTTATTTTACTAGTTGGCTAACTATTGTTTTTCTACTGTGACTTTGTACAGACGCAGGTAAGTTGGTGATTTCCTTACAAAAATGGTTAGTAAGCTCGTCTTGTAGAACAGTAAAGCATTTATATTGTCAGTTGTCAATAAGTACTCGACACATGTGACTTGTACGAAAATAGACTACGTTTAGTAAATATCAGTAATGGAACCTTATTCTGGAACAATAATTAGCAGGTTTTCAGAATATTAAGTGAATTAAGTTGTCAATGAGTGTTTCACTCTAGTGATTTCATTGCAGATTAATCAGACTGCAATCAATGAAATAAATTCAAAAGTGGCTTATATTCAACCTTTATTCTGACCATTTCTATTTTACTCTTTCCTTTGATTTATGAACGATACGAGCACAAGAAGGAGACAAAAGCATGTACATATTCATACAACCTACTTAAAAGCTTTTGGCTATTTTGCTTCACAAATGAAAATCTCACTTCCGGTGCAGGTCTGCTGATGCCTAAACAGGTATTTCCTACTGTAGGCATACAAATTGCAATTCTCTCATTTTTGTTGAGATAGTAATGTGATGGCTGCTGAGTGACGTCAGGGGATAGAGTGACGAAGGGAAATTGTACTGTAGAATACAGAGAATAAGGACGTCCCTAGCCTACTGAAGTAGGACTTATAAATAAAAAAAAAAGAAAAAAAAAAGACATTCACCGTAAATCCAGCTTTCCCTTTGGGAAATATTACAAGCAAGGTTCCCTTTTTTACACACCGTTTGTTGTTACATATATGCTATAATTTCTGTGTGGTACACGTGTGTGTATATACAGGGTGTGATGGGTAAATTGTTGCTATGTTATATTTTTAATTTCACGCATGCGCGTTGTCTGTTTTTAATTTTGTTGCCTGCACAATAGGGTCAGTTGGGCATCGTCTGTGAGAAAAGGCGCACCAAGAGGCAATTCACTCTGATAGAAATTTGGAAACAGCATGAATACGAACATTATTATATAGGTTGTCAATCTGAGAAGAGTAGAGAGGATTCAGGCAGAGATGGGTGAGTCGAATGGTGATTAAAAAGATGTGGCAGCTCCTAAAACCCACTTTGGCCCTTCTGATGAGAAAGAACTCCCGTATTTGTTGGTGAGGGCCTCAAACACAACAGGGAGGTGGGGCCTACATCAAGTGCCTGGATTAGGTAGTGCTGCCTTAGTGGCTGCCGGAAGACCCTATGTCTGGTTACAGGAATCTGCACCATGCCACATAAGCAGGAGAAACCAGTCATGGCTGTCAGACAATTTTTGCACCGACATCACCACTTACATTTGGTCACCTAACTCTCCAGACTGCAACTGATTATTACTAGTAGGCATAAGTAATAGTAGCAGATAAGTCATAGTTCAGTATTCAATAAAAGGGTTATCAACACAACATCTTTGTAGACATCTAGTTTTGTGTATTTCTTAAATCTTGAGCTTATGATACAACCTTAGTCATTCAAAGTAACTAAGTCCTGAAACAGATAACCAGTATTGTTAAAGCTACAGAACTCATTAGACTTAAAATCAGCTTTTAATTCTCCAAATTCCATCGTCAAACAAACTAAGAACAGTTCAAAAGTTTACCTATCAAAAATGTATCATCTTTTTTGAAAACTAAAATGGACAAAGATTTAGACAACAGACTGGCCAAGCAAATAAATATGTTAGCCAATTATACAAATGTTCCTCCAGAAAAAAAAGAGCTTTTGGAAAAAGACAAATGTCAACATCAACAAAAATTTAATTCTGAACACTACCATTTTTTTTTCTAACTTTTGATTTAATTTGTATCTTTTACATAGTCCCAAAGCTTTTAAAAGCGTAAGAAACCAAGAAGAGAGATAAAACAATGCATACCTGTTTTAACTTTCTTTTTTTACACATATAGAGAATTATGAAAAAGCTAAACACATACCACAATATCCGCAGAAGCGTCGACAATGGACAACTGCCATATTGAACATTGCTTCACTACAGACGTCCATTTCAAAATTAGCACACCCTTCATCTAAATCTCTGCAGTCATCTGGCACTGAAAAAAAATTTTTTAATGTGATGCATCTTTTTACCATTCAGATATTTCATAAAAAACTTGTTGTTTTGGAGCAGACAGCATGGCATTACATACTGACAGGTTTTGTAACTACTTACACTTTACTGAAAAAAGTACAATTTATTTCAACTGTCGAGTAACAAACTCTACTTCCAATACTTTTGTAATATTTATATCTTCTTAATCTTGAGGAGTTATCTCAAGAAAAGAAATCTCTTTGTTCTTTGTCTTCTTTTAATGACATGCAGTTGGAAAGCAGTTTTAATTAGTAGATGTTGATGATAGGAGTAGCAACAATTGTTCTGGAATAATTGACTAAATACTTACTGATACTTGACACCAAGAGTAATTAGAAAACTCAGGAGAGGAAAGGGGATATAACTCTCAGTCATTATTCTACAACCATTATCAAGAAGTAAAATAAGATCAAGAAAAAACATGCTTTATGAATGTGAGACAAATTAAAAAGGGCAATAAGTAAATGGGGCTGACCAATGAGAAAATTTTGAAAAATTTTTTGTTGAAAATGCAAACAGAGAGAAAAGATGAACAATATTAACACAATTGGCTAAAGGCATGAAAGCAGCCAAATTATCACCTTTAAATAAATATCACAAAGAGAAATATGTAAGTTAGGCAAAGAAGTACATGAAAACTGATTTCTCAACAGTTGGTTGCAATATTAGTCGAAATGACTGCAAAACACTTACCACTCCACAATTTATAGGTAGAAGCATACAAATGCATGCTGGGATTTTGTCCTAACAAATAAAAAAAAGAGAGTTTGTCTGATACAGTCCCGGTCTGTCCTATCTTGAATGCTATGTACACTTGTCTGCACTTGCTTTTGTGTGTGAACCCCAATTTAAAAAATTTGAAAAATTGTGAACTTTTTGCCATATTATTGTTGCTTTGCATTATTACTTTTAATTTGCCTTGTGTATATTGTTTGATTGCTTTATCTTATTTTTTGTCCTGTTCTTTTTCTTGTTATTGCTTATTGCAAAAGTCAATTCTGTTTGCTGGACAGTTCTATCACTTATTTTGCATTTGACCATGGCTACTTACTTACATAGACAAATCATAATGCCTCATCTCAGAGATATAGGAAGATACTGTTGCTTTGTTTTATTACTGTTAATTTGTCTTGCATATATTGTTTGCTTGCTTTATATTATTTTTTGCCCTGTTCTTTTTCCGATTATTGTTTATTGCAAACTTTTTCAATTCTGTTTGTTTGACAGTTCTGTTACATATTTTGCATTTAACCTTGGCTACTCACTACGCAAAATTGATTAATGTAGAGCTACATTGGAGAGACCTCACTGCTGGCTTAGAGATTGGGTCCATCTTAAAAATTGTCAACCAACACAACTTAGAAGATAACAGGGGGGAGGGTGAAGTAATAGATGTTGTAGGTCCCTTCAAAGTTGATAATGGTATGAATATGGGATTTCTTGGTCAAGATATTTTTGAAGAGGCTCAGGTCACCACCAAAGACACCAAATTACTGAAATGGCATCCACTCACTCCAGATATTAATCCAATAGAAGCATTTTGATCTGTCATTAATATTTTATTATGAAATTGAAAAAAACTATTTAGGTAAAGATCTCTGGGAAGCAATAAAAATGCTGCCTGTTACAAATAAAGTTAAATTTGAATGAAAAATAAAAAAGTAGAAAAATGAACAAAATTATCTTATGAAAGACTAATGAAGGATGTAGCATTTAGTCAAGGAGATCATGTACAATAATAAAAAAAAAAGGTATATGGGATATTGAGTTAATCAAATATACACTTGTGGACAGAATTATTCTCTCTCACTGAATATTTGCATATTTTCTGAGGAAATGCGAATATTTGCAAGTACTTACTGATTTTTCCATGAATATTTAATTTTGTATTTAGGTTTTTGAATATTTTGCAAAAGTTTTAGAAGTTTTGATCTATTTCCATAAGGGAGTGAGACAAATAATTTTGGTCTGCACCAATGTTTAGAAAAATCTATAACTATGAATATATCATAGATTTTTCTAAACATTGGTACAGACCAAAATTATTCGCCTCCCCTTATAGAAACTATGAAATAATATTGCTCTATGGCAATTGTAATGTTTGTTTTTTTTGAAAATGAAATAGTATTGACTTTATTCTATAACATTCTAAAAGGTAATGAAGATGACTGAACTTCATAAGGTTTGGTTTGGTTTGATTTGTTTTACGGCATATCAACCTCAATGGGTTATTTAATGCCGACAAAACTTTTATTGCTGGTAATATTTTTCTTCAAAAATCTATTTCTGGGAATATTTTTTCTTGAAGAAATCTATAGCTGGTCATATTTTTTTCAAAGAATGTATATCTGTTTGTATTGCTGGTACTTTTTTTTCCTTCAAAAATTATTGCTGGTAATAATTTTTTATTACAAAGTATTTCTGGTCTTAAAACCTATTTTTACAAAAGTTTTGGTGTCAACTATTTGCCGAGAGATGGGAGCCTAACAGGTGCTAACGCCTCGGGTTAGGTTGGACCTGGGAACGCCAGCAATTAAGAGGTGGTTGTACGATCCTCAAAACCTCCTGATCAGAGGGCTTGCTGTTGGACGTAGTTTATCGTCTTACCCAGGACGGGAACTTGATAAGAAGCTCTGAATGAAGATAGTTGATGTATACAAACAAGGCGATGTATATACAACACTTTCCAAGCGTTTAAATGTTCCTAAATCAACATTTCGTAGCATTATCAAGAAGTACAACGAGACTCATTGTGTTGAGAATAAATTTAGGATTGACAGAAAACTGTTAATTTCGAAGAGAATGGGAGGAAAACTGTTAAAGAGGTCTCGAAGAATCATCACTTAACAATAAAGGACATTGTTAATGATGTAAAAACATTAGGGTTGAATGTATCGACGAAGATAGTCGCTAGATGCTTTCATTGAGCAGGACTTCAAGGTTGTTGCCCAACGAAAACTCCCTTGCTTAATGCTAAACACCTAAAATAGAGATTAGCTTATGCTAGGAATCATTGGAACTCCGTCGTATGGCCAGATGAAACCAAATTATTTGGTCAAATGAACTCCCGTTATGTATGGAGAAAAGTGAATGAAGCTCAAAAACTCTTAAAAAAACCCTCGCTACAATTAAGCACAGTGGTGGGAGAATTCACCTCTGGGGATGTTTTGCTGCTTCTGGACCAGGAGAGCTAGTGAGAGGACAGAGTATTATGGATAAAGAGCATTATTTGGCTATTCTTAATTATTGTTTGTTTGTACATATATTTATATATCGGTTCTTGTTTCTTTACACTTCTTTAGGCGGACTCATATTCCGAGTCTGGCATGTTTGTTGTGTGCATTTCAGGAGGCACACGTGTTTATCTCTCAACGTGCACACCGGTCTGCAACAAAAAAAAAAATAAAATAAATTGTCAGGTTACCTCTCCTAATTTTCGGAACTGCTCCTAGGGGACGCTCTCCAACACTATAAATACTCGCCGATATCTTTTCTCACTCTCTTCTTACTTTTCCGCTTATAAGACTACATGTAAATCACTCGCGGAAGATTTCGTTTTTCCCTTTTGGGGAAACGCAATAAACAATACATACACACATATGTACGTACGCACATTCACTCACGTCACATACTTTGGACCAAAAAGTTTCCATATTCATTTGTTATATACACATTATTGTCTTTGACACATATAACCCTGTTAATACATTATAATTTGTTTGTACATATATATCGGATCTTGTTTCTTTACATTTATTTAGGTGGACTCATATTCCGAGTCTGCCATGTTTGTTGTGGGTATTTCAGGAGAAAGAGGTGTTTATCTCTCAACCCGTACACCGGCCCACAACAGTCGATTACCCTTCGTTTTTTTGCGGGGTGGGGGATTCCGAGGAGACTACGAAGTCTTGGAGTTTCCACGGCGAATGGCTTGGTTCGATTATACTTACCTTCAACATCTGGGTAACTTCGGTTGCGATAAATAATTTATCCTCCCCCGCGTGTCACCTAGATTTAGTAGCTGCTGGTTTACAATCCAATGCTAAATTGTTGAAGAGAGCTGGGTACGGCATTCTCATAGCTGTTCGGACACAGACTTTTGAGGGTAGCTTACAGCCTCCAAATGGTATTTCTACTAATGAATGTTGTCGGAAGAAGCATAGATGTTTAATTAGTCGACATCTTATTTTTTGATATAAAGTATCATTTACTCGTAGATCAACTAAACAGTACCAAAGTATTTTTATAGAAAGAGATGAGCTGGCCATCGCCATTTTGTTTAGGCATGGGTAAAGTTTCCACGAATTTACTTTCACAATGATTGTATGAAGGAAGTTTTCTGTGCTCGCCGTGTCAATCAGTGCTTTTAATGGCTGTCCGTTAGCCGTGATTTCTATCGATGTAGTTGATATATCTAGCAGGAAATAAACGCTCGTGTTTCCAATTCGACGACATTCAAACCCACACGTTCCTCTACATATCTACTAATGCGTGTCGGCGTGAGAAATTGTGCGCCCATATTAGGTCGGAGCATAGAGCTTTCATTAGTAGACATCTTACTCCTAGGCATAGAGTATGATTTACTTGTAGATCAACTAAACAGTATCCAAGTATTTTTATGAAAATAGATGAGCTAGCCATCGCTATTTTGTTTAAGGATGAGAAAATTTTCCACGAATTTAGTTTCGCAATGCTTGCATTAAGAAAATTTTCTGTGTTAATCATTGCTTTTAGTTAGCTGTGATTTCTGTCATTGTGGTTGATAAGCTGTCAATTATTTTCAATGATGCTGAACAAGTTACCATTTTGCTCCCCTTTTTCTTTTCTTTTTTACAAACTTTAACCTAATGTCCCTGCTTTCTCTAGGGACATTAGGCTATTTCAAGCGGGGCACAATAATTTTGCATGTCTCTTAACCCCGCAGAAAAAAAAAGTACGTTTAGCTAACCCTAGAATACTAACCCTCAATTAAAGTTACACCACTACTAACCATGGGTATATCATACCCGATTTTTAAAATATCAAAAGAAATATTAAATATAAATCTTTATTTGAAATATTTTACATGCAGACACTTCAAACTTTTTACTTTGAGTTAACATTAATAGGAAGTGAATAACATATTATTTAAGTAAGAAAATCAGGTACTAAAAATTATAATCAAAAATTGGAAAATTTGCGTTGGGTACTATAGACCCATGGTTAGTGTTCTAGGGTCAAGACTGTTATTTTCGGGTAGTCTAGCGTTTCATACGATAGGGAGTACAAAATAAGTGACGAAGTCTTTGATATTACTGCAACAGCATCGTATATTTTAGCATTTTGTTCTGATATAAATCTAGTATTCTTGCTTGATCATAGGCTTGCTGTAATGTTAATATTTTCGAGAATTCTTTGTCGGATATTCGTCGAGCGTAGCCCGTTTATGAAGGCAGCGCCTATCAATTTGGGTTGATATTGTTCCGCTGATACCGAAGAAAATGAACAGTCCTTACTTAGTTTTATTAAGACTTGATAAAATCCGTCAATGGAATCATAGGTCAGTTGACGCCTTGTAGCCAGTAAATATCTAGAGAGCATTTCATGTTTCTTTTCAATGTTGATCCTGTCCATTATCGTTAAAGCCACTTTGTAGGAAGATGCATCCTCGAAATACTCGTAAACTTGTCCTGAGATATATTTGGTGTGATAGTGTAGATTATTAGAACTTTGGTCACAAAACGTACTCAAGAAATTCATGAAAGTTATTCTCCAGTGACAATATTACAGCTTGGCATCAGACGCCTTGGGGTCAAAAGTAAGTTTCTCTGAACAGAGTAAATTAGCCATTATCAAAATGATTAACAGTGAGAGTTCATTAAATTGTAGTAGAATTGTTTGAGACACTACGAATTGCTTAACAGTTATATTTAACAGCCCCCCGCCCTCGGGGGTTATATGTGGCATAAAGCCGAGTTTAACGTGGGTCATCTGTGCCCGTAGGGTCGGTCAAAAAAATCCCCGTAGAACCCGCATAAACGTGCTTCGGGTCTGTCTACCTCCCCGGACGACACTGCCCTTCGGCACAGCCGTGTCCGGGTTCCTCTCTGTCCAAGGCAGAGAGTTCGACAGGAGCTGCGAACAGTCACAGCCTCAGAAGAACAGTTTATCACTGTTCCCCAGTGAATTTGCTTAACAGTAAGCTTTAATGATCTCGATATTTACCCAAGTCATCCCCAAAAGCCGGATGTGGCAGAGGGGCGTTTCCTTACGTGGCCCGTAGGCTTGGACAAAAATTCTCAGTAGACTCCGCATACACAGGGTCGGGTATTTGTCAACCTTCCCAGACGAGACTCTAACCTTCAGCATAGCCTCATCTGGGTTCCTCTCTGACCGAAGGTAGAGAGATCGACAATCAGAGCCAGGCAGTGGACTGCCTGACTCGTTCAAGCTTTAATGAACTCGCTATTTACCCGAGTCCTCCGCACAAGGCGGAATGTGGCGCAAGGTCGTTTTTTAATTTATTTTTATTTGGGGCGTTCCGAGCACGTAGGCTTGGGCAAAAATTCCCCGCATAGCCCGTAATAACCGGGCCGGGTTTGTATACCTCCCCTGATGAGCCTCTGCCTTTCGGCATAGCCTCATCTGGGTTCCTCTCTGACCGAAGGTACAGAGACCGACAATCAGAGCCAGACAGCGGATTGCCTGACTCGTTCGATCTTTAATGAATTCTGTATATCAACAGTTCTCCTGAATATATGTGTTCAGGACAGATTCATTAATGGGGAAAATGGATCATACAAAATGCACGAAAGCTGTCTTTGGGGCGTCACTGGATGTTCCAACATGACAATGACAGTTAAAAAATACTTAGAGGAGAGTAAAATTAAGGTATTGGCGTACTCTGCATAAAATCCTGACCTAAAACTCATTGAAACTTTATAGGCATATTTGAAGAAAAAGAGAACCCATTAGTGTTCATAGGTACGGTATATCACTTACTTACTTACTTGCTTACTTACTTTTGTTATAAAATAAAATAAGACATATCTCGGCTGATTTACAGGCAAATACTCAAGAGCGAGAACCGGATGTAAACGGGACAAAGCCCCGTCACAAAAATGACCATTATCTTTCTTTACAAATGTTCCCGACACACGTGTTCCGGTCGAAAAATAAAATAATATTTAAAGTGCTCTATTTTTCGTCCAATAAAAATGCTTCCCTCCTAATTATACTCGCTTCGTTTTTCGAGCCTGTTAAGCCATAAAAAAACGCTATAAAAGGGGTCACACGGAAGTTCAACAGGCAGTCCACACGTACCCAGGATAGAGACCTGTCACGTTCAGCTGCTGACAGCAGGGGAGCGTCAACCACCGTCAACATGTGTGAACTACTATGAGAGATTGACCTATATCCGAAGCCGGCTTATGAACTTTACCACAAGGTAGCTGTCCCAAACCCACACGTTCCTGTTGAAATAAACCACGTAAATCTATTTCTGCTGTTGTCGTATTTCTTTCTTGCAACCATACGCTTGTCTATAACACTTTCTATCTTTCTGTTGTAACCTAGGAAGAATAGAACTAAATATCTATCAGTGTGTGTAGTGATCTTGTAAGGTACTATCAAAAACGATTAAAGGCAATAATCAATAATAAAGGTTACTCAATTGATTATTGAAGCAGGAGGGCCAATAATTTTGTCTTATGTTAAATGTTTTTTGATGTTTTTTGTATTATTGTTAATGTTTTTTGTATTATTGTTAGACATTAAAATAAAAAAAATCGTTATGAACATTGCACATTCTTTCAAATCCATTATTGCATCATTTGTGAAAAAATGCATATGAAGTTTCCATGAAAATTTGATATATTACAGCTTTATTTGTAATTATTGGGAAGGTGAATACTTCTGTCCACAACTGACTATATATATATATATATATATATATATATATATATATATATATATATATATATATATATATATATATTTAAGACATTTTATGTTTATACATTCTTTTATAGATACAAATATTTAAGTAAATACTCTGTTTATAATAAGCAGTATAAACAACATTTACCGGCCTGAATGTCCGAGAAATTTTCAGGTCGGTAAATGTTGTTAATACTGTTTATTATAAACAGAGCATTTACCAGGTCATCCCATAAGTTCTGTCCGAATATTGAATAAAGAAAACAAGTGACCAAATGTTAAATTTAATTACAATGTATTTTCCCTGATTATCTATGACTTCTTTCCATCTATTAACAAGCTTACTAATTCCATTACTGTAAAATTCTTTTGGCTTTGATTCGAAGAACACACAAATGTCAGTTTTAACCTCTTCCTGTGTTACAAAAGCTGTTTCTTCCAAATGATTCTGTAAGCAACGAGACAAATGGTAGTCTGAAGGAGCAAGATCGGGATAATAAGGTGGATGAGGAATTTTCTCCCAACCAAGTTCTTCGATCTTTTGTGACGTGATTCTTGCTGTGTGGGGTCGCGCATTGTCCTGATGAAACATCACCTCGTTTCGAATCACTAGAGCAGGTCTTTTTTTCCTCAAACCTTGGTTCAAACGCTCTAATTGCTGACAGTATATTTGAGCATTAATTGTTGCATTACATAGTAAGAATTCAAAGTGGATTATTCCTTGGCGATCCCACCAGATTGAAAGAAGAACCTTTTTCCCATGAAGTTCCCTTCTCGGCTGTGGCTGGGGTTCTTCCCCTTTACCAAGCCACTGTATACAATGCTTAACATTTCGATAAAAGATCTATTTTTCGTCGTCAGTCACAAGTCTATCCAAAAGAGGTGAAACAAGTTGGCGAGAATGGAGAGAAGAGCAGATGTCAACTCGGGATTTGAGGTTGTTTTCAGACAATTCATGAGGCACCCATTTTCCAAGTTTAGGAACTTTTCCAAGTTGTTGAAGATGACGATGAACAGTTGTATGGTTTGAACTGAGAATCACTGCCAATTCCTCAACTGATAAAGCAGGATTTTCTTAAAGGGCTGCTTCAAGAAGCTTTTCATCAAACTCAACTGGACGTCCGGTTCGATCTTCATCTTCAAGGGTGAAATCTCCACCTCTGAATTTTGCAAACCATCTTCTGCAAGTTCTTTCATTCACACATTCCTCTCCATAAACCGAGTGAATGTTTCTAGCCGCTTCGGCTGCTGAGTTTCCTTTCTTGAACTCATAAAGCATTATGTGCCTCAAATGATTCTTGGGTACTTCCATGTTAGCAGGGTTTTAATCAAACAAAATTTAATTTTATTGTTCTCTGAAATAAAATTTGATCAGTTTAAATGCATCTAATCATAAAAATAATGTTCAGCTCCATTAGACATTATAAAATACTCTTTAAATTTCGTTCATTTTAACAAAAAGTTAAAATTCGGACAGAACTTATGGGATGACCTGATATTTAAATATTTGTATCTATAAAGAAGAATGTGTAAACACAAAAAAGTCTTAAAAATAATTTTCGGACTTTGTCCATTTCATAAAGTGTGACGTCATTTGTTTACATTTGGATACGCATAGGTTACAGGTTCGATTCCTATGACAATTTCTCGGACATTCAGGCCGGTAAATGTTGTTAATACTGTTTATTATAAACAGAGCATTTGCTTAAATATTTGTATCGATAAAAAAATAATGTATTAACATAAAAATGTCTTAAAAAATAATTGTCGGACTTTTGTCCATTTCATTATATATATATATATATATATATATATATATATATATATATATATATATATATATATAAGTGCGCAGTTATGCAGAAAATAGAAAAGAACACGTTGGGTACATAATCCGGAGTTCCTTAGTATTTTTGTTTTTTATTTTTAAGAAAACAGTGCTTCATACATAAGTAGAGCTTTATTATAATATTTTTTTTTTTTGTTTATATATATATATATATATATATATATATATATATATATATTATGCATGTTTCATTGAAAACAACAAACAAGGTACTACAATTAAGCTTTTTATTTAATTTTACTTGTGTTTGAACAAGGGCTTTCTTTTGGGGACACAGAATTTTTCGAACACAAGAAAAATTAAATAAAATCTTAATCGTAGTATTTGTCTGTCGTTTTTAATGAAGGATGCATAAATGAAGGATTGCTGCCTAAATATATATATTAGTGTATTCATAAATTTCCTAATGGCATTGGTATAATGTGTCCCAGTTAAAGTGTGGTGGTACTGAGCAAGCGAAGGACCGGATGTTAACCCTCAGAGGTCTAGATAGCAAATGACCAATACTGGTCTTTGCGCACCAGGCTCGACGCATAAGTTCCGGTGGAAAATCAAAAAGAAATAAAAAGAATATAATAAGCAATTTCCACCAATTAAACGGCCCCGCGCCATATCCAACAGTTTGTTTCAGCATACTGACTCAGATCCGATGGACACACATAAATAGAACGATGAATTCACTTCTGGTCAGAAAGCCTTGAAGTTACCGTCATAGAATGTCGCTACGCTTTTCTCACCCATCAACCCGACGCCTCCAGTTTTCCTTCACCAACGGAGATATCAAATGACACCTACCAACCCATTGACCTCACCTTTCATCTCCTGGGACCTGCACGCCTAAACTTAAGTATTCACAAAATGACACTTTAATTCCTTTCATAATCTGATTTCTTTTCTTTGAATGAACATTTTAATAACGGACTTTGTGCGTGTTAATCAAGAAACATTATACTTATCATTGATGTGTATTTAAATATAAAGTGTTTCTGATATACCCTTCTCTTTCATATTTTGTTTGTTTATGTTATGGTGACCTCAATTTGATTGCTTGTTGAACCTTTAGGCCAAACTAGCAGCTGTCCATAAGTGACTGCTACTGCTTACCTACCTTCTTATACAAGCAACAATTACCAACGAATATACACTTCCCACAAACACCACAAGTGTTGACCGCCGACGTGATTTTTAAACATATATATATACACACGCACAACAACAACAAAAAAAAAATTGAACTGTCACAAAATTAGAATTTTTATTCAACACAAACCAAAAAACATGGCAGCTGACGCTGAAGAAACTACAATTAATCAAAACCAACCAATCCAAGCTGTTGCGATAAAACCACCAAACTTCATTGAATCAAACGTAATAGCTTGGTTTTGCGATAATGGAGGCGCAATTTAATATTGCAAATATAAGACAGACCAGTCAAAAATTTTTTAACACTTTGGCAGCTCTCCTGTGGACATAGTAGGAAATATACAGCCAACTATACTGCAATCAAAAGATTATGACGCACTAAAAGAAGCAGTGACGGGCGCTTACGAGAAAACAAAACCAGAGATGCTGGACAAATTAATGTCGTCATCGACTGTAACAGGTCGTCCCTCAGTATACCTGAATGAACTTATGTCATTAGCAAGCCGAATTGGCGTAGGGGACGATATCGTACGTCACAAATTTATTCAAGCCCTACCTCACTCCATTAAACCAGTGGTAGCTGCACAAGTCGATTTAGACACAGATCGTCTTGGAAAAATGGCGGACGACTTATTATTATATTTTAACAAACAAGACACCGCACATATTCGACAGATTTCGGGGAAGCAAAAGGATGAACAGCAAAATAAAAATGAGACTAAAAGGATACATGGCTGTTCCCACAGTGAAAATAAATTCTCTACCAGTGTTCGCCCTTTTAACAAGGACCAAAAACCTCAAATTTGCCGAGCGCATTTATACTTTGCGGAACGTGCAAAATTTTGTAAGCCGTGGTGCAGATGGCCAAATAAACGGAATGTTCAAATGCAACCCAACTCTCGCCCAAATTCACCAGTTCCTCGTGAGACTTCGGAAAACTAACTAGGCGAGAGGTGTTAGCTTCCATTTCCTCGCCGCTTCTCATTGTAGCCGCACGGTTAGGAGCTCAAAGTTTAAATTTTATTGTGGATACAGGAGCTGCCGTATCTATACTTCCGAAGAGATATTTAAGCGGAGCTGTAACATACCCAACCAATATCTCTTTAGTGTCTGCCAACGGTCAAAAGATTGAATGCTCAGGACAAACAGTACTGAATCTAACACTACGGAACCTCAGACGAGAATTTACCTGGACATTTATAATAGCCGAAACTGCTCAGCCACTCCTAGGATACGATTTCCTAAACCATTTCGGGCTAATGGTGGACTGCACAAACAATAAGCTAATTGATAAAATGACTAATAGACAATCCGATGCACATCCATCGTCTATTATCATGAATATAGATTTAGTACCGAATAAAGATGCTAACAAAATGGTACGAGCAATTCTGGAGAAATACCCAAACTTAATTTCTCCTCATCGCGACACGAATGCAACAAAACCAAAGATATTCCACAGAATAGAAACTGGTAGCAACCTCCTACTTTCTCCAGAGCCAGACAATTATCAGCTCAGAGATGTGAAATTGCAAAAGAGGAATTCAAGAAACTCCTAAAGGCAGGAATAATTTCCCTTCAAACTCTGAATGGAGTTCAGCCTTACACATGGTACCGAAGTCAGACGGCACATATAGACCTGTTGGCGATTACAGACATTTAAATACCATAACAAAAGCCGATCGATATCAAGTCCCAAATATAAATTCCTTGTCTTCGAAGCTTCATAATAAGAAGTTCTTTTCAAAGATAGACCTGTCGTCTGCTTATCATCAGATACCAGTACACCCGGAGGATGTTTGCAAGACAGCCATCTCTACCCCTGTTGGGTTATTTGAATATAACTATATGCCTTTCGGACTACGGAACGCATCATGTACTTTTCAGAAAATGATGGACAATATCTTTCGTGATACTGATTATACCTTTGTATATATCGACGATATCCTTATATTCTCAGAAGATGAAGAAACTCATTTCAAGCATATCGACCTAGTACTACAAAAACTGAGTGAGTACGATTTTAAAATTTGTCTCTCCAAATGCATATTTAGTGCTAATGAATTAGACTTTTAGGATTTCACATTTCTGCTAGTGGTCTCAAACCCAGTGCTAAAAAGTTGAATGAATTAAGTGAATTTCCTCAACCAAACGATTCTAAATCACTACGCCGATTCCTCGGAATGGCAAATTTTACAGAAAACTTGTGCCAAATTTCAGCGATATCATACTACCTCTCACGGAAAAAATACATTTAAACCAAAATTCCAAGTCATTAACCCTAACAAAGGAAGAAATTGAATCTTTCGAAAATATGAAAAGTCTTTATCAAATGTAACTGTTTTGGCTTTCCCCAGCTCGAAAGCTAACAACTATCAACTTGTAACAGACAGTTCGAATTATGCGGTGGGTGCAGCACTTCATCAAATGATTGATAATCAACCCATCCCCATAGGTTTCTTTTCAAAGAAATTATCCCAAACCCAACAAAAATATTCTACTTTTGACAGAGAACTACTAGCTGCCTATCTAGCAGTACTCCATTTTAAACATTTAATAGAAGGCAGAAATGTAATGTTACTGACGGATCACAAACCACTTTGCAGTGCTTTTAAAAGCCAGTCTTCCTTAAAATCAGATAGACAACAGCGTCACCTCTGTTTTATCAGCGAATATGTGAATGACATTTCACATATAAGAGGTTCACAAAATATAGTAGCTGATTGTTTATCACGACCTGTCAACGCGATCACTATTGATGTATGTGACTTACAAGAAATAATGAAGCATCAAGCTACTGACAATGAAATTCAGGCATTCAAAGATCAACTGAAACCATACACAATAAATCAAAATGAAACCATATTATGTGACACGACATTACCTTTTCCACGACCTTTTGTGACTGAGAAGCTCAGAAAATCGGTATTTGACAGTCTGCATAATCTATCACATCCAGGAATAACATCTTCAAGAAAAATAATAAAATCCAGATACTATTGGCCGAAGATGGACAAGTCAATAAAAACCTGGTGCACAGAATGCCAGCATTGCCAACAAGCAAAAATAATAAAACACACAAAGAGCAAAGTAAATCCATTTGAATTACCTTCCAGTCGTTTTGAAACGGTGCATGTGGATATTGTCGGTCCCTTACCACCAGTAAAGAACCAAACTGACCCTTATTTTTCACCATATCGATATTTATTAACATGCATTGATAGAAATACGAGATGGATAGAAGCATGCCCAATAACAGAAATTACGGCAAAATCAATATCAACGGCTTTTGTCAATCTGTGGATCTCCCGATTCGGGGTTCCTCTTCATGTCGTTACGGACAGAGGAAGCCAATTTGAATCGAATTATTCTCAGAACTATCAAAAATAATAGGCTTCCACAGATTACGAACAACGGCGTACCATCCGCAAACGAATGGATTAGTTGAGCGAGCACACAGAACTTTAAAAACGGCTATTATAGCCAGGAAAGAATCGTGGTTATCAGCTCTCCCTATCGTCCTTTTGGGAATGAGGATAACACCTAACGAATCAAACTATTCTTCATTTACTGCAGTAACAGGGAGTCATGCACAAGTCCCCCGATTATTAATTGACTCTATCAAGAACGAGAATAGTGAAATGACAAACTCGCACGTTAAAATTCTAGCCGACGAGATGCAAAAATTTGACATGGACAAATTATCCAGGGACACCTGCATACAATACCTAATTCTTACATTCCAAAAGATTTACAAACATGTAAAAGTATCTGGCTAAGAACAGACAGAGTAAGAAAGCCATTGGAAGCTCCATACACAGGTCCATTCCAAGTATTAAGTCGTCATGAAAAAATATTTTACTATTAAAAGATCGGATGACGTACATAGTAATGTTTCAATAGATAGACTAAAACCTGCATATATTTCTGAAAATATAAAATCAAAAGATTCCATTGGATCAAGACCGGATTTGGATAACTCCCTATCTTGTTCCGAAGAAACTAATGATAACAAAACCAGAAACTAGAACGAAGTCCGGTAGAACGGTTAAATGGAAGAAAGAAAACACATATTTTTATTACTGATATAAAAAAAAAAAAAAAAAAAAAAAAAAAACAACAACAACTCCGTTTACTGGGGCGAAAGTTATGTGGTGGTACTGAGCAAGCGAAGGACCGGATGTTAACCCTCAGAGGTCTAGATAGCAAATGACCAATACTGGTCTTTTGCGCACCAGGCTCGACGCATAAGTTCCGGTGGAAAATCAAAAGAAATAAAAAGAATATAATAAGCAATTTCCACCAATTAAACGGCCCCGCGCCATATCCAACAGTTTGTTTCAGCATACTGACTCAGATCCGATGGACACACATAAATAGAACGATGAATTCACTTCTGGTCAGAAAGCCTTGAAGTTACCGTCATAGAATGTCGCTACGCTTTTCTCACCCATCAACCTGACGCCTCCAGTTTTCCTTCACCAACGGAGATATCAAATGACACCTACCAACCCATTGACCTCACCTTTCATCTCCTGGGACCTGCACGCCTAAACTTAAGTATTCACAAAATGACACTTTAATTCCTTTCATAATCTGATTTCTTTTCTTTGAATGAACATTTTAATAACGGACTTTGTGCGTGTTAATCAAGAAACATTATACTTATCATTGATGTGTATTTAAATATAAAGTGTTTCTGATATACCCTTCTCTTTCATATTTTGTTTGTTTATGTTATGGTGACCTCAACTTGATTGCTTGTTGAACCTTTAGGCCAAACTAGCAGCTGTCCATAAGTGACTGCTACTGCTTACCTACCTTCTTATACAAGCAACAATTACCAACGAATATACACTTCCCACAAACACCACAAAAGTATAAAGTTGTTTCTATTATTTGTATCATTAAACATTAAGCCAGCCACACTTCCACAATATTGGAATACTTGAAAGAAGATAATTACAATATATAATTTTATTGTTCAAAGTATTCTAAAGAAATATTTAAAAATTAATTAAAAAATTATTTAAGAATTATTAAAAACGATTATTAAAAACGATTTTATAAAACTTATTTCTATTTGCTAATTTTAAATATATCTTCATAATATACTTACATTCAGGAGTTGCTGACTTTGCTATTGTAAGTGCTTTTGCAGGTGGCGTACCTGAAGAAAAGAAATTAATTATGAATTACTTAATTAAAAATTCCAGTTTCATAAAAAATTGAGATATTATGTGATACATCTCTTCACATAGAATATTTTAAGACAGATTTCATTTCAATTTTAAATGATGATGCAAGTGTCTTTCTGTCACTTCTGAGTCATCTTTAAAACTCCTAGTTTTGATTATGTGAGATTCAACTAACTGGATTTAATCAAAGGTGGATTTCTACTTTCATGATTATTATTATTTTTCTTTTTTGTACGTTTGATATTAGAAATATTCTTTATGAAAAGCACTTTTTCTTTAAAAGTTTCTAAAACAGCTATCACATTACTTTGCTTAGTGCAAAATATTTTCAGTAGCAAGTACTACACTTTCATTGGCAAATACGTTTCATAAAGAAATGTAGTGATTTCTGGATGAAAAGTAATCCAAATTCTTCTTTGTGTTTTGATTGATTACTCATGATATTTGATGCTTAGTGTAAAATATTTTCAAACTCAAAATCATCTTTGGAAAAGGTTTCAAATTGGAATATTTAAGCTTTCTCTAGTCCCTGTTTGTTATGGAATTGAATAAAGTTGATGACAAATGAGAAAAACGGAATAAAATATCATGAGTAATCAATCAAAGCACGAAGAAGAATTTGGATTACTTTTCATCCAGAAATCACTACATTTCTTTATGAAACGTATTTGGCAAAGAAAGAGTTGTACTTGCTACTGAAAATATTTTGCACTAAGCAAAGAAATGTGATAGCAATTTTAGAAATTTTTAAAGAAAAGTGCTTTTCATAAAGAATATTTCTAATATCAAACATACAAAAAAGAAAAATAATAATAATCATAAAAGTAGAAATCCACCTTCGATTAAATCCTGTTAAATGAATCTTACATAATCAAAACTAGGAGTTTTAAATAAGTTTTGAATGAGTTTTAAATGAGTTTTAAAGGAGTTTTAAATGAGTTTTAAAGTAGTTTTAAAGTAGTTTTAAAGCAGTTTTAAATGAGTTTTAAAGGGGTTCTAGAGGAGTTTTAAATGAGTTTTGAAGGAGTTTTAAAGGAGTTTTAAATGAGTATTAAATGAGTTTTAAAGGGGTTCTAAAGGAGTTTTAGAGGAGTTTTAAATGAGTTTTAAAGGAGTTTTAAAGATGACTCTGAACAAAGACTGATGCATTGATGCACAGTATTTTCATATATTTTCAAAGTTTCGCTTGTTTGTGAAGAAAGTGTGACCTTTAAGACTTCAGAACTTAAATGTTTTATGAAGTAAATGCAACCATTGTCGGACTACATTATCAAAGATAATGAAAACTTGTTCCTTTATGTGGACAAGTCATGCCATACTTTGATGTTATTGAAGCACACTCATTTGTGACATGACAATATTATCAGAGGTGATAAAAGTTGTAACTACAGATGAACAATCATATCGTTTAAGAATGCATTACTTTGATGTCTTTGATGCACATATTTACATTGTCTGATATCAAAGAGGATGAAATTACATGACAACGAATGGTGAACGCTATCAGTGAAACACATGCCTGGACAATTGTATTAAATATGTAGAAACGTTGTGTCCGTATGGGAAGAAATCCAGCCTCCTAAGTCTGCATGATTTTGTGAAGCACATTTATGTAGGTTTAGACAACATTTTCGATTATTTATTATGCATTCAGGTTTATATAAACACAAATACAACAGCTGCATGGAAAACATATATATGAAAAAATTATGCTTTATATCTGAAAAAATCTACAAATAATTATTTATTTATAACTGGTTGATCTATTCATAATATTTGTAGTGTATATTTCATGTATCTACAAAAATCACACACATCTATATATAATGCAACTATCATGCAATAATGTTAGATTACATTGTAACAATCTGTCTATATTTCTGAGATGAGGTATTATGTACACTATTTACATTATTCGGACTATTGTCCTCATCTTTGTCGCTATATTTTATTACAACGTTTCGGACCTTCAGTATCTGTCTATATTTCTGAGATGAGGTATTATGTACACGATTTACATTATTCGGACTATTGTCCTCATCTTTGTCGCCATATTTATTGCAGCGTTTCGGCCTTTCAGTATCTGTCTATATTTCTGAGATGAGGCATTATGGACACTATTTACATTATTTGGAGTATTGTCCTCATCTTTGTTGCCATATTTATTACAACGTTTCAACCATTGTACGCTCTGGGCATAATGCCTCATCTCAGAAATATAGACAGATACTAAAGGGCCGAAACGTTGTAATAAATATAGCAACAAAGATGAGGACAATAGTCCGAATAATGTAAATAGTGTACATAATGCCTCATCTCAGAATTATAAACAGATACTGAAGGGTGATAAATATGGCAATAAAGATGAAGACAATAGTCCGAATAAGGTAATTAGTGTACATGATACCTCATCTCAGAAATATAGACAGATACTAAAGGGTCAAAACGTTGTAATAAATATGGCAACAAAGATGAGGACAATAGTCCGAATAATATAAATAGTGTCCATAGTACCTCATCTCAGAAATATAGACAGATACTAAAACATTAAAGTATGACATTCTATATTTACATTTAGTATGTACTGCCAGTAATATGTACAGTACATGTGCACTTTATTTACTAAGCAATACATATTTTTCCACAAAAATTTTAATGGTAACCTTTTTCTGACATATAATCTGAAGAAGGCCGGAGCGTACAATGGCCGGAGTGTACAATGCGTACAATAGCCGAAACATTGTAATAGATATGGCGACAAAGATGAGGACAATAGTCTGAATAATGTAAATATTATTGTAACAATCTATTGAATGAATCAATTCTGGAACACTTGTAATACATAATTCTCTTTGTCCCTTTTAGTTATAGCCTTTTCTCTTTCCCTGCACAGGTTCTAAATTATCAGAATCAAAATGACTATTCAACTTTTCTTAGATTCAAAATGTGTGTCAATTTATTGCCAATGTATCTATTATTTACCTAAACACTGAAATAAGCATATTAAATGAAAATACAAAATAATGATTCTATGACTTGTTTTTTTGTTATTATAGAAATATTCAAGTTTTGTTGACTTTACAAAATGCTTGATAATGCCAACCTTATACTTTCTGTTCTTTTTTATTTAATATTTTCAATGCTTGTGTTTTTCTTTCACTGATTTGTGAAGTCTAGGAACAGAACAATGAATATTCCTCAGAGACTAAATAGCATTACTGAAAATCAGGTATTGCAACAGTATGTGGAGAACAAAATGAATATGTGGAAAAATTTTAAAAAAGGAGACATTATATAATTAATGTTATTTGATGTTCCAGTCGTAAAATAATAACTAATTTAACTGATATCTTTTAGAACTGAATATATTGAAAGGCATACAAATTTATTATCAAATATTATATTGAGTTGTATAAAATTCAGTAAAAAAAAAGATAAATATATTAATTTACCTATTTATCTAAAGTCCTGTATATTCCATGGTGGAGCCTCAATATACGAAACATTGCTGCTTTAGTTTTCATAACAAGTTGGTTTCTCACTAGGTGGAGATGCTAGACCAATTTTGAATTCAGGACTGTCCTTCTCATAGACTGTTTGCCAACCAAGGCTGAAGAAAAACTGCCTTACTATTTTACCCATATCTTGGGGAGAAGAGATGTTCATACTATTGTTAAGTGAATTTACACAAAACAATGTAATCAACTCAACTTGAATTCAAAATTAATTCAGTTTTCTCATTCTGAGTCATGCACTATTACACCACCCACACATCCAAAGAATGTTAAACATGCACAAAATTAAGTTTATGAATTCATAATAATCATACATATATGTGTTGTATGTATTTTATATGTATGCATGTGCGCATGCATCTTTTCTGTAGTGTCAACAAAAAAATCAATAACTTATCTCAAACAGTATTTATAATTGATTACTCACATAGACCACAAGTTTTGTGACAGAATGATTGTGCAAAGTCCTTGTAATCCCCACTGCAGACTGCTGATCCAAGTGCTTCACACATTTCATTTTCGTCTTTACATTCTTCTTGTTTCTTTGAGCAGTTTAATATCGGACAACAATTGTTTCCTTCTGGCCTAACCAAGTGGCAATTGGCAGGTAGGAAATAATAACGTTCACACCTGAAATCAAATGAATAAATACTTTGAATCAATGAGATAAACTCATCCATGTCACCATTAGAAAATGTTTTCAAGTAATATTTTAAACTTTTTGGAGATTGAATAATCTGGTTATTAAAATTGTTTTCACAACCAAAGAAGGTATTCCGTTTCTATATGACTAATGAAGATATCAGCCAACATGTGCCATTGACGGCACATAGAGATTGAAGAAGCAGAAAAAGAAGTAATAGATTGTTAAAATTGAGTTTTATGATTTTTCTTTACTCTTTTTAACACTAATTCTGTTTTTTTTTTTCTTCAGAACAGAGACACTCTCTGGGAGATGTCACTAAATACATTTCCAGCAGCAGATTGCATTAACTACTGGTGATAGCCAGTGCCACAGGAGCCAAAATTCTTCTATAAACTGTCCTTGGTGTTCCTCTGTATTGATAATCTGTTTATAGATCAACAAATACTAAAATGTTTAGTAAATGAAAGTCTACCATCCTTAACTAATGACTAAACAGCACAAATCTACCATGCAGAGCATGATCTCAATTTTGAAAGTTTTTTTATTAGTAATGAAGTCATATATAGATATAATTATATTGTTTCAAATTTTCTATATTCATGAAGAAAATGTACTCAATATTAAAGATAATGTTTGTACATATAAACAGTGCATACATTAAGCCAGGAATATAACTCAAGTATCACACAAAAAATATACAGATTCAAAACAAAAAATGCTTGCCAAACTAGATAATATAGAAAGGGGCCGAATGAACATAATCAGACACATAAAATTATATAACAATCCGGAGCAATTCCCTAAAAATAAAAAGGATGTAAACAAGATAAAAGTTCATGTAATGTCCTTATTACTGCCAATAAAATTATGAAATTATACAAACTAAAAAAAAACAAAATCACAAAAAGTTACTTAAGAAAGGTATGGACAAAACAAAAGAACAAAAAGTTAAATTTGAAGTCAAAAGATCACACAAAGGATCAACCTAGATGACTGCATAAACTATCTCACAAAAATACAAGCAATCATTACATTAAAAGGAAACAAAGAACATGAACCAAAAGTGAAGTAGGGAAAATAAATAAAATTATATGAGAAAAAATTAACTTTTGAACTAAGAATAATTTTAGATCTCACATTTGTAGAAAAACACAAGATCTGTAATATGTAATTCCTTAATATATATATATATATATATAACTTTGCATTGATCTACACTGATTTATATCCTTTCATTATTAGATCTATATTAAAATTGGTCATCTCTCTATCAAATAAAACGCTCAAAAATCACAATGGATCATTTCTATTTGACAATGAAACAAAATGCTTAAAGAAGGACGAAGAATTTGATGCAACCATGATAAGATATAACAGAGCAAAAAACTTATAAACTTATTGGAATAAGCAGGGTGCGATAGATAAATTGTCATCAAAATTATGCAAAAATGAAAATAATACTGATATCTTATTTTAACAGATATATTTACCAAATTACACAAAAATATCTTGAAATACTAAAGAGTAAATTTATTCAATAAAATCGCCATTGGATTCAATCATGGTCACCAGATGACTTTGGAATTTCCTGCAACTCTTTTGGACGGTCTCCTTGTTTAAGTTGGTGAATGCTATCATAATCCTTGCCTTCAGTTCATCTTTGGTGTTATAAGGAGTTTTGTTGGTCTCTCGTTCAACTGTGTCCCACACATAATAATCAAAGAGGTTGCAGTTTGGGGAGTTACATGGCCAGATGTAAGGGGTGATGTAGACAGCAGAAATTGTATGACAGCCATGACTGGGTTCTCCTGCTTGTGTGGCATGGTGCAGAGTCTAGTTGCCAGATGTAGAGTCTTCAAGCAACCACCCTCTTGACCCAGAGCAGCACTACCTCCTCAAGGAACTTTATGTTGGGTTCTGTGTTGACTCAGAGACCCTATTCCCATAGGGTGGCATAACATCACTATAACTAGTGATCACTACAAACATTCATAATCACCATTAGACTCATCCAACTCTTTTCTTAATCTGCTGCACCCAAATATTTGTATTGGAGCCTCTAGCATGAATGACAAGCAGTACAACATGCCATTTTTGACAGAGTGAATTGAATTATAGAGGTCTTTTTCTCACAGATGGTGCCCAACTGACCCTACTCTACTGTGCATTTGACAAAATCAAAAAAAGCAATGTGTATGCATGAAATTAAAGATATAAAATGTAGACAATTTACCCTGTATATATACACTCTACACATAATCACTAGAATAATTAACAAAAAAAGACATGGGTCAGTATAGAGATAATGGGTTATAATGCAATAGACAAAAAAGCAGATAAAACAATCAAAGAAATTATAAAATATTTCAAAGAAAGAAGATTCAAAATTGACATTAAAACAGACCAAAAATAGGTATACTTATTAGATGTATACTTATTAGATGTATACTTATAAGATGTATACTTATTAGATGTAACTTTCATCCTCAAAAAAGGCACATTCCAACCCATTTTATATGAAAATTTCTTTCAAACTTACTCAACAGTTCCTCAGCCACAGATTATCTATCAATTTGTCAAATGAAAAAAACCCAAAAACGATTATGAAACAGTGCTAAAAATAATGATATTTCAGTAAAATTAATCAAAATAGAACAAAAATACAACAAATAAAGCTGCATCATATAGTTCAACATACCATATAAAAAAATTTAAAACCAATATAAGTAAAATATACCTCAAACTAATAAAGCACTTCCTGAAAACAAGGAAACTGCACAAAATATTCAATAAAAATACTCAAAAACTCAGCTGCACCATAAAATATTTTACAAAATTATTAAAAAGAACCCAACAGAAAAGTTCCAACTATACTACAAAAACCTTCAACACCCACTTATAACTCACTTATAACTGCAGAACAAAGTATGAATGCCGAGTAAATGGTAACTGCTTACAAATCAACACAATATACTAAGCTACTGTGAGATTCAAAATAATTTCAGAAAAAATATACATAGCAAAATCATAAGGTTCCTGAAAACAGAGAAGGTACTCACACAAAATGTCATTTAACAATAAAAAATATGGAAATAGTATAACATTCTCATATAACGCCACACAGTAACCACCTACTTTGAGTGGCTCTTGGGCCTTGAATTGGGTGAACATTAATAAAAAGAAATAAACAAAAACTAAAGCACTCCAAAAATAATAGAGAAAGCAAGGAAAACAGAAAATAGACAGACACAAGTTTCAAGAACAACATAAACTTTGAAACAAAAAATTGAAGCTCTTTCCCAAATGCACACGAGAAAAATTCTTCCTAAGCTACCTGCTACTATATCATTGCTCAAAAGACCTTAATCTAGATTTAATTAAGTTTATTTCAAATACCAAACAGGAGAAAGTATCCAAAAAATAAAAATATAAAATAACTAAAAATATAAATAGAACAATAGATCAATAATTAAAAATAAAATAAAATAAAATAAAAATAAAGGATTAATTAAAATAAATAAGCTCAAGCTCAGGAGTATAAATGACCTAAAACACTTGTTTTGTTTAGAACTAAACAAAAATTGGTTTCCCTCTTCCTCTACTTACTACAAAACTCCAGCAGCCTATATATAGATCTCATACAAAAATCATTAACACATATACTGATGATTACTTGGTGTGAAACTTAAACTCCCTATGCAATGTTAATTTTTTATATATATATATATATATATATATATATATATATATATATATATGACAATGGCAGTTGTTTGTATGAAACTACAGTGAAGCTGGTAATAAAAAAGTACACAATAAAAAGCAGGGCATACAGAATTGCAATAAAAGTAGAACCAAATTTATTTAAGTTTCTCCCTACTTTTGTTATACATTTTCTTTTTTATATATATATATATATATATATATATATATATATATATATATATATATATATATATATATATATGGGGGTGTATTTATGCATGTATGTATATATATATATTTAGGCATTATATCTTCAATCAAGCATGTTTGGTTGAATAATCTAGACATATTTTGCCTATTTATTTTTATTTTAATCCTCTCATAATTAAGTTATCTTCCTTACATATTCTTAACATTAATTTTTAAATTGACTATACTGGAGCACATTTCATATGCATTACATTATTTCTGTCTTAGCCATTCACCCATGAAAACGATCTGGGATTGAAAGTAGTTGGGAAAATAAAAAAAAATAACCAAAACTATGGTGTCTTTTAAAATCAGTTTTGTAACAACACTAAGAAATTGATCCCTGAATTTGAGAGGATTAAAATAAAAATAGACATTAGATTATTCAACCAACACACACACACACACACACACACACACACACACACACACACACACACACATATATATATATAGATATATATTGTGTGTATTTAGGCAGCATTTTTTCATTAATGCATGTTATGTTAAATAATACAGACATGTGTTTTCTATTTATTTTAAGTAAATTTCTTTCATATTGTTGCAGCTTTTTAGTTTTTCATGAAACAGGACAGAAAATCACCATGTTTACATGTTTTTATTGTTAATAATACATAAGCCATCATCAGTGATTTCTATTTACAATAAATTAAATAATAAATTAAATAACAAAAGAAATAATTTTTGTTTTAGATTATTGACATTGCAACAATGATAGTTTGTTTTGTTTAGTATTTATCACTGAAACACAGGACAGAAAATCACATTGCGGTTTGATACATGTTTTTATTATAAATCAATAGCTCCTGTTACCAATTATAAGCATTTTATATTTGTGGAGTTTTCAGTTTAAGCCACTGTTTCATGTAAATAGCTTCAAGAACTTTTTAGTTTTTGTTTATTGTTTTACAAGTTTTCAACAACATTTTCCTGAATTTAAATAATAGGCATAAATTTTAAAGAAAAAAATTGGAATTGTTTTAGATTGGTTATGCGGACGATTGCAACAATGATAGTTTGTTTTGTTGGCATCTATAATTGCCTTGTTGCATCCAAAAATTGTTCACAGCCATCTTCATTAATAAATTGTTGGTAAATGCCCTGTTTGTAGACACACTTATCTAAAGCAAAAAGATCAAAAGAAGAAATTCTTTGCAAATATTTTAATTAAATTTTCATCATACCATTTCATGACTGATATTTTTTACAAATGACAGGCAGATAATCTAGAAAAAATTAAAGAAACCAAATTTTGTAATTAGGTCAATAGTACGGTCTGGTCATTAGAATCAAACTACGTAACAAGTGTAGGGAAGTCTGGCACTTTCCAACAACAGCAGGATAACAGCTCCTCTGGAATCATCAATTGCAGGAACTGATTCATGTAATCAACAACTAGAGCTTTGACAACTGGTTAAATCTGTTAAACCTTTATATTCAAAAATTTATTACAGTAAAGCATTTTTTGTAAAAATATTTCAAAGGAAAAAAATTATATATATATATATATTTGTGGATTTTTTCACCCCTCCCTAGTTTCCTTTTGTTCAGGTTAGGTTTCATATATGTTTTATATATATATATATATATATAAGATACTTTTATTTTTTTGTTTATGTTTGAGCCGAAAACTTCAATATAATCCTTTTTAAATTGAGTTGAAATTAAAAGGGCTCCGTTCCATCAGCGAGTTTTTTGTTGTATTTTCTTGTTTTAAAAGTTGAAATCAAAATTTTAACAGTTAGGGCGAATTGTCTAAAATGGGAATTGTTAATGATATGGCGGTATAGAGATACTTTTCAAGGTGTCAAGTCGGGGGAAGGTGGGGTGTTAAAAAGAAACGAAGATGTATTAAGCTTTCGTCAAGTTGGCTTGTCTATGGAGATTTTTTATTTAATTTTATTTTATTATGAAATGTTATAAAAGAAAAACTTTCGTGGCGTTTGTTTTTTGACGACTTTAAAAATCTTTTGGAAGGTATTTAAACTACTAATCTATGTATTAAAGGGTGTTATGTTGTTTGCAAGTTTGTAGTTAATAATTTCTACTGTGAATGATGATTAAATTTATTATTTGATGTTAGTTTATTTAATAGATTATTATTATTTAGAAGTTTAATAATGTGTAATTTTTCATGGAGGCACAAAATGGGAATTCAATAATTTTCATTTAACTTTTGGTGTTTTATTTGTTTGCCAAAAATATTTTGATAGTGAAGTCTGGTTTCTTTTTCTATAATTATTAAAGGAGCCTTGTTCATCTATCATTAAAAAACAATTCATATTACAGGGCTCTCTATGGATGAAATAGTGCATTTTGTTCAACATTTATTTTCTAAGCCATCTTCCCAAGTGTCATAATTTTTCCCTATTATCATCTGATTTGTTGGTAAATGCCCTGTTTGTAGACACACTTAGGGTGTACTATAATTGAATATATTACTAAGCTTACTATTGGTGGGGTTCAAGATACTATTATTGTTTTTTTTATTATGCGTTAATTATCAGAGCAAAAGATCTATTGGTGGGAAGTTAATTAGAGCTAAGAATTTCTGTCCTAGTTTAAAACTTTGGTTGAACGAAGTACCATATGAATTTCTTTTTTGTTTTTTTTATGCAATTTTCTCTGTAGTTAATGTTAGCATTTTAACAATGAAATTATGTTTTTAAATTTTCGGAGTTCTAATTCTATTTTCTATTGATTTATGTTTAATTATTGATGAGGATGGTGGGATTTCCTGTATGATTGCATTTGATATTTTTTGGTAAGTCAAATGACCCTTTTCAAAGGCAGATAATCACTAAATATAAAAATCTTAAAAAGAAACCAGCCCGTCGTTTGTAATTAGGTCAATAGTACTCTGCAGGTCTAACGATCCCATAGTGAATCAAAACGTTATTGTTTTTTATCCATTGGTCCCCATTGTAACGAGGACCGATTTTTTTTGCGTGAGGATTATATCCATTTCATCCTTTGTTAAGAATACTGGCACTTTCAGGGCAGTCGTAAATAAATCCTTCGAAATTGATGGGTAGTAGATAACGATAGAACTCCTCCGTTTATCATCAATATAGTTAAACCAATTGCATCTTGGGATTGATCCTAGTTTTAATTCAGTTGTTTTTTTATTTGGTAGGTAATTTTTTCCAGGATCTTTTTGCTGATCTTTAATGTCGGGTAGGGTTAATTATTTTGACAACTGTTTAAAGTCTGATCCTTAAGAGTTATAAACATTCTTTTTGTATTCTGATTTTTAAAATTCTTTTTACTAGTTTTGTTTATGTTTTCAACCATATTTATGTTGTTGTTGCAAAAGCTTTTTTATAAGTCCTGGTTTTTTTTTAAGTTGTTGTAGTCGTCGATATATTTCAAAGTTGCCGGGATTTAAAAATTTTGTATTATAATGCTTTTATATATATAGATGTTTTTGGAAGTGGTTTTATTTTTTGAAAGGAGATGTTGTTGATAATGTTGAAGGTCTTTTTCAAATTCAAATAGTTGTTTGTTGAAAGGGCAACTTTTTTTACTTTTAAACACGTTTTTATCAGTAACGAAAAAATAGAAGTATGCTTTCCATCTCATCCCTGATTAATTCCTGTTTTTTTGTAAAAGCTTAACAAAATAATTCCGTTTGTTTGTTAGTGGAATATTTTTGAAAAAATAAATTTTAAATGTTTAAAATTTCAATAATAGTTTCTCCTCCCTTAGTATTTTGTTATTATTTTTAAAAAATTTGCAGGCATAAATATAATTATTTATTTTATGATTCCAAATCTCATAAGAGGTCTCATGTTTCAAAACAAGAGCCGAAAACTTCTCTTTAAATTAAATTGAGTTGAAATTAAAAAGGGCTCCGTTCCATCTTCTATATCTGAAATTTACTTGTTTTAAAAAGTTGAAATCAAAATCACCATGGTAACAGTTAGGGCGAATTGTCTAAAATGGGTATAGTGTAGGGTGTTATGATATAGAGATATAGGTGTCAAGTCGGGGGAAGGTGGGGGTGTTAAAAAAGAAACGAAGATGTATTAAGCTTTCGTCAAGTTGGCTTGTCTATGGAGATTTATTTATTTTATTTTATTTTATTTTATTATGAAAGGGAATTGTGCTTATAAAAAGAAAAACTTTCGTGGCGTTTGTTTTTTGACGACTTCATAAAGGGTTATCTTTTAGTTAAGGTATTTAAACTACTAATTTGTGCTATGTATTTGAAATGTTGTATGCAAGTTTGTAGTTAATAATTTCTACTGTGAATCTGATGATTGGGTTATTTGTTAAAAAGTTATATAATTTTTTTTTTTTTTTTTTTTTCAAACCAAAAATCTGATGATGCCTAAAAAAACCGTTAACTCGTGTCTATTATTTAATAGATTATTATTATTTAGAAGTTTAATAATGTGTAATTTTTCATGGAGGCCAAAGTTATGGGTCATCCCATTGCCATTTAACTTTTGGTGTTTTATTTGTTTCCTTCAAGTGAAGATAGTGAAGTCTGGTTTCTTTTGTTTATATTAATCTTATGCTGCCTCCATCTATCTTTAAAATTAACCCAATGTATATCATATTAGTGCTAGGGCTCTCTGTGGATGAAATTTTGTATACCACAGAGTTTAATACAACATTTATTTTTAAAGTCTTCTGGGTTTCTACAGTTTTAATTTTTCCCTATTATCATCTGATTTATGTATATATATATATATATAAAATTAAAATCGTTAAACAAAAGCTTTATGTTTAATAATATTTTGGCTCTACGATTTGTTTTTAAATTTGCCTAAAAAAATCATTTTATTTTAAAATAAATTCATAGTATGAACTGTGGAGTGATTTTTTAATCTCTTATAATAAAATATAATAATATTACAATTGTTCTTTTTTATTTTTAAAAAAAATATTTCTATGAACTGTGGATTTTATATATATTTATATATATATATATATATATATATATATATATATATATATATATATATATATATATATTTATTAAAGACATTTTTTATGTTTAACGTTGTTATTTATAGATACAAGTATTTAAGCAAATGCTCTGTTTATGATAAACAGTATTAAATAACATTTACCGGCCTGAATGTCCGAGAAATTTTCATAGAAAATATTCGTTCTTTGACAGGATAGAATATTTTCTATGAAAATTTCTCGGACATTCAATTCTGATCTTCATCTTGAGCTGATGCCGAAAAAATCCGTCTAGAACCTGATTAGAATAGCGTTCGTATTGCAAGATTCGGTGCTGTTTAATGTGTGTCCCACTGATCAGTGTATCCTACCACCACATCTAACGTAAGGGGGCGGGGAACAAAAACGGAAGGAGGGATGTCATTTATTGTTGTATTATAAAATTTAAAATAAAAAAAAATCTAAAATAAGAAAATTGACTAAAAAAAAATCATAAAGCAAGATATTTGAATCCTTTAAAATAAAAACATTCTGAATGTCTTTTAACATATCGAGAAAAAGGTCGTGTCAATGCCTTAATAATGTAGGATACAAATGTGGTGGGGGGATACACACTAAAGCAGAAATTGATCGGCAGGACACACGCTAAAGCGGCAAAGATTCCCTTCATTCATGACGTCAATATTACCATTCTTGCCACGGCTAGCAACGTGAGAATGACCATTCGTTTCCCCCCAGAGGACAGTGGCGACGCATTATCACACGTATATACCCGATCAATGGACACAAGATGTTTGGGATCAATACGAGCTGTCAGTACGTCGACATGGGACAATAGTAACGGGCAACATTGACGGACCGACTGCGACAGCGTAAAAAAGCGCAACTGCTTCCTGTTCACCTGCACCACAGTACTGGAGGCTGATAGACATGCAGAAGTCGGGTTTGAACCCGGCCGCCTACAGGACAGCAACCAGGTACTGATGGTCGACCCTATCGGACGCTTTTATCCAAATTGATCAGCGCAGCATCTTCTTCGTCGTCTTCTACTTCTATGGTCGCGCGGAACATATGCAGGTTGCTCTGAACTGTTCGACCCTTCACAACACAAGTTTTCTCGGGTCCCAACAAATCTCGTCAAATGACTGCAAATGCTCTGTCAGGATCTTGGCCAAAATACTTATGTCTGTGTTTAGCAGACTTATGGGCATGTAGTCATCTAAATCCTACCCACCATCCTTGGCCTTTCTCATCAGTGTGATCACATCACTGGAGATCCGGTCGGGGACGGACCCCTGTCGGAACCAGTTGTTTAACACTACTTGTCAAAATCGGCACAAATATGTGCGACAGCCTCAATTGCAGTTCGTAGGATAGACCATCAAGTCCCGGAGACATGCCACTGACGACCGTATTCGTCCTCTGTGATCTCGCCTTCAGTCGGCGAAAGCTGAGAGAAGTCAGCCAAATAGTTGCGAAACTCTGCCACATAGAGCAGGCTCCTTGGAAAACTGGCTCTCGAAATGTCGCCAAAACGCCTCGCACACATCGCTGGTCAACCTCAGAGTATGTCCCTTCTGAGTATCGACCTCGCATATGTATCGATCGGAACCTCGACGGATCTCTTCCTTGCGCAGTCCTGCGGCTATGTTCACGGCTTCGCTAAACATCTAACTACCTAACTACCTGACCCTGGTAGCACTCGCTAGTGGAACGCTCCAGAGCCTGCCTAGCTACAACTATCTCTAGGGAATCCTTCAACCACCGCCCGGAACAGACTTCGCCTTTTCTAGAGTAAATCGCTGTATTCGGTGGTGAAACACCACATATCCCCAATAATTGCCCCCCCACTAGTCCTCGCTGTACTAATCTAGTCAGCTGTTGCCGAAAGTCCCGCCTGTCTAGTAAAGACAGATTGAAATTCCAGTGTCCAGACATTCTAGCATCTAACGCCATCCGGGCACAGACAAGTCTGTGGTCCGAATAGACTAACAAGTGGAACGTGGGACAGTCTAAAACATCTAGATCGATGCTTCTCCCAAACATTCTATCCAGATATCTGGCTACCCGGGTAGATAGTCACTTACGAGCCAACGTCCACATCTCCCCCTTTGGGTGATCGTCTCGGCATCTGTCGACGAGACCAAACTCACCGATCAGACCCACTCCCCGCTCCTTGTCTAATTTGGGTTTCAGCACGACATTCCAGTCTCCCATTAAGGCTAAGCACGACGAATCCACCAGGAACAGCCATAACCGACGGAAAAAGGAGACACAAAGTGTGTTTGCTGGATTGCCGCCACAACTACGCTGAACAAGAGATCACAATGCAGCCTTATCCCGATCTCTCAGGCCATTCACATTTAAACTGGCGTGTTTGATAAACATTTTTTAAATTAAAAAACAATATTATTTCCTTATTCACAGACTAGACAGAAATCTGCAGTCCTAGGCTCTCTGCACCAATATCGTACGTAATTGGTCCTCCCACCGACGTCTGTAGGATAAGTTAAATTTAAAGATGGAAAGTTAAGTCAAGAAGTGATGGAGAATAACCGGGATCCTCCCTGCACAGATTTGAGACATTTTTCAGTTTCGAAGACCCTAGCTGGATTATTTTATGTTGGGGAATGCGTCCCTGGCCTCAGCCAAGTGGTTCCCACATTTTAAGTTTCACCCTGTATTCCTGATTAGGGTAGTTACACCAGTTTTGCAAGCAGCCGTGCTACATACACGAAAGAGGGCGTTCACAGCTGGGCTTTCTTTACCGGAACGGTACGTTACATCGAACGAGTAACACAAGTATTCCATTCTCCACCTGGCTGTCTTCATATTTTTAATTTTGTTTGTTGTTTTCGGGCTGAACGTGAATGAGACTGATCAAATAATGTCTCCATACTCCATATTCCCAACGGTTAAATAATAGCATAGGCGTTTTTCTCTATTGCAGAATGCCTACGTTCTTATTTAGAAAGGGTTCTGGAGAAAAAGGCTATGGGCATCCCCGACTGTCTTAAAGAAGCGGCTATGGCGTATTCTGAGGCGTCTGCCCAGAGGTAGTGTATGACTGGGCGTGGTAATGGCTGCTTTCATTATGCCCCACTATAATGCTTTATCTGCTATGGGAGATAACGGGAAGTTTGATACTGTTGTTAGAGGGTGAATTTTTCTGAAAAAGACAAAATCCAATGTGCATAGTGTGCAAACATTCCTAATGCATGGCGCAGAGCGGGTAAATTCTTTGAGACCCGTAGGCTGAGTCATGGATTCAGAAGTTCCAGATCGGGTTTTATGTTGTTTTTACGTATTCTGTACCCAAATAATTTTATATTTTTACGTGAAAAATTACACTTGTCTTGGTTAAGCGTAAGTTTGTACTTTTTAACAGCCGTCATGAATAATTTAAGATTTTTGTCATGTTCTGCTCGATTTTTGCCGCAAATATTTACAATATCGATGTAAACATAAGTGCCTTTCAGGATCTCTTTTGATATTATTTTGTCTGTCACTCGTTGAAAACAAGCGAACCTGTGAGTCACGCCAAACAGTATTCTGTGAAATTTTCCGCTAGCTTTCCGCTAGCTTCAAAGGCTGTATAGGTTTTAGCGCTGGGCCTTATAGCTACCTGATGGTAGGAACTTTTAAGGTACAAAGTACTAAATAGACTATATTTGGCTATTTTTTCTATCATATCGTCTATTCTTGGCGGAGGGTTGGCATCCAGCAAATTAAATCGGTTTATTGTTTGGGAATAGTCGATTATCATTCGCTATTTTCTGATCTCAGAGGAGACTGCAAAGTTTTGGGCTCTCCAATAGCGAATGACTGGGTTCAATTATTCCTTCCTACAATATAGGAGTAACTTTGGTTTGGATAAATAATTTATTCTGCTCAGTGTTTCACCTACTATAAATACTGGGCGACTTCTCGCCTCGTTCTCTTTTTCATTTCTTCATTTCAGCGAACACATCTACAACGCAAGATCTCTTAGAAGATAGCGTCACCCCACTTGCGGGAAAACGCCGTGAACATTATACACACATAACACGTACGTACGAACATTCACCAACATACAAACTCTTGACGTTCACACACAAAGACAAATGTTTATGTCTTTGTCACTTGTAAAATTGTTTAATACATATATTTGTTGTCATATATATATATATCGGTCTTGTTTATTTTCTTTTCATCTTCGGTTGGACTAAATTTGAGTCCGCCATGTTCTTCTAGTTTGGACCTTTTAGCAGGAAATAAAGGCTCGTGTTTCCAATTCAACAACACTCAAACCCACACTGTCCTCTACATATCTACTAATGCGTGTCGGCATGAGAAATTGTGCGCCCATATTAGGTCGGAGCATAGATCTTTCATTAGTAGACATCTTACTCCTAGGTATAGAGTATGATTTACTTGTAGATCAACTAAACAGTATCCAAGTATTTTTATGAAAATAGATGAACTAGCCATCGCTATTTTGTTTAAGGATGAGAAAATTTTCCACGAATTTAGTTTCGCAATGCTTGCATTAAGAAAATTTTCTGTGTTAATCATTGCTTTTAGTTAGCTGTGATTTCTGTCATTGTGGTTGATAAGCTGTCAATTATTTTCAATGATGCTGAACAAGTTACCATTTTGCTCCCCTTTTTCTTTTCTTTTTTACAAACTTTAATCTAATGTCCCTGCTTTCTGTAGGGACATTAGGCTATTTCAAGCGGGGCACAATAATTTTGCGTATCTCCGCAGAAAAAAAAAAACATGTACGTTTAGTTAACCCTAGAATACTAACCATCAATTAAAGTTACACCACTACTAACCATGGGTATATCATATCCGATTTCGAAAATATCAAAAAAAAAAAAAAAATTAAATATAAATCTTTATTTGAAATATTTTACATGCAGGCACTTCAAACCTTGTACTTTGAGTTAACATTAATAGGAACTGAAAAACATTATTTAAGTAAGAAAATCAGGTACTGAAAATTATAATTAAAAATAGGAAAATTTGCGTTGGGTACTATAGACCCATGGTTAGTGTTCTAGGGTCAAGACTGTTATTTTCGGAGAGCGTTTCATACGATAGGGAGTACAAAATAAGTGACGAAGTCTTTGATATTACTGCAACAGCATCGTATATTTTAGCATTTTGTTCTGATATAAATCTAGTATTCTTGCCTGATCATAGGCCTGCTGTAATGTTAATGTTTTCGAGAATTCTTTGTCGGATATCCGTCGACCGTTTATGAAGGCAGCGCCTATCAATTTGGTTAATATTGTTCCGCTGATACCGAAGAAAATGAACAGTCCCTACTAAGTTTTATTAAGGCTTGATAAAATCCGTCAATGGAATCATAGGTCAGTTGACGCCTTGTAGCCAGTAAATATCTAGAGAGCATTTCATGTTTCTTTTCAAGGTAGATCCTGTCTAGTATCGTTAAAGCCTCTTTGTAGGAAGATGCATCCTCGAAATACTTATAGAAAGAGATGAGCTGGCCATCGCCACTTTGTTTAGGCATGGGTAAATTTTCCACAAATTTACTTTCGCAATGATTGTATTAAGGAAGTTTTTTGAGTCAATCAGTGCTTTTATTGGCTGTCCGTTAGCCGTGATTTCTGTCATTGTGGTTGATAAGCTGCCAATTATTTTCAATGATGCTAAACAAGTCACCGTTTTGCTCTTCTTTTTCTTACTTTTACAAATTTTAGTATTTGTCTCTTCCCACGGGGCATAATGTACTTGCATGTCTATTTCCCCCGCAGAAAAAAAAAAAACAAAAACATGTGCGTTTAGTTAAGGCTGATATTTTCGGAGAGAATAGCGTTTCATACGATTTAGAGGCCAAAATAGGTGGAGAAGTCTCTGACGTTACTGCAACCTAATCTGTAGCTTTTTGTTCTGCTAAATCTAGAACTCTTGTCTGGTCATAAGCCTGATGTAATGTTAAGGTACTGTTTTCGAGTATTTTTTTTAGATGTCCTTGGTTCGTAGCACGTTTCTGAATGCATCTCGGGTCAATTCGGCTCAAAATTGTTCCGCTGATACTGAAGAAAATAAACAATCCTTACTTAGTTTTATCAAGGCTTGATAAAATCCGTCATTGGAGTCTGAGGGCAGTTGACGTCTTGTAGTCAGCGAGTGTCTAGAGAATATATCATTTTTCTTTTAACGAAGATCTTGTCCAGTATTGTTAAAGCTTCTTCGTAGGAAGATGTGCCCGCGAAATAGACGTAGGCTTGTGCTAAGACATATCTGGTGAGATAGTGTAGTTTGGTCGCATTACGTGCTCAAGTAAGTTCATTAAAGTTACTCTCCTGTGACGATATACCAGCATGACGTCAGAGCCGGTGGGGGTCAATAAGTTTCCCTGAACTGAATAAATTAGCCTTTTTCAAAATAGTTAACGAGAGTATATTAAATTATTCTTCGAGAAAATACATATCGCTTATCAGTAAATTTAATATACCCGAGCCCACCAAGAGAGGGATTTTGCTCAAGACCGGTTTAACCAGGGGCTTTCTAAGCGTGTACGCTCGAATAAAAATTCCCCGTAGATCCCGCATATATGGGATCGGGTGGCTGTCTACCCACCCAACGAGACTGCCCGTAGGCAAGCCTTCGTCTGGGTTCCTCTCCGTCTAAAGGCAGAGAGTTTGACAAGCAGAGTTTTGGGGTACACTGTATTTACCCGAGGGCTCTCACAAGGCGGGATGTGGCATAGGACAGGTTTTTAACGTGGGGCTTTCCGAGCACGTACACGCGGGAAAAATCCGCCGTAGACCCCGTATACACAGAGTCGGGTGTCCGTCTTTCTCCCCAGACGAGACTCTCTCTGTAGGCATAATCTCATCTAAGTTTCTCTCCCTGCGAAGACAGAGTTCGACTAGCTGAGTTTTGGCGAACTCTGTATTTACCGAGACATCTCCACAATGTGGGGTGTGGTACAAGTCCGGTTTTTAACGTGGGGCTTCGCGTACGCTCATGCAAAAATTCCCCGTAGACCTAGCATACACAAAGTCGGGTGTCTGTGTTCCTAAACAGACGATAATCTGGCCATACGCATAGCCTCGTCTGAGTTCCTCTCTGCCGAAAGGCAGGGTGTTCATTACCAGAATTTTTGTGTACTCGGTAATTACCCAAAACCTTCATACAAGTCTGGATGTGTCACAAGGCCGGTTTAACCTGGGGCTTTCCAAGCACGCACACTCGGGCAAAAATCGCCGGTAGGCCTCGCATACACAGGGTCAGGCGGCTGTTTACCTCCCCAGACGAGACTCTGCCTGTAGGTAGAGTCTCGTCTGACTTCCTCTCCCCACGGAGGCAGAGAGTTTGACTAGCAGAGTTTTGGTTGACTCGGTATCTACCTGAGCTGCCCACAGTGCGGAATGTGGCACAAGCCTTGTTTAATATGGAGCTTTCCGAGTGTGTACACCCGGGAAAAAATTCCCCGTATAAACGGGGTCGGGTGTCTGTCGACTCCCCCAGAAAAGACTCTGTCTGTGGGCATAGCCTCATCTAAGTTCCTCTCCGCTCGAAGACAGAGAGTTCGACCAGTTGAGTTTTGTCGGACTCGGTATTTACCTGCGCTCCCCACAAGGTCGGTATAACGTGTGCCTTTCCGAGCGCGTAAGCTCGGGCAAATTTTCCCTGTAGACCTCGCATATACGGGGGTCGGATGGCTGTCTACTTCCCCAGACAAGACTCTGCCGTAGTCATAGCCTAGTCTGAGTTCCGAAGGCATAGATTTCGACGAGTATTTTGGCAAACCCAGAGGTTCGTTGACACATTGTTTACCCAAGTCTTCCCCTGGATGAGGCACAAGGTCGGTTTTTAACGTACGGATTTCCGAGCGCATACGATCGGTCAAAAATTCCCCGTAGATACCACATACACAGGGCCCGGTGGCTGTCTACCTCCCCAGACGATATTCTACCCGTAGGCAGAGCCTCGTCTGAGTTCCTCTTCGCCCGAAGACAGAGATTTCGACTAGCAGAGTTTTGGAAAACCCAGAGGTTGGTTGACTTGTTATTTACCCAAGTCCTCCCCATAAGGCGGGTTGTGGCACGTGTTACTTTCCGAGCGCATACGATCGGCAAAAATTTCCACGCATATATGGTGTTGGGAGCCTGTCTACCTCTCCAGACGAGACTCTGCAAGAAGGCATATACCTCGTCTGAGTTCATCTCCGCCCAAATGCAGAGGATTCGATTAGCTGAGTTTTGGTTGACTCGTTATTGTCAAACCCAGTGGTTTGGCTGAGTCCACATACCAGCAGAGTTATCTTGAATATATATGTTCAGGACTGGTCCATTAATGGAGGAGATGTATCATAAAATCAAGGAGTTGGTTCTGGAGATCACCAAACATCTACATGTAACTGCCTACGAAAAGTTATATTCATTTCTTAATTCATTACAATTTATTCAAATAAAAAAAAAAATTAAAAAAATATCATTATAGATAAGTTACTGTTTCCTGATAGGCTGAATAATAGTTTTGCTCCCTGAGAGGCTGAATACTGACTCAAATGCATTTGACACAGAAAAAGAATACCTACTTTGGAAGGTAAGTATAACTTCATTGATGAATGCCAGGAAAACACTCCAAATAAGTTATGCTGCCTGATTAAATACGTCCCTGAATTAATATATGAGCTCATATCAGATTATACCAGTTTTGAAGCAGTTATTAATGTCCTGGACAATTTCTTTATTAATAAAAAAGCAATATATTCACTCAACACCTTTTCGCCATGAAGCGACAAGTAGAACTAAAGAATATCAAAGAATTCTTCCAGGAATTACAGTGACTTGGCAAATTCTACTGATTTGGGGATATTACTGCTGAATCATATCAACAACTGGTTTGAGACACATTATAATATATAATTTTTGTCTCAAACTATACAGCAGAGCTTATTAGAACACAAGGAACTAACCCTTAACCAGGCCTATGACACTGAACTTGAATATCCTTAAAATTATTCTGACCAAGACATGAAGACATTTATACAGATGATTGCAATTCAAACCTTGACTTTAACCCTCTAAATGCTACTGCTCTAGTGATGAATAAACAGTTCTTGTTTTGCAACCATGGGTTGCGTCAGCATTCTAAATATCCTGCTCAAAATAGAGAATGCACTTACTGTGGTAAAGTGGGACACTGGGCAAAAGTAAGTTTGAAGATGCCATGTCTGTTTCTTTATCTGAAACAAGCACAGCCAATTGTGACAAAATCTTATGCATATAGCAAGGCGGATATACAATTGATTTCTGAAGACATTGAACATTTATTAACAGAATATTTAATCTCCCCAGTGAGCACAAATAGTAGTAGTTAATGATATGCTTAACCCTTTGAGCCCTGCGTTCCTGAACAATTTGAACCCTTCTTCCTGAGCTCCTGAGTTCAAATTCACAAATAATTGGTATTTAATGTTTTACAGTAGATATAAAAATAGTTACCCACTTACCCACTGTTCAAATGGTGGCTGAGCATTAAGTCATTTTACATGCTGCTTATGTCTGTCTGGAATTCATATATTCCTTATATACAATTGCTATTGTTGCCCAATAAAAATATAGAGCATTTGCTACCTTTGAAATAGTGCTGAATCTTTCTGGACCCAGTAATCATTCCACAATAAAATTATCTTAAATCCTGTCTATCCCATATCTGTCACAGCTACACTACCTCTTTTCCTATAATACCACACATATATCAACCAACTGAGTTTATTTGTACAATTGCAGGAAGGGAAAACCCTAAACCTGTGTACTGCAGTCTCTACTTTTTTAGCACTCAACTTTGTACATAATTAACAATTAGACTCATGGATGTAAATGGGAAAGTGATGAAGATTTCTTAAGAAAAATAAACGAGGAAATATATAAAGAGATTGTGCATTGAAAGAGAAAATAGATTCTTGCTGGAGTATGACACTCTCTGTAATCGAGTGGTAAAGCACACCAAATTAAACAGTTGTTTCTCCTACAAAGGGAGATGCAAGTACCTGAAAAAAAGCACAGTTTTTATTGGGATTTCTTGAATCCACACACCAATAGGCTCTATTTAAAATAAAAATAGTGCATTCAAATATGAATATCCACTAAAATAACATTTGAAGTAATAAAAATTTTGGATTAAAAATAAATACATTAATTCTTTATTCAAAATAAATAGAACATCTACTCAAATACAGGTATCCACTAAAATTAATGTTTGATGTAATATATATATATATATATATATATATATATATATATGTATATATATATATATATATATATATTGATGCATGTTTCATTAAATAATATAGACAAGTTGTGTCTATTTATTTTAAGTAAGTTCCTTTCCGTCTGATAAGCTTAATAACATTATCATTGAAACATGAAAGGAAATCACCATATTGATACAGGTTTAAATTCGATCTAAGCTTTCGGCTTACATAAGCCATTATCAAAGATGACAATTACATTTCAATATATCAAACAATACACGGATGAAACAATAATGATAGTCTGTTTTTGTTGCATGAAAAATTTCAAAGCAACTTGTCGATATTATTTAATGAAACATGTATCACTGAAAAATTGCTGCCTAAATATACACGATATATATATAACTTTACTTCTAGAGGCTGTATTACTTGGAATCAGCCTGACTCTGTAAGCAAATTAAAAACATTCCAGGTTGGATCCAGACCTGCAATCTTGAAATTTTGCATTCCCAAATTTTCATTACTGTGATTGTTTTTGGCAATTATTTTACATGGTTTTCTGTGAGGAAATTTTTTGTATGATAACAATTTTTATAACTTGGAAATAAATTTGGGAATAATTGAAATTAATTAAAAAATGCAGCAAAGGTCATCGATGAAATAAAAATAATTGTTTGTACAGAAAGTAAGGATCTAAGTACATCAAATTATCTTTAAATTAAGTGGCAGCAGAAGAATTATCACTAAACTTTTAAAAGGTAAGCTTAAATATTAATGCAATACTTAAATGCAGTGATCAGTTTTGAGTTCTTCTTTAGTTTATTGTTGCATATTGCATCTACTCCTCCCTACCTATTATGATAAAGGCCCAATCAAGAGCACTCCACAGGAGTTAGCTTAAATGCTGCCTGATAAAAAAATAAATGCACAGTATATGGAAAAGTTATTTTATCAAAATGTGTCGAAAAGACATGCAATTTTTTTCAGAAGATCTTTTTAATCATTTCACCTCAAGCAAGGCAATAAAGTCACTAAGATGCAAGGGGTTACTGAGTGTGAGAGAATATAAGAAAAAAACATTATTAAGGAGAGAGAATAATAAATTAACAGGAATAAAAAAAATAGAAGATAACGATTGATATTGCCCTGAAATTTTTGAAAATCAAAATTGACTGGAAAGTAAGAAGCTTGAAGAGAGTTCCACAATTGTTAAGCAGAAACATATTGAGATGCCCCTATCTCAAAATTTAATTGATAAATTTCTTAACTTCTCTCAATTGGGTTGAACAGTTAACATTATTTAGTCAGATTAATGTCCTCATCTTTGTTGTTGCTATGACAACATTTTGGCCAATGTGCCTTCCAAACCATCTTTATGTGTTTGCTAATCCAGGTAACCTTCAGGAAAATTTGAACTGTACTCTTTATTGAATCTTTCAGGTAGATTGTTTTCATTCCACTGTCCCTGTCTAGGAATATCTTGTCTTAATTAATTGTTCAGTTATTTCTTGTCTCCATTGTTTCTTGTTTCCATTGAGTATATCCAAGCCCAAGGATTGAAACCACAATTACTTTATCATCAAGTTCCCTAACCAATGCTTTAATCGTCTAGGCCAGTGGTTCTCAACCAGGGTCAACATGAACCCAAGGAGTCCATGTAGACATTAGTGGGGGTCCACACAAAAAACATAGAAGATTGGGGGTTCACTGCAATATTTTAGTGGTCCATAGAGCAATTTTACTTTGGGGATTTGGAATTTCTACAGTAATCTATGTCATATTAAAATACCTAAATTCATATAAACAACTCTAAAACTAGCAGAAAACATGATCAAGCAATGTGAGTGAGTGTTCCTTTTACTCTACCGGATGTTTTGACTTTTGATTGTAAAATTTGAATAAAAACAAAGAAGGATTATATATATATATATATATATATATATATATATATATAAAGTAAAATTATATAAATATTATAATTTATTATATAAATTAGTTTAATATATTAATAATAAATAATATAATTTTAAATATTAATAAAATAAAATATTAATATATTAATATAAATTAATCAATATAGAATATTAAAAAAAATAAATATTAATAATAAATTAATTTAGTATCTGTCTATATTTCTTTAGAGACACATGACACTGTGGATAAAGGCGTTGGTTAGATCCAGTGACAAGACACAAACAGTGTGTATTCAATACCCGGTTAAGATAGTGGAGAATTTGGAGAGAGGAATTAACAGGAGATAACTGACATCCATTAAACATGGCACGTGGAACTAGAACAGTCTTCTCCAGTGAGTGAAATAAAGGGTTCACTTTCACATTCCAAACACCTGAAGAAGGCCGGCGTGTACAACGGCCGAAATGTTGTGATAAATATGGCGACAAAGATGACGACAATAGTCCGAATAATGTAAATAGTGTAAAGTAATTTAATATATAAATTGTATAAGGATTATATATAAAGTAATCATATGCATTTTTTATTTCTATAATACAATTCCTAAACTTATCTATTAGTAAAAAATAAAATAAATTTTTTTTTTTATCAAATGGTTATAGTGGTTCACCAAAAAGAATTAAGAGTAAAAGTGGTTGATGGGTAAAAAATGGTTGGGAACCATTGGTCTAGGCTATTGTTCTTGGATATACTCAAATACTGATGGGAAGAATTGTAATTGTTTTTATATATTTATCAAGATATTTTAGTGAATTCTGGTTTTATTTTTTTAAATCACAATCTTTTAAAAGGAAATAATATCATACATGAAAAATGATTTTGGTTTTTGGTTCTCTCTGAAAAAAAAATTTCTGAATTCAAAAAAAAATTCTTACTTTTGTATTTGTTGTCTGGTTGCAGGGATTTTCCAAATCCATCTTTAATCCCAATTAAGCCATAATTCTGGTTTTTCTTCCCACAATCAAAAACCTTGCAGCATTTGGGGTCATTTGGATCAGGTTTTGAAGTACAATCAGCAGGAATGCTTGAGAAACTAAAACATCTGGAAAATAATTGAATTAAAAATACATGGCTGGAAGACAAGAATCTTCTTTCCTGTCTTGAAGAAAGCTTCGGATATCTTAAGGTAATATATAACTAAGAAAAGGAACAGCATCATACAGACACTCCGAGCACATAGTCAAATAAGACTGTTCTTTCTGCAGGATCTCTCCATGACAGATGTGAGAGAGACAGAGATGAAATAGTTTCTATTTCTGAATACACTTCGTCTTTGTTTTCAATAAATTAATTACAAGATACTGCCATACCTCATTTTTTTAAGCATATTATTTAAACTATTGTCTTCATCTTTGTTGCTTTTTCAAGGTCAGTCACTAAGTCTTTTCATTATGCCATATATTATTTTTGAGTAATTTCCCTTCCAGTAGACATATCTAAAAGCAATGAGGGTATGAAATAGATAAGAAAGTAAAAAGAAGTTAATATGTCCAACTTTGTGTCACAAATCACTTATGTTATTAATATATACTTAGCTAATACATTACTTGATCTTATTCCTGTGTATATTGTATAAAATCTTTTATTCTCTTTTTCTTTTCACTTGTAACATATGAGTTCAACTGGAAGATTTTTGAAAAAAAAAGAACCAATTCACTAATTTATAATACATTATTTTATTTCCATGTATTTTCAAATTAATGTCCTCATCATTGTTTGTTTGAACATGAGATACATTATTTATACTTTCCTCAATGTATAATGCATCCATTTTATAGAGTTCATTAATATTTTAGATCTTGGTATTTTTTCTTCAAGTGGATCATACCAGTTCAATAAAAACTTAAAGTCACCATAACACCCAGTCATGAAATTCAGTTCAATTATTTTATAACATCATCAATTTAATATAATTACACTATATCAGATTTTATTACACAAGTCAGTATTTTCACACTAAAACTAGTATTTACCAACTGATTTTTGGAAATTTTTTAGGAGATACTTACAGTTATATATTTGTCAGAGTTACCCTCTCCTTAATTTCCTCATTTTTGAAACTGCTACTCTCCACATGCTATATAAATTTGGTGATACCGTACCCCGTTCGCTTTTCTTCTCACTTTTCAGCTGATACGACATAATGTATATCTCTCATGAAGATTTGCATATTCCCCTTTGTGTGAGTGGGGCACTATGCATTTCCCTTGGGAAACACACATGAACATTATACACATACATACATACGAACATTCACATTCACTTACACATACTTTGACCACAAGCTTTCTATGTTCATTCATATACACTAATTATCATCTTTATCAGTTGTAACCCTTATTGTATGTCAATACACATATACTTGTTTGTACATATATATATATATATATATATATATATATATATCTTTTATATATATATATATATATATATATATATATATCAATCTGGAAAGTTGAGTATTTATAGGAAATGATGCATTTCCTGTCAAGGAAAGTTCTAGAAAAATTGGATCAATTTTGGTGCAATTCTTAATATATAAAAATGCCTATGCATGTTTTCTTAAAAAATTTTTTTACCAATTGGGTGTAAAAAAATATGCGGTCATTTTGTAAAAAAATTGTGGAGCTAACATGCATGTGCATGATCCCATCAAATCATTTAAATAATGAGAATATTTTCAAAATGCTTCAGAACAGTTTACTTGTCTGGCAAGATGAACACAACTGTGTCTCACCAGCAGCTTGCTCCATAAAACTGTCTCTCAGCACAGCCTGCTCCTTTGACCACAGAATGAACAGTAACAATTCTCAACTTGGTGATAATGCTTTTAACACCATGTGGTTGCTGATATTTCTCTATAAATTGCAGAGACTTTAAAGAAAAACAAACCCCGAACAATTAATTTTTGTTATCAGATATTTCTTGTGTTGTAAAAAGAAAACAGAATAAAAACTTCTTTATTTTGTAGCACTCATGTTAATCATTTTCTATTAACATTAGTACCACTACATATTAAATATACTATGTGTTGTGACCTAGGGAAGGTTACTGAATAGAATAATCACATGAAGGTTGGTAATGAATGATAATACTTAGGACAAGAACAACACATATAAGATTTACCTGCAACGTGTAGAAGAAGTAGTCAACTGCTAGAAGTGAGTCAAGTGAATTCCACAATGAATCTTCAACTGCAGACCAGCATACAGTATTTACTACTGTATTTATGTGAATGGGGACATACCCATTATCGTACATAGGTATGCTACAACACTATGTGAATTTCATTTTATATTTATTTTATTAAATATTTTCAGTTATTTATTTTGGGGTGTGAGATTTTATGATGTAACTTGTGGGTTGTTTATCATATTGTAAAAAAATATAAATAAAAAAAGTATATAATAATGTAGCTATTGATATTTATTTAATTTATGTACATAAACATTGTCAAGAGTCATGAAAATGATACAATCTAAAAAAAATGTATTAAAGTTATTGTGTGATGAGAAAAAAATATTAAAATTTGTGAAAACATTGAATGGAGATCAAAAAATTGCAAAAAAGAAATTGAAAACAGCAAGCTAAGATCAAGAGAAAGAACAGGCTTTAAGAATACCACAAAAAGATATTTTTGAAAAAATTAAATGGTAATAAAGAAAAATGTGGATTGACTAGTAAGAAAATATTTGAAATAGTGTTGTAAATGCAAACAGAAGTAAAATATTAAGAACATTTACTAAAAACATGGAAGCCAATAAGCTACAATCTTTAAATAAACATCACAAAGAGAAACATAAATTGGGTAAAGTACATGAAAACTGATTTTTCGACAGTAATTCTCAGTGATGAATCTCGAGCGATATTGGATAGACCTAATGGCTAGGCCAGGAGTTGTGTCCTTTACAGAAATAATCAACCAACACAAGTGGGGTTATGTTTCTGGATAATATTATAGATTGTAAAATTAGAGTTCATTTCAAAGAAGATGATGAAATTAAGATAAATGCAGAGAATTAATGAAGATAAGAGTTGATTATTTTTTGGTTATTTTCAGAGAAATTATGATTTTTACCTGTCTGTACAATGGTAATATCCAGTCTGTGCATCCTCACAGAAACACCGTAGACTGCATTCATCATACCAAGTTTCTCCTTGTTTGTACATCTGTCCTTTGTAGTAACAATTTCCTACAATGAAAGATATATATATATATATATATATATATATATATATATATATATAAGTGAACATTGAAGTCAACACTTAGAGGTGACAGGCTGTTTCATGCAAGATGGAATTGTCGGGTGGCCTGACAATTGTGTCTAGCATGAAACAGGGTGTCGCCTCTAAGTGTTGACTTCAATGTTCACTTTTATATTTACTCATGCTCTATCTCTGATATTGAGCACTTTATCCCATAAATATAGCTCACCCTAATAGTATATTTCTTCATATATATATATATATATATATATATATATATATATATATATATGTGTGTGTGTGTGTGTGTGTGTGTGTGTGTGTGTGTGTGTGTGTGTGTGTGTGTGTGTGTGTGTGTGTGCGTGCTAAATATTTCCTAAAAACAAATATTATTCAATAAATTTATGGATGTCAGTTAATGTTTCTAATAATGAGCTGATTTCTGTACATGGTTGTGTTTATTACCATAACAATGCAAAAACAGCACATGTTAGTGCAACTTTTATTAGTACAATACTATTAAAATAGTTTAACTTTCAGAATAAAGAATTTTTCACTCCAACTGGTCATTGGCTTTCAAGTAATTTTTGATTAAGTATAAACTGATAGAAAACGTCTATGCAAGGGAGATAATTCCAAGTATATTAACTGCTAGTTACAGAATTATTTCATGAGTTTTATTAGTAAAAAAACAAGTAATAATAAGTAAGAAACCTTTAACTTGTCTGCACTCTTCTGTCAGTCATAATAGCATATCAGTGATGTTTCTTTTATACTTAATAAGTAAGCTTAGTGATAATCTTCTCAGATAATTAAAAATTATATATTATCAGAAGTGATATGACATCAAGCAGTGGCTGTGAAAGACAATATTTAAGTGAGTAACTATAAAATAAAAAAGAATGAAATCAAATCTGGTAAAAAATGAAAAAAATACTTAGACAATGAAGAGTAACCATTAATTCAATTTATTTATCTTTTACTGACATGGAAGAAATAGAAAACTATACAAAGGGAAAGAAAAACACTAAATTTCACCTGCAGATAGTCAAGTATGTAATTGATTTCAGTTGACATACATGACACTTTTCTCATTTCCAGATAAGGATCAATTCAAAAAAATCACATGGAAGAAATGTCTTGTGATTCATTGATTCTGCTATTCTGCTATTCTGTTACTCTGTTATTCTGCTCAGTGCTATACATTTTCCTAATGTGTTTTTTTTCTGTTGTAGTCCATGGTTAGTTTCATTAATCAATGTAAGTTAAATAGTGACACAGTAAATGTAATAGTGTGTTACTAAAAAAATGCATTGCAGATGATTTTAGTATAGGAATGCATTTTAGATCATTGTAATACTAGCTCGTTATAAAAACAATGACATTTGCAAATACATTAAAACTTAGAACAAATATAGAGAATATAATATTTCTTAAACATTTGGTAATACTCATCCATTTCCTGTCATACAAGTTATATAAAATATATTTTAGGTCCTACCACAAAAGAATATTAATAGATCATTACTGATGAAAGAAAGTGAAGGTTTTTATGAATAAATGAAAATTATTGTTGGTACACTCAAGTTTAAAATTGGAATTTGATGTTTTAATCCCCAAATTTTGTTATTTATGACCTTAAATTTCAGCACTCAGTATGTTTGTATATTGAAAATTCTGAAGAAATGAATTGTCATTGGTCAGGAATTAAATCAAATATTACTGATAGATTAGTGATAAATAAATGTATAACAGAAATAATATACATACATACTGAATGCTGAAATTTAAGGTCATAAATAACAAAATAACACAATAAATTACTATATCAAATTCTTCTCAATGCACTTCTTTTGTAAAATCAGTAGCAATGAAATTATCTTCTTTTTTTTCTAGGCAATTACACAGGACTACTTATCATGAATGAATCAGTTAATTCATGATAGGAGAGTAACTGGCTCTTACCACAACACTATCATACTTCAATCTGAAGGTTATTATATTTTGTCCTTCACAGATTATTTGAATTCATTGTTCCAAAATTATTTTCACTGGTTTGGTTCTTTTATGGAGGTAATGGCTTTCTGCTATTGAAGTGTATTGAGTACAGATGCAAAGGAATGGTTATACTCTAGTTGATTAGTAGTGTAGGAGTGTAAACACAGCTGTTTGTTGTTGTTATGCTGTTCAATAAATTAAATTGTAATCAATGTCTAAAAGCCATTTTTAAGAGAACTGTTTTAAATTTTGTCAAATGCAGCCATTAATGATAATAATATTAGTAATATTAGCCATTTTCCTACAAGAAAAAGTTTCATATTCATTGATCGAGCAGCCAGTACTAGTTTTGGCTGAAATTTATAAAATCTTTCTCTTAAGACAATTTTTCAGGAAATGTACTTCTCAAGTCTAGAAGCTGTTTTGCTTTTTCCAATATTGATGGGAGTTTCCTTCCTAACTTTTTATAAGGAGATGTGTAGAATGTCAACATCTTGATTATATTGTTTTTTCTCTGAGTTACATGAACTAACCATTTTAATTGTTGCTGGCAGGTTGGAAGTGATGTCATTTCTGTTATTTGGTACAGTTCTTAGTCTGTGATTCCATAACACCAGTCCACAATGTTCAAAGAAGGATGATCTTCTGCCAAAACTTGTGCAAAGCTATTTTTAACCATTGACCTTAGAATGCGGTTGTATACAGCTGACAATTTAGATATTTCTGAACAGATTTGGCACCATGCATGACATCGATATTGTTCTTGCCTGTTTAGGGGCCAGAAACAAAGACATGGAAGATGATTGTAGGTTAAACAAGTATATTGAAGATATATAAAGCAAGAGTGTTAGTAATAAGTAGATAGCGGTGTATGTCCGAATGGTAGGTTAACACTGCATCTACCTTATTCCCCGCAACCGACTCTTGCAGTTAGTATTTATGAGAGGAGAAAAAATTCATTCTACTGTAGGAGGGTTTACCACAACATATATGAAAGTCAATCTGATGAGATTATGTATGAATATGATTTTGGTTTTCAGGTTGATACTTGGGTTTGTAGCAATTTACAGTGTTGGGTGAAATTATGTTTAATTTCCTTTTCTCCTATACTAAATTTTTTATGACTAATATATACGCTGAGGTATTTGAAGTGTTTAGTACTTACTAATTCCACATACTGAATTTTTATGAAGGATTCTGGGTATGTGCCATTGCTGCTTTCATTCCAATTCCATATCGTAGTTTCTGATTTGGAAAGTTTTATCTTGAGGCCAATTTGTTGGAACTCTTGGTAGAGGATGTTGATTTTTTTCTGTTCACAATCATTCTTAGCCCAACTATGAATATCTGTGTCATCAGCAAAGTCCTCTCTTTATCATCAGCACACTGGCCTTAGCAGAGAAGGCAGGATCATTGTCTTCTTTTGGTAGATTCATTTAGCTTGTAGTATCAGTCAGTTATGTGCCATGCATGATACATACTTAGGCAGATTTTTTCCCTGCAGTAGGTTGTCATTTCTTTCTGCAGTAGACCAGTTGCCATCCAAGTCTATAGAACGCAGTATGTCTTGCTATTTACCCATAGCTGGTGGGGAGGGAGAAGAAAAGGATTCATACCATTCCCAAGGGTATTAGCATGTAAGTGAATGTAATGGATTTGACTAGAATTCTGACACAACTCTCCAGTTTCTCAATTTGAGCCACTATCCATTAATTCACTGTATAGAACGCTTAAATCGTCAGTGCCAATCTCTTCACATCTGTGTTTGTAAATATGCATAAGATTAAATAGAATGGGACTCTCATTTCATCCAAATAAAGTTTGAAATTGGAATCCTTTCTAAACAGAATTAGTAGATTGATACAGTTTGTCTATTAGATTGATGCATTTAGTGGATTCAGAATTTGGAAGGCAGTTTCTGATTGATGGGATGAGAAAGTCTCTATTGATGGGAGCTCTACAAGGCAGGTATACAGTTTTCTATTAGAGAGGTAAGTAATTTTTTTGAGTTATTTGATGACATATATAGCACCATTGCATCTCTTAACAGAACAAAAACCAAACTGGGTCATGATAAGTTAACTTTCATAAAACAATGAAAGCCTTGTTAATATAATGTTCATTAATACTTTCATCATCATGGATCCAATTGCAATACATCTACATATTTAACTGTCTTGAGAGCTACCATTCTGTTTCTATAATGCAGTAATGTGTAATAAACTTCAATTTTGGGGGACGCATGCCTGATTCCAGACTTCGTTCATAAAATTGAGAAACTTGTTATTAAATTTGGGGAGAAAGTAAGCAATTTTCAAAAGTTCAGCCTCACTGTCAAATTATGCTTTATCATTCATTTTAATAGCTTTTTTGATTTACTCATCTGTATATTTATTATTATTTATGTTTGGAAACAGACTTTGTAATGAGCTTATTATGCTGCGTTCTGAAGCTTATATTTTAGTCTTCACAACTTATTTATATTTATTGTTCCAGAATTAAAAATAATAGTGTTGTAGTTAAGCTCTTATTTATATTTGTCTATATTTCTGAGATGTGATATTATGTACACTATTTACATTATTTGGACTATTGTCCTCATCTTTGTCGCCATATTTATTACAATGTTTCAGTTGTTGTATACTCCGGCCTTCTTCAGGTGTTTGGAATGTTGAACTGAACCCTTTATTTCGCTCACTGTATTTATTTGCTGTATAGATTACATAGAAAGCAACCTTCATCTAAAAGTATCCATCTTTTAAATATTAATGAAGAAATAGCATAGCTTAGGCAGTGTTACCACTGTGCTCTTTGAAGTATTTTTTTGGGACTCACAAACTTATTGCAACATCTCTTCCATATTTCAAAACAGTCTGTAGAGTTATCTTTCAGGATTGGCATCTGCTGCCTTGTTATGTTCACTTTAATTTTATCATTGTTCTGAAATCACATCCTTTTGAAAAGCAATTTTAGGTTTGGAAAAGATCAAATGTTGCAAATACCCAATCTGGGTTATAGTGGAATTGAACAACTTCAGTGATGAGTTGTTGGCCAAAAAAAACCCTCATATGACAATGTAAATGATATGTCACTCAGTTGTTACTAACTGCCAAATGAGTAATTCCACAAGCGAGTCACTATCTATACATTCATGACAGAACAACTTCTGATTGGTTGCCATATTATATCAAGATTGGTTCTCAAGATAGTCAAAGAGCTAAATGCTTTCCAAGCAGGCCTTGTAATCTAAATTATGTAAAGATTGCTTACCTACAGTTGCTGGAGTTGTCTGGATTTTTGGTCTTCCACTGACAGCATTACATACTAATTTTTCACAGCAGTCATCATTTGGATCATTTACCAGATGGCAACTGTCTGGAATATATCCGAATCTTTCACACCTGAAGAAAAATCAATAAAAGATTACTTATATAGAGGTCAGTGAAAAAGCAGTTTCAAATTAAAATAATAAACAAAAATATTTTCTTTCAAGAATTTTCATATACATACACACATAAATACACACATATACACTCACACAAACACACACACACATATACATATGTATAAAAATTCAGATAAAAGTAGATAACAATCAAAATAAATAATAATGTGTATACAATACACATATTCTTTTCTCACCTTCATTTCTCTTTCACTCTATATCACTCTCATACATACATACCTACATATATATATATATATATATATATATATATATATATATATATATATATATATTATATAAAATGCAAATGCAGATTGTGTGTGTGTATCTGTTTCCTACATTTTTCAACCGATTTCAACAAAACTTCACAGGACTATGTAAAATTACTTTGCGGTGGTTCTAACAGCACCAAATATCGGAAAAACTATTGTTTTTGCATGAAATCAATTTGAAAACACGGTTAAGTATATCACACCTGGCTGGAAGTTACTGCTGGCTACTCAAACGTAAGAATGCCGTTAACTTCCAGTGACTCAGCGTTTGTTTTTTTTTAAGAGAACGATACACAAAAAGTAAACAAATGAAATCTAAACATAGACAAGTCCTCCTAACTAAAAATAATAACCGGAAACTACTTTAAATACACAAGGTGTCCAAATTTTTTTACTGTAAGTAAAAATCATAAATTCTAAAAGATTACAGAAAGGCTACTAAAAATGAATACGATTTGTTAGATCATCTTACTTATTTTAAAATGCAGATTGTGTGTGTGTCTGTACATTTATATATTGGATCGGATTTCCTACATTTTTCAACGGATTTCAACGAAACTTCACAGGACTACGTAAAATTACCTTGCAGTGGTTTTGACAGTGCCAAAAATTGGAAAAACACAATTGTTTTTGCACGAAATCAATTTGAAAACATGATTAAGAGGCATTAATGAAAGGGGGATAACTCATATCGAGTTATACTAATTAATATCAAGTTATCGAGTTATACTTATTATAAAACCCAGGTTGGTTGGTTGGTTGGATAGTTGTGTGTCTGTGTGTGTCTGTGTGTGTCTGTGTGTGTCTGTGTGTGTGTTCGTTTATATATGGGATCGAATTTCCTACATTTTTCAACCGATTTCAACAAAACTTCACTTTTTTTTGACAGGTAGTGTTTCTTATTGTCTTGCACACTTTTTTCTTTATTTTTACATTCAGAATGCTTTAAAATTCCATTTACAAGACAATTGTTTATATTAAAATTCTATTCAATCGGTAGACTCATAACGATTGAAAACAAGGTTTTTGTTTGAGTTTGGGTTTGACCAATTCGTAAAAAAAAACTAATTAAGACATGCGTGTCCATCAACCTTAAACAATAATCTTTGTCAATTTTATTTTTCAGTCTTTATGATGGTGGATACTTGATCTATCTCTTACTGTTACATCCCTGGGCAATGCCGGGCTCTACTGCTAGTATATATATATATATATATATGAAGAAATATAGTTATAAGGTGTGCTTTATTTATGGGATAGAGTGCTCAACATCAGAGATAGAGTGTATGTAAATATAAATATAAAAGTCATTGAAGTCAACACTCAGAGGCAACAGGCTGTTTCATGCTGGACGCAATCGTCAGGTGGCCTGACAATTGTTTCCAGCATGAAACAAACTGTCGCCTCTGAGTGTTGACTTCAATGTTCACTTTTATATATACACACACACACATATATATATATATATATATATATATGAATGAACATACAGGGTGCGATGGATAAATTGTCGCCTAAATTATGCAAAAATGAAAATAACACTGACATATCATTTTAACATATATATTACCAAAATTACACAAAAATATCTTGCAATACTAAAGAGTAAATTTATTCAATAAAATCGCCATTGACTTCAACCATGGCCTCCAGATGACTTTGGAATCTCCTGCAACTCATCTGAATGCTTTCTTTGTTTAAGTTGGTGAATGCTGCCATAATCCTTGCCTTCAGTTCATCTTTAGTGTTACAAGGTGTTTTGCTGGTCTCCCACTTAACTGCGCCACATACATAGTAATCAAGGGGGTTGCAGTCTGGAGAGTTAGGTGGCCTGATGTAAGGAGTGATGTGGTTGCAGAAATTGTTTGAAAGCCATGACTAGCTTCTCTTGATTGTTTGGCATAGTGCAGAGTCCTGTTGCCAGGCATAGGATCTTCCACCCTCTTGATCTAGGGCAGTACTACCTCTTCAAAGGACTGGATGTAGGTCTCCATGTTGAGTCTGAGGTTCTCACCAACAAATTTGTGAGTTCTTTTCTTAGAATAATAAGAGTGAGCTTTTCAAGCTTCTGTACATTCATAATCACTATTAGACTCATCCAACTCTTTCGGAATCCTCTGCACTGTCCTTAGTTTGACACCTAAACACTGTGAAATGTTTGTATTGGATCTGCTGACACAGCCATTTACAAATTTCTTTTTTTCACAGAAGGTGCCCTACTGACTATACCAACAAAATGAAAAACATTCGATGTCCATGTGAGCAAGTAACAATATAAAATGGTGACAATTTACCAATCCTGCTCTCTCTCTCTCTCTCTCTCTCTCTCTCTCTCTCTCTCTATATATATATATATATATATATATATATATATATATATATATATAAATAAATAAATAAATATAGTTTTAAAAGTTTTAAGGTATGCTCTATTTATAGGATAAAATGCTCAGTATCAGAGATAGAGTGTATGTAAATATAAAAGTGGACATTGGAGTCAACACCCAGAGGTGAACAGACTGTTTCATCAGGCGTGATGATTGCATTTAGCATGAAGCATTCTGTTGCATCTGAGTGTTGACTTCAATGTTCACATATATATATATATATATATATATATATATATATATATATATTTGAGTGATTTGTATCTATAAAGGTTGTGTTTAAGCAGTTATTGTAATACAATAATTATTCACCTCTTTCAAAAGCTAAGAATAGTTTTGCTGAGCCTTGGAAAATCTGTCACATTTTGCAACTTTCATGAAAATTTACTATATGCTAATTTATAAAGGCTGATAATAATATGTCTTACTGTAATGAAAGAAAGCTGTATATAGTTATGTTACATGACCGACAGATATTTTCATAATGATAAGTTATAGGGTGAAGTCAAAGGAAGTATGTCATGTTGTGCTACGGGATACATTGGATATTGTAATATTTACACAATAGAATTAATTAAATTCATGATAGCACATACAAAACAAATCAGGATAGCCAGAACTATGTCAGCACATGAAGGAATCCTTCAGTTGATCCATATATCTAAAACTATGATTGAGCAAAAGTCACAGAAACAGCATTAATATATCCTAAAGATTTTGTGTTAACCGTTAGTTGTTGGGAGAAGAATTTAACATCTTCCACAAGAATATTTGCTTAGCTTTTTTATTTGATTACAATGTTAACTCTATACCAGAAGGATACTGAGAATGCAATAAACTGAATATGTAAGCAATAGTAAAGTTTTAAGGAAAATGGAAACAAAAAGGAAACTTATACTTAAAATCAGAAAAAACAAAAAACAGTTGAAGTTTCTGGGACACATAATGAGGAAAGAGTGCTTGGAAAATTTGACACTTACAGGACAATTTGAAAGCAGTTCCTAACCTATCTAACGAGCTTGTGTAAATGGTTGGCAGAACAAAGATTAATAGATATAGAAAAAATAAATTTTAGTAAGAGCTACAAAAGACAGGAAGTTGTGGGGAGCCATAATTGCCCATGTTCTGAAGGGACATGGCACACAGAAGAAGAAGAAGATATTAAATCAGTTTTGTGAATTGAGCTATCTCCCATACGAGATTGATTTTTTCTCCAGATGTTTAATTTTTATCATTATTTTTTGGTTTATAAATTAATATTGAAATTACGTTAATCTTTTTCTTAATTTTTAACCGATAAGATATATTCCATGTCTTGGCTGTTGTATGCTCCGGCCTTCTTCAGGTGGTTGGAATATCGAACTGAACCCTTTATTTCACTCATTGGGGTAGATTGTTCTAGTTTCACGTGCCATGTTTAATGGATGTCAGTTATCAGTTATCTTCTGTTAATTTCCCTCTGAAAGTTCTCCACTGCCTTACCCGGGTATTAAACTCACACTCTTTGGGTCCTGTCACTTGATCTAACTAACACCTTTATCCACTGTGCCATGTGTCCTTGTAATAAATACAGAAGAAATAGTCTGAATAATGTAAATAATGTACATAATACTTTATCTCAGAAATATAGACAGATACTGAAGATATATTCCCTTCAATTAAAAAAAGATCACTTATGAACAAAAGTATATATACTATTCTATTATGCACCATATCCATTCACGATGTGGGTGATCACGGCTCTTCACATTTCTTACTCTTTGTAGCTTTAAGCAATGTTTGACCCTTACTCTCCTTCCAAGTCTCTTCTTTTGCCATCCATTTAGCCAAACCCATTAGGTAAGTTTACTCTCCTTTTACCCCTCTTGCCTTTAATAGATCTTGTAAGTATCAAATACAAACATCTTATTGAAAATACTTTAAATATACAGAGCTAGTAGCTATAATTTACCAGATTTTATCCCTAAACCTATAATAATATCTGGCCATTTGTATTCAAGAATATCGGTCTACTAGGGTGGCTAGCCAATCCCTATTGCAGATGCTCACTTTGTGTCTGCAACTATTCTGAAACTTACAGTTTCTGGGCATAATCAACAATTTGAATAAGTCAAGCATGCTTATGCCTTCGGCCATGATGAATTGTGGCTTTGTGCTTGCACAGCTATCGAAGGCCCCCAAGAGTTCTGTCTACCCAATTTCACTCACAAGGCTTGGGTCATCATGTAGTATGGTTTTCAGGCACTTTCCAAAGGTGCTGCATGCTGTGATCAACCCCAATCCAATCCAATAACATCAGGAAGTCTCCTTGCTGACAAACTGACTATGGTGAGATTTGAACCTGAGTTTCATGGTCTGAAAGCAAATGTTCTAACCACTTGGCTATGCATCCTAAACCTATAATACTATTGTATAAGATATATATATGTAATTTATATTTATTTTTATGACTAAAATATTCAGCAACGTGTGGAGAATAATTGATTCCATTTAACAACCATTAAAACTATATATAGCTCAGAAACATCTAAAATTTTCACCTAAAAGAATTAAGTAACTTTTCTTGGACTAGCATTTCAAAATAAGTGGTTAGTGGTTGAGACACAAAACTATAATTATGTTTTTTTGTACATTGCATTTGCTTTTTGATTTCAGCAAGTGTAAAGAAAGGTAAGAATCACAATTCATGATTTTTTTTTCACAGTCCTTTCTTTTTTGATCATATTGTTATCTGCAGAAGTTACACACTGAATGTTTATCAGTGAACATATCTCTAAGAGAAAATATATACTTTTAATTTCTTGACTAAAACCACAGTATAACCTCTTGATAAAATTGTACAAGTACTATTAAAATTGACTAAAATGTTCATTTTGGTTTTTGTAGCACCACAACATAAGATTGCAAATATATATTCCATTTAAATAGTTAATAAACTATTTAACTGAGAAATTTAAAAACATGATGTGAGTCAGTTTTCCTATCTCAAAAATTGAGTTAACAAAATCATAAGGTACGTACCTTTCATTGCAGGTATACATTCCTCTTTTACCATTTGTACACTCACACAAATATGTACATCCATCTATCCATTTTTCCCCTTCTTGATAAATGATATTCTTATAGACACAGCCCTCTAACAAGAATAAAAAGAACATCAGAAGGTGTTTTTATTATACAATATTCACAAATAAAATAAAAATAATTTTGTATTTTAGAGTTTTTGATATAATTAAAATTTATAGTACTTATTGTAATTTTCATTATAGTTGTATATTTTTACTATTTTTTTTTTCATTTTTTTCATTAAGTACATTTTAAAGTTTCAAATTCTATTTGATATAATTCTGATTTACGTGAGAAGTTTTGATTTTATAAATATAATTATATCTAAAATCAAATATATTGACACCCAAATTTAGGTGCTGGGTGTTTTAGAGGAAAATAAGATTTTGAAACATGTGACACTTCAATCAGTCTAGGAGAATAACATTGTTTCTGTTGTTTTATTTTGTGGATGACAACACCATTTTGTGCAATAATTCTTTCTTCACATGTAATCTTTTCTTTATAATATTAAAACACAACCATTACATCCATTTGACTGAGTTTGTCAAAAACAAATTAAAGGTGAATTTTCCTTTGTCTCATGGCAATAAAATGTTGGCAATTTAGAGTACATCAATTTCTGTAAAACTAGTTAGCATATTGCTTAAATATTCTTAGTGTGAAAATGTTCCATACCTAACATTGAATATCAAAATGTCCAAGATGGAATTACCCCCTATGCATCTAAAGCATTTATCTTGTTTTATCAAATTGAAACACAGAAAACAGAATTCAGGACAATTTATGATTTGGTATTATCAAGATGGATTAAATAGGTTTATATTGTACTGTAACATTTTCTATTGTATATCTGGCTTTTCTAATGTTATGCCTTGTATTTAAGATGGTCAATAAAACATAAATTGTGTTTTTCAAACTTAAATTTAGAGCTTTTCTATATGGTTTAAACTGATACAAAAGAGATAAACATCAGTTTGGCATTTGGAGAGAATTCCAATAAATAAATTTTACCCTGCAGATGAGAATATGAGAATATTTAAAATAATACCATGGAGAGATTATTATTATTATTATTATTATTTGATTTCCTTTGATTTCTGGTGTGTACACATTTCTTTCCAGGTCCTGCCCAGAATCCTAAGGTCAGAAATGGCATCATGACATTTTCCACTGACCAATTAAAGAAACACAGAGACACAAAGTTCAGTTAGCAAGGTTGATTTTTACTCTTTTTAAACACAATTCTCCATGATTTTCTCTCATTTATTTATACCTGCTCAATGCATATCCAAATGTAAACAAATGACATCATACATTATGAAATAGACAAAGTCTGACAATTATTTAAGACATTTTTTATGTTAATACTTTCATTTTATAGATACAAATATTTAAGTAAATCCTCTGTTTATAATAAACAGTATTAACAACATTTACTGGCCTGAATGTCTGAGAAATTATTGTAGGAATCGAACCTGTATCCTATACAGAACTGTCATATAGCCTGATGTGCTTTTACCGATTTCGCTACAGACGAGCGTTTCGGTTAGCAAGATCGATTTTACTGTTTTTAAACTACAATTTTTCATGATTTTCTCACATACATTCATATCTGCTCGATGCGTATCCAAATGTAAACAAATGACGTCACACTTTATGAAATGGACAAAGTCCGACAATTATTTTTAAGACATTTTTGTGTTTATACATTCTTCTTTATAGATACAAATATTTAAGTATCAGGTTATCCCATAAGTTCTGTCCGAATTTTAACTTTTTGTTAAAATGAACGAAATTTAAAGAGTATTTTATAATGTCTAATGGAGCTGAACATTATTTTTATGTTTAGATGCATTTAAACTGATCAAATTTTATTTCAGTGAACAATAAAATTAAATTTTGTTTGATTAAAACCCTGCTAACATGGAAGTACCCAAGAATCATTTGAGGCACATAATGCTTTATGAGTTCAAGAAAGGAAACTCAGCAGCCAAAGCGGCTAGAAACATTCACTCGTTTTATGGAGAGGAATGTGTAAATGAAAGAACTTGCAGAAGATGGTTTGCAAAATTCAGAGGTGGAGATTTCACCCTTGAAGATGAAGATCAAACCGGACGTCCAGAAATGGCATCATGACATTTTCTACTGACCAATTAAAAAAAACACAGAGACACAGAGTTCAGTTAGCAAGGTTGATTTTACTCTTTTTAAACACAATTCTCCATGATTTTCTCTCATTCATTTATATCTGCTCAATGCATATCCAAATGTAAACAAATGACATCATACATTATGAAATAGACAAAGTCTGACAATTATTTAAGACCTTTTTTATGTTAATACATTCATTTTATAGATACAAATATTTAAGTAAATCCTCTGTTTATAATAAACAGTATTAACAACATTTACTGGCCTAAATGTCAAATGTAAATTTTCACAGAAATGAACGCTCCTCTGTGGCCCAATAGGTTAAGACACATCAGGCTATATGACGGTTCTGTATAGGATAAAAGTTTGATTCCAGTCGGAGGACGCATATTTTCTATGAAAATTTCTCAGACATTCAGGCTGGTAAATGTTGTTAATACTGTTTATTATAAACAGAGCATTTGCTTAAATATTTGTATCTATAAAAAGAACATATAAACGTAAAAAATGTCTTAAATATTTATATATATATATATAGGTCCATAAATGCTTTAATGTAAATTTACCTTTTACTGGATCAGTTACTTTTCCAATGCCTATTATCCCTTTACCATTACTTGGGACAAGAATAAGTGATTCATTTGTATTGCAAACAGGCATTTGACAGCAAGGTTCCTCTGGAAAATTCTCCATATGACAAGAAGGGGGCAGATTTTTGAATGTTGGGCACCTAACAATGAATAAATATAATTGGTTGAATAACAGAAAATCTGAAAATTTTCTGGTCAATTTGTATTCAATTTTATATACAAATAAAATAAATTGTACACTAAAATGCAAAACTAAATAAAAGTATTTTAACTGAAGACAAATTTTAATAATTAACTATTTTCATAATTACTACAATCTCAATGTTTCTATTCATTATTATAACATCTGAAAATATATATGATATATTGATAATGATATGATATAATAATATTAAAAACTTACAACTATAAATTGATAATGATATGAGATATTAATAATATTAAGATCTTACAACTATATATTGATAATGATAGGATATAATTATACAGCTATATATATGTACTTTTCCCCAAATAAATTTATCTTAAAATTTATCGTTAGAAATAAAACCAAGGTAAAACTGTAATGAAATTATTATGAGACTAAAATTTGATTTAAATTACACACTTGAAATATTAATTTACACTACAGTAATAGTAATTTTTACACCAGAAATCATAAATTGCTCAATGATAAATTAAAATTATTCTTTAGAAATTGTAAATTTCACTATTCAAATTTTAAATTACATTATGGATATTTTAAATTACATAATGAAAAGATGAGACAATATTAATTGTAAATTACACAATGGAAATATTTAATTATACAGTGTAAATACTGTAATAAATAATGGAAATTTAAAATTATACTAAAGAATGAGTAAATTATGTTAAAGAAATCTTAAAATACATTCTAAAAATTATGTCAGAGAACCAAATACAAGACCAGAAAAGTTCCTTTCATATATTAATGACTAACATGATAATCATGCTTAGTACAGGAGTGTGCAGTGAGCTCAATCCTCTCTGGGTATCCTGTTATAGCCTTGTGTCAGAAAAATGTAAGTAAATTTTCTTATATGGAAGCAACAATAAAATGTGCCTGTTGAATTTTATTTTTGATTTGTGGCACATGTGATTGAAATAACATTATCAAAGGAGTTCATAGCAAAATCATTCCTTATTTCTATGACCAGTTCACTTCATCTTGTGCACTTCATATTGCATACATACTTTCTCTGAACAGTTCAATTCATCTTCATTCTGTGCATTTCATATTGCATGCATATTTTCTATGAACAGTTCAATTCATCTTCATTCTGTGCACTTCATATTGCATGCATATTTTCTCTGAACAGTTCATCTGCATTTTGTGCACTTCATATTGCATGCATATTTTCTCTGAACAGTTCATTTCATCTTGTGCACTTCATATTACATGCAAATTTCAGAAGTTTATGTAGATCACCAATAAAAAATTTTTTGAAAATTTTATTTGTACAAATTTTTAATCCCTATTCACATTTTAACTTGAAAAATTTATGGATATATATTAATTTCTTCCCAATTGCGCAAATTCAAAATTTAAAAGAGTGATATAAACAGACAATACAAAATTTGAATAATTTTTCATATAATTAATAGCTTATGATTCTTATTCTCTCTTGTGCAATGAAAGCTACAGATCAATAAATTTGGTATAGAAGATCTGTATGGAATGTATCCAGCCATTTTGAATATTTTAAGGAACGGTTGCACAGAAAATCTCCCCTCAGCAGTGAGATTATTGAGTGAGGTTGTGTACTTAGTGAGTGTTGCATTGACAAAGACTTACAAAGTAGATTCTTCACATCTTTTGCAGGATATTTTAGCAAAGCATTACATCTTCCAGGTCTGCCAATACCATCTATACTCGAAATTTATGTCTTTACAAATTCTAATTTATTCCAAAGCTAAAATTGTTGTTAAAATACCTTAAAGAAGATTAAGGCATCGTAATACCAACAGAGAACTTTGAAGATTAAAACTGGGATAAAAATGTGAAGTTACAAGGAAAACTTTGCAAGTCAGATGCCATTATTCTAAGTAGGCTATTTTCCTAATATTACACACTCTGAACATAGGTCATACTTTTAAAATGTGGTGTCATGTGTTTTCTCAGATGAATTTAAGTACATTTAATTAACTGGAATGTCATTGATTAGATTGCTTCATACCTGAGCTTGAGCAATTAGCATTGTTTTAATCTTTCTTTGCGCTCTAAACATTTTTTGTTCTCATATTTATTGTTCCTTTACGATTGCTTACATCATCATTTAGCATTACATCACTGAGGTTCTACTATTAAATAAGACCTATGACTTTTCAAACTTATTCAATGATTATATAAAATTAATTACCAAATTTTCTCCTTATTTAATACCAATAATTGCACTGAGGGGATTTTGCATACCTGTAAACAGACCTTTGGAATAATTTATCCAATGATTATATAAAATTAATCTCCAAATTTTCTCTTTTATTTAATACCAATAATTGCACTGAGGGGATTTTGCATACCCCATAATCAGACCTTTGGGATAAATTATTTTCTTTGGCTATAAGTAAATGTTTAATATCATTATAAACACATTAACTTGAATGTAATATTTGGAAGAAATTTTTGTCAATAAATACATAAGGCATGCGGGGGTATTCCTGCCAGAAACTCTATTTGCTTCAAGTGCATTAAATTTTGGGATTTACATCAGATTTCAGAAATGAAACATTGGAATTGACAATATCTATAGAAAGTGCTGAAATAATGCATGGTTGTCCACTGACCTGTGAGAACATTTGTACACCCCTTCTGTCCCATTGACACATTGGCATCTCCATTGACAACCATCAGTCCACATTTGGTTGGGTTCATAATAAGATCCTTTATACAAGCAGCCTCCTAAAATGACACAGAAAAACTGACTAATAATAATAATAATAATTGTTAAATAATGTAAGTTTATTCAGAAGTAAATGATGAGTGTACTCTTTAATAGAAAATCAGAAGTTATAATTTTATTTGCTTTTATGATACTACTTCTCTCACAGTACACACACACACATACATGAACACGTGCACACACACACACACACATGAACACGTGCACACACACACACACACACATATATATATATATATTTGATATATATATTTGATATATATATATATCAAATCCCCCCAATAATTTCAATGTTTGTATATCAATGCTTGAACCAGCTTCTAATGCTCTGAGAGGGAGCAGCTGGGAAAAAGAGGTTGGTCATGGTGGGGTGGGGCACAATCCTATGGGAAAGCTATTCTTGGATGAATTACACCACAGAAAGTGAGAGCAGTGCTATATTAAGTCTATTTTTTCACCACTTTGTCACCGAGATCCTTTGGGACAGTTGGTATGTCACTTGTGCTGTATTGTAACTGTCCAGATTCAATTCTTGGTAGTGGATGTGCAGTGCTAATGAGTCCCAAATAGGACGAAACAACCATCCAGTTCTTTCTGCATTCTCTTGAGTATTCTTCTAGACTCGATGAATTAATTGGATACACACACACACACACACACACACATATATATATGAAGAGAGAGATATAAAAGAATAAGTATAATAATGAAGACTTTATTTTGAAAAAATATGCTGAACAGGGTCAATTCGATAAGACAACACAGTCAAGTCAAGAATTCCTTCCAAATACAGAACTCAATATCTAGAGATATATCAATAATAGTTAATAAAAATATTTATTAGTAATACAATAAATAGGAATTTATATAAGTAAGGTAAGAATTACATAGATAAATTCAAATAAGTTGTACATCCAAATAAAAATTATGGATAAACTGTCCAAATTTCATCTTTTCTTCTGTTTTTGTTGAAGTCCTTTTGACTCTTTTGGTTATTATAAAGAACTGGATGTCATCAGTGGAGTAGACAAGATTTTGATGGTAGCATCTTTGTATTTTATTGAACATTACATTTCAAATTCAAATATTCATGCATTGTATCAGTAACATCATGTGAAGAATAATTTCACAGAACTTGACTGCACTGGGAAATGAATGTAAAAATATTTTATATAATGTTATATGCATATTAAATATTTTTTGCAATTTTTAAAATGCAATATCCTGTGGTGAAATACATTATATTTACTGAGTTATTTTTTTGTACAATAATAGCTTTGAGCATTTGAGTCTTTCCTTGAAGTGCATATTTTAATATTACCTAATAATATTTGTCTCTTGTTAATAATTGTAATTCTTTTGTGATGTGAGGTTCAATATGTGCACAAATTGCACCCAGTGACAAGTTAACCTATGAGAGAATGTGGTGTTTGTATGACGAATATAAAAATGTTTTTTGATTACATATATTGCAGATTTAATCTCGCAAAGAGGATGGGAATTCTTAAACAATACAGTTTTTGCTAAGGAGATTTTTGAGATTCAAAGTTATTAGTAATTATTAGAGGTTTTAAGCTTTTTGTAATAACTGATCAATCAAAAGTATTACAATCATTCGGGGATATGTACTAGCAAATTTTACAGGTAAATATCAAGGATATTGATATAAATGTCACCTATTATTAGCTTTCCACAGCTGGCTTAAAATCCAAGACAGAAGGATTTTTTAGTTGTAGAACAAGATCAATGCCTAACACTTTGACAATTTAAGTATAACATTCTCAAAAATGATATCAGTTCCTGATGCAGAATTTGTAACTAACTTTCAGAAACTATTGACCAAATAGTGTCAGACTGCATTCTCTTAGCCCTAACAGAATACTGTCCATACTGTAAAAGAATATGTCATTATATTCACTGGACAATAGGTGACAAGTGCAATCTGCCATAGGAAAAAACTGGTGGGAACATAAACCAAATTCTTTGATATCTGATGAAAATATATATGTGTTCTAGAATTTTCTAGTCCACACGAACAGAACAATAAGAACCAATAAGCTGGATATAAGTGTCAAGGATTTGTTGGAAAAATGCTCACTCATTGAATTAACAATCCCTATTGGCACAAATATTTCAATCAAATTGTTCAACAAACAAAGTAATAACAAGTATTTAGAAATTGAAATTCAGATACATTGTCTCAAGACTTAGAGAATCTCAGTTTTTATTGGTGCACTAGTAACCATACTAAAAATATGAAAAATTATGTTTCCTCACTATCTGGGGAATTTAACCCTAGAACACTAACCATGGGTATTTAGTACCCAGCTCAAATTTTCCTATTTTTAATCACAATTTTCAGTACCTGATTTTCTTCCCTAAATCATATATTTTTCAGTTCCCATTAATGTTAACTCAAAGTACAAAGTTTGAAGTGCCTGCATGTAAAATATTTCAAATAAAGATTTATATTTAATATTTGTTTTTTTTATATTTTCAAAATCAGGTATGATATACCTATGGTTAGTAGTGGTGTAACTTTAATTGATGGTTAGTGTTCTAGGGTTAATTTGGCTGAAATGGAAAAGATTGGGGTACTTCCTACATAGTCAGGAAAAGTTTTGCGGATGTAACAGTTTATAGAACTATACTACTGGTATGACAGATCAATTTAGTCATAAAAACCTCCCTGGATCTCAAAGTTAGTTTGAATTTTCCGACCAGATATTATACACATTGGAAATTTATGAGTGGGAATATAACATGATAGTTATAGTTTAGAACTCTAAAATCCAGCATTTTGATAAAATAAATAAAAAAGGTTAAAATGTAGAAAATATTTTGTAAGTAAAATGTTGTGCATTTTAAATGATTAAGAATAAGAGTAAAGTAAGGAAATAATTTTGAACCTTATTCTACTTACTCTGAATGCTTGTAATTGATTGGTTGCCATTTGCACTGCCTCCAATTGTGTTGTTTAATTTCTGAGAGTCTATCAGAGTGCCATTATCACAAATAATTTTCTCACAACATTTACCATGTACCTTTACCTTCCTACATCTTGAAGGAAGATTTGAGAATGTTGCACACCTGAAATTATAAAAATTTGAAAATGTATTTAGAATATTTGACAAGATTGAGAAGTTTTTAATCTGAGTAATTTCAGATGAGTAATTTGATTCTTTTTGTAAAGATATTGTGTCATTTTAAACCTTGAAATAATAATCAGACCCTTAGGAATGCTTTATTTTAAACTTCCAAATTATGCTTCTAAAATATGCAGTGTAGAATTCAAATAAATTAGGATATCTTCTAGAATAGTGTTTCTCAACCAGTGTGCCCAGGTGCACTAATGTGCCCTGAAAGGTAGCCAGGTGTGCCCATGTGCACTAATGTGCCCTGAAAGGTAACCAGGTGTGCCCAGGTACACTAATGTGCCCTGAAAGGTAGCCAGATGTGCACCAAATTAACAGAAGTGTAATTTATTAATTATTTTTATATCTAAAAAATATTTTTTTAAAAGCTTGAGACGCCAAACACATGGCTTCCATATCTAAGTCAAGTCTTTGTCATTTGATATTTTAAACTGAATGCTAAATTCCTTAATCTTTAAGAAGGAGTAGATAATCTTTTCCCTTTTGCCTTCCTTGATGGATTTAAATCAGTCATTATTGGTCTCTCTAAAGAGAAAAATAGCAGATTTTTCATAAATCCATTTAACTGAAAACTCTACTGTTTAAATATATGATGTAATGTAAAAATAAATGCTTATTTCAGGAGATTTCTTTATTATTTTCAAATGTCATTGACTTATTTCAAATTATTATTCAAATCAAATTATAATGACTTATTTCAAATTTTATTAATCTATTTTTCCTAATTAAAATTTAAAGTACTCCTCAGAGTTTTAGTTATTCTATAAGTGCACCCTGAAATAAAAATTATCACAGACATTTCTTTGCTGTTATTGTTCCAGTAATAATACTAATTATTATTAATTTTGTTCTGCTATTTCTAGCCAATCATTTTTTCTGATGGTAAAGTAAATTGTAGGAAATGGTTTTGAACATTTACCAATAATCAGCATCATCATGTACCAATAATCATCATCATAATTGACAACTAAGCAAAATGATTGGAATAAATGAAGTGAAATATTCCTTCAACATAAAATAAAATCCTTCATATTTCAAAATCCATGCAATTATTCAGTATTGCAATATTGTTCTTGATGATTTCAGTTTGGTTTCAAAAACTTTTGCTACCAGTGAAGCATTGTTGATAAATGTTTCATATTGGAATCTCTAAACAATCAGATAAGACAAAGGAATTAACAAATGGAATCAAAAAATTAATTATTAAGTTTGTGCATACTACCCATAAAAAATAACAAGTTTATATATTGTAAAGCAATTCTGCTTAGGATCAAAGTATCTGAAATCTAAAAACAATCAGATTGTTACACCCCAGTACTAGTATAAGAGTGTAGTATCTGTGCACCCTATAAAAAGTGTTACACGATAGATAGATAGATAGATAGATATTGTTTATGCATGTGAATTTCCTAAAGTTATCTTAGTCTAGCACAAAGTTTGAAAGTGTTATATTCCGTGCTAATAGAAATATATACTTGAAAAACAAGGTGGATAAAATAAGTAAAGGTTTATTGTAAAAACCAGTACAAGATTAAAGGTAACAGTTATGCACAAGGTCATCACAAGTCAATCCAGTAGTGAGTGCTACTATTGGAAGGTCGGTAGATCTCGCATAAGTCTGAGTCGTACTCAACAGATCCCAGCTAGTAATATTTACCAACCTCCTCACAGGGTAGAATGTGGCACAAAGCCAAATTTAATGTGGGACAATCTGAGCCTGTAGGCTTGGCCAAAAATTCCCTGTAAAACCCCCATAAACGGGTCTGGGTCTGTCTACAGCCCCAGACAAGACTCTGCCCTTCAGCATAGCCTCGTCCAGGTTCCTCTCTGCCTTCAGGCAGAGAGTTCGACAACAGCTAAGAGCTGAGTAACAGATCCCAGCTAGTCTCTGTAGAATTTTGACTTACAGACACTTATAGGTAGTTACTACCTATAGTGTAGTCACTCATGGGGGTGACAAGTAATTCCATTACATCAGGAAGTCAATGAAGTACAATCAACTGAAATTTGAACTCATTTAATTATCTTTTCATTGTGAGATGCCCAAACAGTTATTTACTACAATTAGTATGGCATAAGATCAGCAGTGTGAGACACACATTGATAAATTCATTGTTGCAGTAATGGTCTGCTAGGCTAGCAAGGTAACCAAATGTTTATATATTTAGCTTAATTTAGTACAAGGATTCAAGTATAAAGTAAGCAATGGAGACTAAAATCATTACAGTTTTAAGTTCTGTGAGAGAATTTGCTAAATTCTCTCTCGTTGCAGGACTTATATGCATTAAACTTATCTTAATCTGTCAAAAACCAATTACTTTGGGCTTCTCATCAGGATTAAATTCAAAATAGACTTATTATTATCTTCAAGACTGGCTTTCTATTTATAATTCCATGACAAAGTGGCTTAAAGTTTTAATTTTGCACATCATATGAACAGCAAAGCTTTGGTGGGTAAAAATTAATATCTTGTGAAAATCACTTAGATGTCAATTAAAATGTAAGTTTTTGCTAATTATAGTAAAATGATTATCTGTTTCTTTGTCAGAGTAAGGAACTTGATTCAGTATTTTTATACAATGGGTTAAGAAAATATATTTTATCTTCATTTTCTTTTTACATAACCAATGTTCACTTACATATCAAAACATCTTGCTATACCATGGTGACCATCTTCACACACACAAGTCAAGGAACATGATTGCTTCCATGTCTCACCAATTTTATACACTTTCCCATCCACCAAACAAGCACCTGTATATGTCATAAAGAAAGAAACATAACTGCAATAAGAAAAACTCTTTCATCAAAATACTTTTATTAGTCTTGCTGATATCTTTATGTCTTCTAACAAAACTTATTTTCATAAATCTTACATTGATTGTTTTAATGCTAAAGAAGAAATTGAATATATTCCAAATTCCAGGTGTTTATAACTATTAGATGTGGCTGCAGGGAATTTAGTGAGGTCTGTTATATGTTGCACAGATATTCACTCAGGTTTAACATTTGAGCATGGGAGGTAATGAAGTACTTGAAAATCAGTTAAATGTTCCTGCAATAAATATCATGTAACTCACTCATGTTGGATGAGTTTGCATTATCATGTTGGAAATTGCCACCAGAAAATAGAGTGAGCAAAAAAAGATTCAGTTTCTCTGCAACAAGATCTTTGTATATCACACCAGTTAAGAGAAACTCCAGTTTCACTCATATTTTTCATGGATTCCAAAAAAATGAACCCTACATTATTTACTCTCTTGTACAATACTTGCTCATAGGTCTCTTCCAAATATCATATGCTCAAAAGTGTTAGAAATATGACTAATTTTATAAAGTGACTCAGTGCCTGTCTTTACCAGTCAATTGACAATGTTCTCTGATATAATGCAGGCATGATGCAATAACTGATAGAAAAATGTAAATAAAGGTAATCCTATTGGTTAATGATTTCAAACCTCATGGAATACAATGTGCACTGTACACTGTATAGACTGATGGGTTGAGTGGCACCAGAATTGAATTTGAATGAAATGTAATGGAATGTTTCCCAAATGTTTAACAACCTTGTTAATCAACAATGGTCCCATCCTTGTACCACCATCACCTGTAATTGTCCACAGCTTTCATGTGTTTCTGATGTCTGTTAAGAATTCATCTATTTCTGGTGAACCCTTGCTACTATTGCCTGATAAAAATTTACATTCTTGCCTTAGAGATAGCATATACATTTTTCTTAACCCCGAAATCATTTTGTAATCAGATGGTGTTAAATCCTGGCATGACCCTGGTTATAATTTCAAGGGTACATAATGAGGAAAGAGGGCTTGGAAAATCTGATACACACAGGACAGATTGAAGGAAAAAGAAACAGAGGAAAACAATGCATAATATATTTAGTGATCTTCAGTAAATGGATGATGGAACAAGGTTTAGGAGAAATAACAAAAGGACAAAGTTTATTAAGAGCTACGCAGGAGAGGAAATTGTGGAGAGCTGTGATCGCTTATGTCCTGAAGAGACACGGCATGTAGAAGAAGAAGAAAGAAGGTGATGAGAATTTCAGCCTTACTTGTTAACAATTATAACAACATATGGTAGTACCATATATAAATATGATTCCAAATATGATTCAGTCAGGAGAATGATGATAGATATGATATTATCAGATATAGCATAGATCAATGTATAATGAGTATTATGATATATAGGTAGTTAATGACTGATAAATCTTAGTATCATTTAGTGTTAGGACCAAAACAAGGAATGATAAGAGATTTTAAACTAAACAAATCAAGCTGATGGAAGATTTGCCAAGGAAATTTCACTTAGTGTCAGGCAGTGCTATTGTGTGACCAATCCAGCTATTATGTTCTCTTCTCAACCTATATAAAAAGCAGTTCAAGAAGAAATGTTTTTTTTATCCTTAAAGCTAGATATGTAATATTAATGCTAGATGATACCACATCCAGAAGATAGCCATTATCACAAAATATTTTTCTAATAGATACTAATTCCTGTTCTAATTTCTTCATAAAACAGATCAACAAGGCCTGATGGACTAAGGTATTTATAAGATTAATTTTATAGTGATTAATTTTATGTGTGAAACTCACCCAAGTAATTTCTTTCCAACTGACAAGATCTGTCTTTAAAAGCGGTACCATGTTCACAAACAAACTGTCTGTTCTCTTTCGCATTGTGTTTTTATGTTCAGCTGATCTCACAGAAAAATTTGCATATGCTCAACCACTCACATTAATTATCCCAGGTTGAGATCATGTCTTTCTTAAATTAAGGTGTCATGGTGGCCATATTTCTTTTTGCTTTCCTTACCTTTACTTGTTTTGCATGCCAGGCATATACGTGCTCGTTTTGCCACATAAGGTAAGTTGTCTTCTGATGGACTAAGGTCTTTATAAGATTAATTTTATAGTGTCTAAGACAAAATGAATCCCAGCAAGTATATAATCTTGTAAACATGCATTTTTGGTACACAGATGTAACCAAGTTAGAATTTTGTCTTTGGACCATACATCCAATAATGGTAAAGAAATATTACTCTACTTTTCACAGTTAAAATGGAGTACTTGATGCAAATCATTCAAAATGTCATGAAATGCCTCTGCCTCCAGTTTGCTATTAAACACTCAAAAGGTTTCATTAATGTAATGTACATAGCAGTTAGATTGAGTGACATTAGCAAACAATCTTTGCACAGAAAACCTTATGAATATGTTAACCATTGAAAGACCTAAAGGGTTACTCATTGACCTATATTTAAAACTATCTCTGTGCTATATGAATTTAAATATCAGTATGAAGCTTAGTATATAGACAGGATCATCCATGTTTTAGAAAAGAGAATTATTCAGCATGTCCTGTTATTTATTAAGAAGTGTCAATAGGTGATTTGCATAAGTTTACCAACACATCTAGGTCTGCAATTGCAGAACATCTTTTAGAAAATCAAGTGTGGTCAATATCCTTCCATAAGGACATGTTTTGTGAAGACCATATTCTAGCTACCATCTAAAAGTTCAGGAAACTATTTTGATTAAATCAAAACAACCTTTCCTATGTAACCAGGATTAGTTGTAGGGACTTAATGTGATCTGTTCATGAAGAAATACTCTTGTCTCAATATATTATTGAAACATGTATATTTTCTTGTTTGTTTTTTTAGTCAGTGAGCATAGTAATTTTATTTATTTACTTCAATCAAACCCTGACAAGTATGATGCAATAACTAGTTAGCTCATTAAGGTTTTTTTACTCTCTTTTTTTCTTTTCTTTTTCATCCTTTAATATCATACTAACTACTGTAGTTATGTTTTTTCTTTTATTGACTTTTTTATTATGTTTGTTTTTATTGCTGTGATTTTAAACTTTTACTGGTGACATGACAAAACCATTATCAAACACTTATTATCAAAATCAACATTGATTACCATCTCTTTCTATCCACACATGATCAGCTATGCCCAATTTCATCATTTTACTTCACACTATTGCTTTTTGTTGTGCCTTACTTTAGATGACAGCTTGCTTCACCTTTATATTCCCTGCTACAACTGCAAGGAATCAATTACATGCAATTCTTGGTCATATTCTGTCCTGTGTTAGGTTTTAAATGGGTGGAATGTGGAATGAAGTGAAAATACTGGAGAGGGAAGAACACTGGAGAAAGAACCAGTGCATATTCTAGGCTATGAAAAGGCCTAGCATAGAAATAAATACTATTTGAGAGCTGTTAATAAAGAAATAAAAATGACAGCAGGTTTTCAACTGCAGCAGCAGCAACAGTAATTAAAAACATAGGCAGCAGTAGTGGCAGCCTAATCAGCAGTGAAGGTTAGGTTTAAAGCTCTAAGTTTACTCTGATGAGACAACAGTGGGTAAAAGCATTGGTTTGGGAATTTGGTGGCATACTGGTTGTGATTTCAATCCCTTGATCAGGCAATTTGGTGGCATACTGGTTGTGATTTCAATCCCTTGATCAGGCAATGTGTACTTGTATTCAGTAGAAATGATCAAGCAATAACCGAACAGTGTTAAATAAAATATGAACTAGATGATATTCCTAGATATAGGGATTTCCTATAGGTTACCCAGATTTATATTTACATGAGGAAAGCCAGAGGGAACAATGGCTGAAATGTTGTAATAAAAACAACAATGATGAGGACAATAGTCCGAATATAAATAGTGTAAATAATAACTCCCCATCCCAGAAATTCAGATTAATATTAAAGTTTCTCATATAAAATTTGCATCCTTTATTAGGAAACATTACAAAAAAAAAAACTTCCTGGGTCACTCAGGAATTTCAGCCTTTGACACTTTTTCAAAAATTCTTCTTTACTTTTTAACAAAGGGCCGCCAAGCTTAAGTTAATTTTGGGTAGCCCCAAGTTAAAATCCTAATTCATCAGAAAATTCAACTTTTCTCTAAAACACATATTTCTGCAGTAGTTTGAAAATGATATGTGAAATATAATTTCAAGAATTTCCATACCTTCAGAAGGAACACTTGGAGTTGCTGAAAAAGAAAAAAGAATAAAGAGAAAATCTTTAATAATAATAATAGAAATACATTTTTTTTTAATTTATAATCTGATGAATAGAATTTTGAGATATGTTGTTACTGTTATACAAATGATTTTTTCAGACATGTTTTCTTATCTTTTTTGTCTTTATCTTCTCAAAAACACGGAAGTTAGTCTGAAAGAATTTACATATATAAAATGCAATTTATATTCCTTTATATTTTTCTGTATCTAATGCTAAGTTATTGCCAGAAGAGTCTGATTTATAGAGATATATAGTGAATTACACATTATACATTATTTACATTATTCGGACTATTGTCCTCATCTTTGTCGCCATATTTATTACAACGTTTCGGCCTTTCAGTATTTGTCAATATTTCTGAGATGAGGTATTATTTACATTATTCGGACTATTGTCCTCATCTTTGTCGCCATATTTATTACAACGTTTCGGCCCTTCATTATCTGTCTATATTTCTGAGATGAGGTATTATGTACATTATTTACATTATTCGGACTATTGTCCTCATCTTTGTCGCCATATTTATTACAACGTTTCGGCCATTGTACACTCCGGCCTTCTTCAGGTGGTTGGAATGTTGAACTAAACCCTTTATTTCACTCACTGGGGTAGACTGTTCTAGTTCCATGTGCCATGTTTTATGGATGTCAGTTGTCAGTTATAGCACAGTGGATAAAGGTGTTAGTTGCATCCAGTGACAGGACCCAAAGAGTGTGAGTGACCTAGTTAAGGCAGTGGAGAACTTAGAGAGGGGAAGTAACAGGAGATAATTGATAAATGATATCCATTAAATATGGCACATGGAACTAGAACAGTCTACCCCAGTGAGTGAAATAAAGGGTTCAGTTTGACATTCTAAGCACCTGAAGAAGCGTACAACGGCTGAAACGTTGTAATAAATATAGCAACAAAGATGAGAACAATAGCCCAAATAATGTAAATAATGAAAATCTTAACTTATGATGAGCACTTATATACTTGAAAAGCAAAATCCAAAATCCAGGGATCAGTGAAAAAGTTTGAATAATGTAAATAGTGTACATAATACCTCATCTCAGAAATATAGACAGATACTGAAGGGCCGAAATGTTGTAATAAATATGGCAACAAAGATGAGGACAATAGTCTGAATAATGTAAATAGTGTACATAATACCTCATCTCAGAAATATAGACAGATACAGTTATGTTAGTGTGAGAGATATCAAAATTTCTGAAGGTTTGAGATTACAACTATAAGCAGAATTGTCCAGTTAGAAGCTAAACATTCTATTAGACAATGAAAATATGCCAGTGATATTTTTAACTAATTGGTCTATACTCCAATAGCAAGGTGAAATTTGACCTTTATAAAAAGTGTACTTTTTTTTTGTGACGAGAGAAGGTGCCTGTTATGGAAGACATTTCTCTATATTCAGGGACTATACTGATATGGCAGTCATCTTTTCATAGTAGCTAATAATAATTTTGTTTTATTTAAGTGAATGACATTCTTTTAATGAAACCTTATATAACTATCAATACATCATCAGTCTTCAACCATGTAACATAAACCGAACATTGACCATGGAAACAAAAGTAATTTGCATATATAAATACATTTTTCTTAAGTTTACAAACCTATGTATTTGTTTTTATTTTAATTTCCAATGTCATACATAGGAATGGTTGTAAAACATTCTTTTCAATTACCACCATTTTCCTATCGCACATTGTACATTAATAATTCATGTTGATATTACATTGAAAATCATAGTATCATGAAAAATAGTAAATTTCATATGTTTTGGTACTAATAACTCCAAAAGAAAAATAAAGAGTGAAAATGACAAGAACTCCAAATGATAATCTGACTCCAAAGACAAGAAATTGATTTACAAAGACAAACAAAAACCAAAATACAAAAAATACCCCAAAGTGAAGCAAAGTTTAAAATGAAACATTTTGATTAAAAAATAAGCAAGGTCAAAAAACAAAGACTAACAAAGTTGCCATATACAAGCAAGATACCAAAAAAAACAAGACTTTCAATCAGAGGACAGACTTAAAAAAACAAACAGGACTCCAAACACAAGCAAAAATTCAACAGAAATGTCCAAACAAAAGGCACCAAAATACAAATCAAAACTCAAATGACATGAAAGTTTCCAACACTCAAACTATTTCTTCAAAGACAAATCAATTCTTGAAAATTGCAACCAAAATTCCAAAGACCAGGAAGACTTTAACAAGAAGCTGGACTATAAAAGAAAATCAAATAAAAGTCAAAAAGACAAAGCAAAAAAAAATCCAAACTCAAATGACAAACAGAAATAAGATTACAAAAAGCAGCTAGTCTACAAAAGATGAAGCAAATCTTCAAAGACAAACTTGATTCTATCACGAAAGAAGATTCCAAAAGACAAATCATGATTCCAAATAGAAGTCAAGTTAAAAAAAACCAAAAGAACAAGTATCGAAAGAAAAGTAATACTTGAAAGATAAGCAAAATACAAAGTGTCAAAGAAAGACTCCAAGTAAAAGCACAATTCCAGAAGACACATCAAAACTCCAAAGAACAAACCAAATTGCAAGACATTAAAACCTCAATAAGAAGAATGAAGACTAAAATTATAGGCCAAACTCCAGAAGCTAGAGTTAAAAAAAAAAGACCTAAATTAAAAAGCAAGATGTCTGAACTATTTAAACTGTCTATTCTGTCTTGGATGGAATATTCCACTTTAATGTATTTGTTTTTACTTATTCTTTGTTAGGTGAATAAAACCTTTAATAAGGTCACTAGCCTCTTGTGGTTTTACTACAATTTATTCACCTAACCAGAATTTTTTAAGAAAAGAAAAATTACTGTTGTAGAAAGACTGCTGAAGCCACAATATTTCTCTACTGATTCTGCTAGTAAGTAGTACATCCAGTAAAGAATGGCTATTCTGGAGGAAAACCCTTGCAAATTTCCTTTCATCTGTACCAGACAAAAGCTTAGATGACTCGATGAAACTGATATTGCTAATCAATTACATAGAACCTTCAGTACATATGTGTGTTGCTGACCTTCTTATATATGAAGATGCTATGGCCAAGCTTGAGAAAATTTATGTCAAGCTGAAGAGCAAAGTTTTTACCCTCTATATCCTTATGACTAGGAACCAGAAAACTGGTGACAGTCTGGAACAGTATTTACAAGCTCTCTGTCTGATTAGCAAAGACTGCTGATTTAAACCTGTGACAGCAGAGATTAACTGTGATATGTAGATCTGGGACACCTTCCTAAATGGGATACTGCCTACTAATAAACAAATGACTCCTTGAGAATATGTCACTAGATTTAAACACTGCATCTGACCAGGTTACTTCTGTGAACTCAAATATCACCCCAGAGCTAAGAGTCCTATGAGGAATGCTATCTGTAATAGATGCAGTAAAAAGGGCCACTATGCTACAGCATATAAATCTAGTTAACCCTAAAAATGGCTTTGATTACTGGGGCCACACATTTATCACAGGTCATTATGAATGCTAGGATTAATAATATTACAGTCAATACCTTGATAGACACAGAGTATGCTGAAAACTTCATAAATCACCATGTTGTACAACAACTTGAACTCTCCATCTCTCCTATGTCTGGAATTGTTAGCATGGCTTCTTCATCACCCTCTTCTAAAATTAAAGATACTTGCTCAGTCAACCTATGGTGGGTAACAAAACTTATCCTAATGTGAAACTGGCCATCTTATATAACATGTAATATATTATTGAACCATGATTTCTTATGATAACACTCTTCCATTTCCATCTCATTTGAGGAGGACCCTTACCTGAATTGACTTTTTGTGGTCTTGTTGCCATAGGTATTTAACTACATTCCTTGTTAACCAACTTTTTGTCCAACTGTAAGCCCATAATCATGGTGCTTTTCAGATACCAATAAAATCTTCATTACTTCAGAAACAAAGAGATTATTACAAGAAGGAGTCATAGAATCAAGAAACTCTTATAAATGAAGGATGGTGGTAGACTACTCAGAAACAATAAATTGGTAAACATTATTAGACACATTATTGCTTCCTTGAAGAGATGATATGGCATACAAAGTGGCAAAGTATTGCTACTTCAGTACCATGAACTTGAAGTGTATGTACCACCAGGTAATGATTAAAGACACTGAGAAAAAGTATATTTGCTTTTGAAGCTGATGGTCACCTATATCAATTCTGCTGAATACCTTCTGGCATTACCAATGGAGTGACTTGCTTTCAGAGAATTATAAACTTTATCTCTTCTGAAGGATTTTCTACCATCTTTGCTTAAATAGATAAAGTAATAATCTGTGGGAAAATGAGGAAGGAGCATGATATCAATTTAAATAAATACATGAAGGTTGTTTGAAAGTACCATCTAACCCTGAAGAAGAAAAAAAGCACTTTGGCAGCAAACATTGTCACCCTGCTCAGCTATCTGATCAGCCATAGATCAATTAGCCTCAACCCAGAATGATTACATCTCTTTAAGAGTCAAGATAAGGCAGCATTAATTCTTATTCCCAAGTGGTACTGAAATTCTCCAAATGGATTAAACCCTTAATAACAATGACTTAATTCCAGTTGAATCCATTCTATTTTGTGCTAATACCTTTGGGAAATGTATGAATCCTCTTCTCCTCTCAGCTATGGGTAAAGACCAGGTTCTATAGCCTTGGATAGCAACTGGTCTACCACAGAAAGAAATGGCAACCTACTGTGGGGAAAAATCTGCCTTGTCACCTATGCATGTATCACACATGTCACATAACTGACTGACTTCATTCTCTCTCAACTCTATTTCTGAGAAAGTGTTCAATGCCCTTAAAGAAGAGATTGAAAAGGCCATATTACATTCTATTGATGAGAACCTTCCCATAATCATCGAATCTGATGCCTTCGATACTGCTGCAGCTGCAGCATTGAACCATTGACTGGTTGCCTTCTTTTTGATGACACTCTCTGATACTGAATGTAAGAACTCCGCTGTCATAGAAACAGTGAGAAAATGGTCTCACCTTTTAACTGGGACATGTTTTGCTATCCTTACTGACCAGTAAGCTGTAAACTATATTTTTTGATTCAAGAGCACTTGGTAAAATAAAGAATGACAAAATCGAAGGGTGGTGAATAAAATTGGAGTTGTTGTGCAAGAAAAGAAATGTGCTATCGGATTAATTAACAAAGCGAATAGCAATACAACATAAACACATAAAAAAATTAAAAATGACCACATAAGTTTTCATATAACAGCAATTGAATATATATATATATATATATTTATATCTGAAATGTTCATACAAGTAGTGTATGTGTTTTTTATAAGAGATTTGACATCTAAAAAAAAAAGGTGATCTTTAGTACTTGTCTTAAGTTGATTGTCACGAGCCTGAATAAGTATGTTTTTCTGGTTTGACTGCCAAGAACCAAAGAGGATGTTTGACTTTCACGCCTAACGATCCCTCAGGCAGTTCACATGACTATCTATATATCTATTTTTAGTTTTTTTAAAGGGTTAGTCAAAGGGAGATAACTTTTGTCTCCCTCAACAGAGTGTTATGATTAAGACATTATATACTGACCTGGCAAAAACAACTTTCTTGTCGACGTACTCTCTCATGCTCACTGTGGACCTACTACTGGTGACAAAAATTGCAGAAGCTACATGTTCACTTTTGTCACCCTGGTGCAAAAAGGTTTGTCATTTCATCAAAATAATAAATTTGCCGTACTCCATTGAAGAAATATGAAAAGTATGTCGAGAATACCCTGAGTGTGCTTACTTGAAGCCGAGGTATTACTCTCCAGGATCTACCACCCACGTTAAAGCTACTCAACCTGTGGAGAGACTTAGCATAGACTTCAAAGGGCCACTTCCTTTCTCTTCTAGAAACAGTTATCTGCTGACTATCGTGGGTGAATACTTCTTTTTCCCATTCGCTTTTGCTTGTCTGGATTTGACCACTGGCTTGGTTATGAAATGTCTGATCCAGATTTTCACAGTGTTTGGGACTCCATCTTACATCCATTCAGACTATGAACTCTCATTTCAATCCAGAGAGATGAAAGAATACCTTGCTAACCTTGACAATGCAACTAGCTGGACAACAACTATTCTACCCATAGACTGGTGTGGCAGTCTACTCAAGAGCATTGAAAGCCTCTCCAATATATGGGCTATGAAACATAAAAAATAAAAATATATGTTTATAAAATAAAGGAGGGGAAATGAACTATTTAAACTCCCTATTCCATCTTGGATGAACTGTTCCACTTTAATATATTTCTTTTTACTTTCTGTATTCTTTATTAGGTGAATAAAGTCTTTAATAAGTTCACTAACCTCTTTGCGGTTTCACTACAATGCCAAAGAAAAGGCAGAATAACTTTTGACTTGAAAGATTTGTTTGCAAAATGCAGTTCATATACACCCCCCCCAAAAAAAAAACTTACTTATGGAATTCCCATTATAAGGAAATATTTATCCTGATTCAAACAAATTTCAAGTAAGGAAAAATTACAGTATCAGATAAAAACTAAGATTCTCAAATGAAAATATTTAAAACAAAAGTGAGGGAAAATACTCACGACATTTGTTGCAGAAGCGAGGACAATGATCAACCACCCAAAATTCTAAATCTTTTGCATGACAAATACTTGGGGACAGCTCTTCACATGGTCGTTGATCAACACAAGGAAGACTTGTAACAGGAGTAGCTAAAATAGTAAATGAAAAAAACATTTAATTTGATAAAATATTACAAAATGAAGGTACAGTGAGTCCCCCATATTCACAGGGGTTAGGGACCAAAACTAGCCATGAATAGTTAGAATCCACAAATACTTGTACTCTCCTAAAAAGTGCTTAGAAGTATTTATTTTGGTTGTTAAAACCCCATATGCCTTAATCTTTAATCCTAAACACTTTAGAAACATTTCAGACCCTTTTTAATACATTTTTGAAAAACAGTATTGGTGATTATACACTTAGCATAAATTTTCTTTCATATTTACAATAACCATTTTTAATTATGCATAGATCAATACAACCATTAAAAATACTGAATGAAATATGTCTTACAAGACATAAAATAGAAGGTTTAAAACATTTTCTAAAAACAGAACTGGGATGATTCCCCCAGACTTAGTATAAGCCACTTTTAAGACCCCAGCCGCAGCCCCTAACAAAGAACAAAGCCTAAGAACTACACATGTTTTTGTGTTCGTTTTTTACAATGAAGATGTATAATTCTGCCAATTTTTACCATAAAAATGGACTGTTATGTGTTTTAAGTCACTTAAATAACAGGAAAATGATACAAAAATATTTTGAATATTTTCTATCAAAAAAATATGTGAACAGAGGGAGTTCTCAGCGAATAATTTGTACATATGTTCTTCAGAAAAATATGTGAATATTTGGGGTTTCTGTAAATAACAAGTTCATATGTTCTAAAGGAAAATCTGCGAATGTGTTAATCTGTGAATGCTGAAACACAAATAGGTAGTGACTCACTGTATTGAAAAATTGAAAAGGGCTTTTATTTGCTAAGTCATTATGATGTAGTCATCCATCTTGAATTTATTATAAGATAAAATATTTTCAATAATCTTTCAAATACTAACCACTGTATGATGAAAGATGTTATTAAAATCAGTCATGCAACAGGGACAATAAAGCATATTTGTGCTTTAAACACAAGAGCAACAACAGTGAATAAATAATAGAGAAGAAATTTGTTAAAGTCAATCTTCATCAAAGTAGAAGAGATTAAGCAAACAAATAGAATGCATCATGTTCCATTACATACAAACATGTTACGTATATTGAAAAGAAATCTAAGCAGGTGATTTTGCTTTTACTATCATCAAGGAATGAAGTATGTTAATATTATGATATTATTTACTGTATCTTAACTATGTAAGCAAAGAGCAATAGACAACACCGTATTTCAATTTTATTTCAGCACTGAAGCCACACTCTCATCCACAGAATAAATATAACTAAAAACTGTAGTTAAAGCAATAATAAAAATAATAATGCAAATAAATTGCATTATTGTTATTATTGCTTTAACTACAGTTTTTAGTTATTATATTTATATGATACATTTCATAAAATCATATTTTAATCATGATAGCTAAACATAAATGAAAGCTCAGATCTGAATTCATATCTTTAATTCTAAATGTCCTGGCACTAAGGGAATGTTCTAAGGATTGATGCAAAACTGCACCATCCAAACATTACATCTTACATTTACCTAAGATTCTCGGTCTGAAGGACACCTGTAAACATCTTGGCTTAATGATTATTTTCTCTAGAGATTATTTTACTCACTAAGCCTTACATTATTATATCGGAAGTTGATATATTCTTTTCTTTATCAAAGAGACACATTTCAATAATGAAGGTCAGCAATGATGATTTTTCCAAGATCCAGTTATTTAAAGAGAATTAAAGCTGTCATATTTCAACAATGCATAGCAAAATATTCTATGGATGAGTGTGGCTTCAGTGCTGACATAAAATTGAAATAAAATTGAAATATGGTATTGTCTATTGCTTTTTGCTTACATAGTTAAGATACAGTAAATAATATCATAATATTAACATATAATAAATATTTCTCATCTCTTGTCATAATGAAATGAGGAAAAGGAGGCTTTCCATTTCTAGTCAGTAGATTGGTACAAATGAATGTTGTGCTTTATTCCTTCATGGTAGTAAAAGCAAAATCACCTGCTTAGATTTCTTTTCAATATACATAACATGTTTGTATGTAATGGAACATGATGCATTCTATTTGTTTGCTTAATCTCTTCTACTTTGATGAAGATTGACTTTAACAAATTTCTTCTCTATTATTTATTCACTGTTGTTGCTCTTGTGTTTAAAGCACAAATATGCTTTATTGTCCATATTGCATGACTGATTTTAATAACATCTTTCATCATACAGTGGTGAGTATTTAAAAGACTATTAACAATATTTTATCTTATAATAAATTCAAGATGGATGACTACATCATAATTGACATATTACTAAAAAATTGCACTCTCTTATCTGACATGAACCATTTTAAAATTCTACATTTCTGTTCTTTTTTGATTTTGCTAAATATTTCTTAACTTATAGGTTTAGTTTTCTGTTTTACTTCTAAAGAATTAAGCAATTGTCATTAATAAAAAAAATACAAAAATATATATATATATATACCTCTATCAACCACTTTTCCATGACCTTTAAATCTTCCAAAATCAATTGTGAATTCACATTTTACCTCTTTGCAACACTGACCAGCTTTGGTAATTAAGTGACAGTTGGATGGAATGTTGTCATGATGAGGGCATCTGTATAAGAAATAATTGAGATTAAAGTTCACATGTTATTTGGATAACCCTACTCTTTTGTGAACATTGTAAAAATCAAATTGAAAACATCTTTCTTCAAGGCCCAAGTGGGATTTTATCAGATGACAGAAAGTGTCTTTGAAGTCACTTTCTTTTCCCCATTTAAGTTATCCAATGCTACAGAATATTATGGATCATAATTTCTACAAATCACAGACACATATATGTATATGAAGAAATATATTTTTAAGGTATACTATATTTATGGGATAAAGTGCTCAATATCAGAAATAGAGTATATGTAAATATAAAAGTGAACACTGAAGTTGTTGTAACTTAAGGAAGGTTACTGAATAGAATAATCACACAAAGGTTGCTAATCTCTATCTATAAAAGGTAGGATGTGTGTGTGTAACGAATGCACGGCCGCAAATTTTGATGGATTTGCACCAAAATTTACATGCACATGCTCCAAGTTAGCTGGAAGGCCAAGACCGACTTTGCATTTCCCAACTCCCATCGATAGTGGAAATAATCGATTTTTTCATGCTTCTATGGCAGTTTTCATGTAGTTTGCGGCCATTTTGTACTGGCAGAAGTGAGAGCCAATAGTTGGCTGCCACGAAAAGGCAGGAAGATTCTATTGGCCAGTGTGAGAGCCAACAGCTGACTGACACGAATGTTAACTAGCATGCCAAAAAATCGATAGCTGCATTCGTCACAAGTGGGAAAAATTTAAATCTGCATGGCACTTTACTTCAATTGGCTCATTCACTTGCTTAAACTCAACATTGATTCTGATTCCGCAGAACTGGGTTGGGTGTGAAAAAGTATTTGTTGTTAACATTCTTTTTCATTTGTTTTTTCCAGTTACGAGTCCTTTTTTAAAGGTGATCGTTTTGTCTTCATTTTGTTTAGTTCTTTTTTACTAACAGATTTAATGTTTAGTATAGAGCTTAGAAAAATTTGCAGTGTGAGATAGGCAAGAAGTAAGGCGTGTAGCAACATCAGCACGGCATAAAGGTGAGGAAGGGCAAAAAATTTTTAAGTCAAGTGATAGCGATTGCTGTATGAGTCGTACGATTTTTGAATCAACGCTGGGCCATGCAGCTAGTGAATGATAAGACTTAGTACATGAACAACACATAATATTTGAGAACAGTGCAGACACTGAAACAAGAAATGCAATATTTATGCTCAGAATGTTATCAGAAAGAGCAATACAAATGCAGAACAACATGTACTTGTGTTTTATAGATTACAAAAAGACATTCAGTAAAGTATGCCACAACAATTTTTTGGAAATGCTCAGCAACCTTGACATATTTAGGAAGGATATTAGAATAATCAAGAACCTATACTAGCAGCAAACCATCTGCATATGGATGGAAAACGAAGGGATTTCACCATTTTATATCATTAACTTTACTAATCTACTTTTTGTATGAATGATTCATTGTAATATAAATTGAACTGCACCACATATTTGATATATATATATATATATATATATATATATATATATATGTCTTTGTGTGTGTGTTTTGTGTGTGTGTGTGTGTGTGTGTGTGTGTGTGTGTGTGTGTGTGTGCTGATACTGTCCTTAAAGAGATTTATTCCTTTTTGTAATTAAAAGTGACAGAAACAATTTGCAATTCAAGGTTTATCCAATCACTGATATAAATTACCTGGAGGTACAAATCCAAAATCCAGACTTGGCATCCTGACAAACACATTCTGCTTCGCATCCAACTAACCAGCTTTGCCCTTGGTAGTATTTTTGGCCATTATAGATGCACACATCTGAAACATTAATCAACAAACTACAATCTGCCATTCTTACTTTTCATGTTTCTTTATCATAAAGCATTTTCAACCTTTTAAATCTAAAATATTAAATGTAGATTAATTAAAGTAAAAAAAAAAAACTTCTACCTGTGGATGCTGAAAAATTCTCAGCCTGACCAAGAAGAGATTAAAAATATTTTGATGTTTGTTATTTGGTCAGATTTTAGGAAGTGAGGACAGACAAAATCTTTTCATCAGCACTTGGAAGTTTTTCATTCTATTATATATATATATATATATATATATATATATATATATATATATGATTTTCTAAGGTTTCATACCATCTTTCAGGTAGTAAATAAAACTAACTTAATCTTGAATCTGTATAGAAACCTGAAATAAATATGTCTTCAATCATGTGTTTGTTACTGATGTGAGTTTGTTCTTTCTAAACTCTTAATTTACGTTATAACAGTGATCCTCAGCAACTGCTGAGAGAGACCCATATGATTATCAGTCACATGTAAGTAAACTCAACCTTTCCGTAACACTATGACTACTACAACTTGCTGCTGCAATATTATAAGACCAAGCCACTGGGTATAACAGGAACAAAACCATATACAACCTGTCACAGACATGAAAACCCCTGAAGAATGGCTTTGCCGAAATGCTGTGTTATCTACATTAGGAAGAAGGAGTTAAGATTAGATATTCAGTTTATTGCTCTCATTTTGATGAGTTTTTTTTTTAATCAAGAATTTTTCATGTTGTTTGCTCCAATCTTGGTGTCTGTCAGGACAATTGATGGAGTAGATATAAGCATTGTGTAAGCAATCTGGGATTGCAAAGGAAGTGTTTGTCGCAGATTGTTTCCACGTCGCCGAGAATAAATCATTAATAAATTCAGACTCGAACATCGGGGACAGAAAGAAAATGCCGAAAACTTGATTCGCAAGTACAATTTCACAAATCACAATGCACACAACCAGTCAGAAAAATAACACCCTCGCCAACCAACGTGGCAGCCAAAATCGCTGACTTTTTCCCCGCGATTCGAGAACACCAACTGCTTTTATCGGCCGAACATTTTTTTTCCATTCGTCGACAGCTGGGAGAGGATGTTCAGTAATTTGCATATCAACATACTTTTATAGCGACTCCTGTAACAGACTTGTTTTTTTAATTCAAATATTCCATTTTCAGCATGTCATGCGGAATACGTGCCATTTTGTTTGGTAAGTAATTTTCTTTTTCGCCACATTTTCTGTCGTAGAATACACGCGATGCACTGTCGTTTGGTTTGATGAGGTAAGTCACTGTTTTCTTCGCTATATACATTGATTAAACATTGCAGTTTACATGGTAGTTATAATTTCAATCTTTGGGTCAGATAGTGGTATCCATTAAGAGGCACAGACAATGTACCACAAGGAAAATTGATTAAAAAGATGAAATAGCAGAAAAATTAACCATTATGAGATATTACCTAACAGAGACAGCCGATTGGTATTATCAGAACAAACAGAAGCACAAGCGCCAAATACAACAAGCATTTAAAGAACAGAAAATGCAGCAGCAAAAATTTTGTGAATATATAAACAACCAAAATTATGAAAACAATCAGAATATATCAGTGTTTAATTAATCACTCTTCTCAATGCTATAGTCAATATTTTTACAGTCAACAAGGATTATGTTATTAAATTACTAAATATTAAATATATCTTCATTTAAACATTTAAATATACTTGTAAATGTGAACTTTACACCAGTTTAATTTCTTTATTTTTTTTCAGTTTAAAAAAATTAGTATCTTTCTATATTTCTGAAATGAGATATTATGTACACTATTTACATTATTCAAACTATTGTCCTCATCTTTGTCAGCATATTTATTACAATGTTTCAGCAGTTGAAACTCTGGCCTTCTTCAGTTGGTTGGAATGTCAAACAGAAACCTTTATTTCGTTCACTGGGGTAGACTGTTCTAGTTCAACATACCATATCTAATGCATGTCAGTTATCAGTTATCTCCTGTTAATTCCCCTCTCCAAGTTCTCCCCCGCCTTAACCAGGTATTGAACTCACGCTCTTTGCATCCTGTCACTGGATCTAACCAACACCTTTAACCACTGTGCCATGTGTCCTGGTTAAGACAGTGGATAACTTGAAGAGGGGAATTAACAGGAGATAACTAATAACTGACATCCATTAAACATGGCACATGGAACTAGAACAGTTTACTCCAGTGAGCAAAATAAATGGTTCTGTTTGACATTCCACCCAACTGAAGAAGGCCAGAGTGTACAACGGCCGAAATGTTGTAATAATTATGGTGACAAAGATGAGGACAATAGTCTGAATAATGTAAATAGTGTTAAAAAAATTAGTTTACTGATTTGTAGATGACTCTTTAAAAAATTAATATCAAGTTAGAACTTACCAACACCAAAATGTTCTCCCTTTTTGTGTCCAGTTGTCCGAGTTGTTTTTCCATGAAAATTACAGACTGGTTCTTTGCAGCAGTTGTTACCAATATTAACTAATTTACATTGCGGTGGTAGATTGTAATATACAGGACAACTGAAAATACAATAGAAGAAAGAATATTAACCAGTTTTTATTTGAAAGTTGGTCAGATATAAATGGCAGGAATTCAAACATTTTCTGCTGGGGCAGCAACAATTTAGAAACAATCCACTGAAGAAGAAAAGGAAAAACTTTGAATTCACTTTATATACAGTGGAGGATTTGAATTGAAGAAATGACTGACTGAGTAGATATTTGGGTCTTCATAAAATAATTAACTGCAATTGACAGGAATTTCTGTCATTTTAGTTCTAAAGACAGAAATTGCCAACATTATGTGTTAACATTAAAATCTTTTAAATTATTTACTAAACTTTTTCAGCCTCGCACAAAGTCACAGTTTTAGGGCACCTGGTGAGAATCAAATTTACTACAGTAGCAAGATTTTGCTAATCACTACTCCCTGGGGAACAGTCAAAAATATTTATTAAGTTTAGCTTGAAATAGCTTAAGTTTTTCAGTATAGATCACCTAGTTAGAACTGAATATTTGGGCTTAAATCCATATCATGTAGAAACACTAGTTCCAATATGATCTTCAGTTAAGCAATGTCAAACCTAGTACTTAGATGGGTAAGCCTTTGGGAATATCAGTTGCTATAAGCTTGAATGTATGGGTGATATCATGGATTTTTAGTATATGTCACCTAGTTAGGACTGAACTCTGTTTGGGCTTAAATCCATATCATGTAGAAACACTAGTTCCCATATGATCTTCAGTTAAGCAATGTCAAACCTAGTACTTAGATGGGTAACCCTTTGGGAATATCAGTTGCTATAAGCTTGAATGTATGGGTGATATCATGGATTTTTAGTATATGTCACCTAGTTAGGACTGAACTCTGTTTGGGCTTAAATCCATATCATGTAGAAACACTAGTTCCCATATGATCTTCAGTTAAGCAATGTCAAACCTAGTACTTAGATGGGTAACCCTTTGGGAATATCAGTTGCTATAAGCTTGAATGTATGGGTGATATCATGGATTTTTAGTATATGTCACCTAGTTAGGACTGAACTCTGTTTGGGCTTAAATCCATATCATGTAGAAACACTAGTTCCCATATGATCTTCAGTTAAGCAATGTCAAACCTAGTACTTAGATGGGTAACCCTTTGGGAATATCAGTTGCTATAAGCTTGAATGTATGGGTGATATCATGGATTTTTAGTATAGGTCACCTAGTTAGGACTGAACTGTGTTTGGGCTTAAATCCATATCATGTAGAAACACTAGTTTCCATATGATCTTCAGTTAAGCAATGTCAAACCTTGTACTTAGATGGGTAACCCTTTGGGAATATCAGTTGCTATAAGCTTGAATGTATGGGTGATATCATGGATTTTTAGTATATGTCACCTAGTTAGGACTGAACTCTGTTTGGGCTTAAATCCATATCATGTAGAAACACTAGTTCCCATATGATCTTCAGTTAAGCAATGTCAAACCTAGTACTTAGATGGGTAACCCTTTGGGAATATCAGTTGCTATAAGCTTGAATGTATGGGTGATATCATGGATTTTTAGTATAGGTCACCTAGTTAGGACTGAACTCTGTTTGGGCTTAAATCCATATCATGTAGAAACACTAGTTCCCATATGATCTTCAGTTAAGCAATGTCAAACCTAGTACTTAGATGGGTAACCCTTTGGGAATATCAGTTGCTATAAGCTTGAATGTATGGGTGATATCATGGATTTTTAGTATACGTCACCTAGTTAGGACTGAACTCTGTTTGGGCTTAAATCCATATCATGTAGAAACACTAGTTCCCATATGATCTTCAGTTAAGCAATGTCAAACCCAGTACTTAGATGGGTAACCCTTTGGGAATATCAGTTGCTATAAGCTTGAATGTATGGGTGATATCATAGATTTTTAGTATACGTCACCTAGTTAGGACTGAACTGTGTTTGGGCTTAAATCCATATCATGTAGAAACACTAGTTCCCATATAATCTTCAGTTAAGCAATGTCAAACCTAGTTCTTAGATGGGTAACCCTTTGGGAATATCAGTTGCTATAAGCTTGAATGTATGGGTGATATCATGGATTTTTAGTATACGTCATCTAGTTAGGACTGAACTCTGTTTGGGCTTACATTCATATCATGTAGAAACACTAGTTCCCATATAATCTTCAGTTAAGCAATGTCAAACCCAGTACTTAGATGGGTAACCCTTTGTGTATATCAGTTGCTGTAAGCTTGGATGTATGGGTGATATAATGGATAATAATTTGGAATTGTTAATCGGAGAACAGTGTTCCAATTCCAGTTGGGTTCATTATATTCACTTACATGCAAATATCCCTTGGAAAGTTATGGAGAAACATCTTATTTCTCCTGCTATGAGCTAAAACTTGTATCACTAAATCAATATTATCTCAAAAAATATTCTTATAATCTAAAAATATTTTCTAGCTTTAAATAATCTGTAATGGGTTGATAAGCCATAAAAAATGAATGAATCAATCAAGAACTCTCATTACAGTTGTAATGGTTTGTCAGACTAACTTGCTAGCCACAACATCATGATGAGACACCCACAAGATGTATAGTTGTGGTTGATGAATAAGAAAAAAATGTTATTTTTAAACATAATTTTAAAGAAAACATACTTCATTTGATAGTTTAACACTTTCCTAACCAGTATCCGATAAAAATAACCTATTTTAAAAAATAAATTTCTTTACCTTTAGTCAAGAAAATTTTCAAAAGGTCTAATAATAATCCACTGATTGTTGAATATTAACTCAGATGATATTTGAAAATAGAGGCATTAAATGAATGTTATGGGTAGGAGGCATGGTGGAGTATTGGATAGCGGCTCAGATTGAAGAATCAGAGAGCTAAGTTCGAATTCCAGTCGAATCCATTACATTCACTTACATGCTAATAACCTTGGGAAAGGTATGAATCCTCATCTTTCCCTACCACCAGCTATGGGTAAATAGCAGGACAGACTGGGTTCTGTAACCTTGGATGGCAATTGGTCTACTACAGAAAGAAATGGCAACCTACTGCGGGAAAAAAATCTACCATGTCAGTCATGTATCAAAAGACATATGATGATCACCTAAGCATGTATCATGCATGGTACAAAAAAAGAAGAAAGATAGGTACTCATAAAAATTATATCCACAATCCTTCAATTTCATTTTTATGGTTTGTAAATCATGGAGTCTGGCAATAAGTAACAAACTATTGTATGTGAAATAACCCAATATATATGTGAATAACAATATGTGAATAACAATAACAATATGTGAAATAACCCAATATAATGACCATTTTATGCTAGTATCTTCTTTAACACAATAATATTTATCATTAACTTCAGCCATTGTAGCTTCAGCCTTCTGCATGTGTCTATGATATTCAATAACCTTCAAGACATGTCTGAGTGGATAGAAATTTTTATCAGTTTGTCTCCTCAAATTTGTGGGTTCAAATCCTGGACTATGAATAACACTGGCTCATTACTCTTTAAGGAATAACTGGTAATTCAGAAATCCCAAGGAAATGATGAAATATATTCAAAAGCAAAAGTTGAGAACAAATTATGCACATAGATAAAAACAAAACTGTAAATTCACTAAATCTTACTGTCTATCATGAGAAACTAATGTATTTCAGTGTACAATGGTAGAACTTGAAAACAAAACTCTGAATGGATCATTATATCCATATTATAATGATCTGATTTCTGTTAATGTGTTTGTAAACATAACACAGAAAAAATTGGCACTCCTTAGGAAGGATATTGTTAGAAAAATACTGCTAAAATCTAATTTGATTTTTGTATGGTTGTTACAAAAGCCGAAAAGAAAATGATATTGACATTAAAAGAGGAAAAAAAATGAAATTATTACTAAATTTCTGTATAACAGTTCCTTTGAAGTAACAATATTTTTATTTTGTAAAGAAAATGGCTTTATTTTTATGCAGAAACTATTTTTACAATATAAATATTATTTCAAAGATATAACTGTTATAAATAATCAAGAGTGGTCTCCCCTTGTTTTGTTACTCTCCTCTTTGAGAGAGTTGTTTCTGTTTACTGTGACTATAAAAGGACACAATACGCGAACCTTGTATTCTCAGTTTCTTAAAGCCTACATGTGCATACTTTTTTCATAGTAATTATTTCATGGAAAAATTAATTATTTTTTCTACTTTCATCATAAACATTTCTACACTTCATAACAATTTTTCTTAAATTTTAAGTGTGTATGTTCAAAATAATTACCACAAGGCTGGCTACAGATTAACAGAAATACAAGTAATGCTAATTTAAAATTGTAATTTTAGTTGGTGTTTGGCTAATTACTGATTAGTTTTTCTAATTTAAAAATAATTATAATATAAATTTTATAATTAGGAAGTTATGATACTGAGTTGTACAGTTGCGGTTGAATAATAAAGCCAACAACTTGGCTCAGAAATCCAGTTCAAAGTGTTACAAAATACTGCAAAAATAGACATTAGGATTAATGAATAATTAATTGCTACTGAAGAACAGAGTTTAAGATAAGGAACTCTTATGAGAAGAAATTGCAGGAATGAAATGTTAAGAAAATCACAAATCAAATTCTCAAAAATATTGAATGGATTTTAATTAGAAAGGAATCTGCTCCACCCACATAACCTAAGGGAAATTTTATGGTTTCAACAGCAAATTGAAAACATAAAATGGCTGATTTAGACTGTTGCAATATTGGCCTTTCTATAAAGTACGATTCTAGAATGCACCTTTCGAATAAGACAATCTTGAAAGCAGGGAGTTGATATTTTGTAAAATATAGTAAAATGCTTGAAAATCACAGTCTTAAGCATCATTCAAATTTATGCCTATTTCTTTGATTCTCTTTCTAAAATTAAAACAACATCAAGCATACTTTAAAAATGTTCTTAAAAATCATCTCAGCGGATGTCATTAGCAATTAGTTTCAGTTTTGTTTGCATCAAATAAAATTAAAAATAAAAATAATAATAATTAAAAAAATAAAACATAAAATTAAAAAAAGTAAAAAATAAAAATAATAAATTAAAAAAATTTAAACTGGAAAAATATTTCTAAATTTCTGATAACATTAAATTTTTAATATTTAAAATAACGATTATTGACTTTCAGTATAATTTTCCTTTATATAGGAAATATATATTCAGTAAACTGTGAAAAAGAAACATGAGTTATAGAACAACTTGCCAGATGAGACAAAAGTAAAAATAAAGAAAATTTATTAAGTTGATATTTTTTATTCTATGCAAGCTGTTTCACTACTTAGTAATGATTAGTAAGTTATTCTTAAAACAATAATTATAAGTTTTTATTGTCCCTTAGTACCCTATATTATCATGTCTGTCTAAGTTTCATAAATATGAGGATTTACTCTGTAGCCATGGCTAAAAGGCAGATCATTATTACTGTATTATATTGAATCCTCATTGGTTGCTTTGCCATTATCATGTTGAGCCAAATAAGCTTAGACAATATAAAGTAAGATGCCTGACTGTATAAAAAGCTATTTTTGAAGAACAATACAGCAATAGTGAGTTGGATCTTCACTGGGTGACACATATTTGGGACTTTGTGCCAAAATAAGTTAAGCTTAGTAAAAATGATAATTCATTGTGTAGCACTGATTAATAAGATATTCTTGAAGACCATTATTACTGCAATTTGTTTTTTGTGTTGTTTTTGTAGGGTGGAGGGATTGTGTGTGTCATCCATGAAACTTAAGAAGCATTGGGTCAGGAAAACATTTTAATATACAAGAAAACTAAACCTAAAATAAAGATGGAAATGGAGCTTTAAATTATCAATAAGCTTATATATTGAATATTGATCTGAAATTTTTGCTGTATAATGTCTGTACAATGTGTGCTGAATTCCCTATAATGTGACATAACTCTGTTGTCATTATAAAAAAGAAAGTGATCTTGTGAAAAGAAGGAACAAATTGTGTAAAGGGAGGCCATCTTGAGTTTCATGCTATTATTTTCTCTTGCTGGTACTTAACATTTGTTGTATACAGAAACATGACATTATGACATTAATATTCTTCCATAAATTAAGTGCATTAACAAAGAATATTATATTTGTTGCGCAAAATAAAGATCTTTTTCTCCATTAAGCTATGAGCTTACTAATTTGTAAATATGTCTGTAGCGACTGCTATGTTTTTTCACGCCCACATTTTATTTGTTTCTGATTCGCTAATAAATCAATACTGACTTTCTATAGGACAATTTAGCCATTGCAGTCATTGCTTTGAATTTTTGAGTTTTGAACTTGCTTACTTGTTTTGTTTGTACAAATTTAGTGATTGGTCAAATTTTAACCAATCACATATTTTAGTGCAAAATCAACTTTTCCCGCGGTTTCCCTGTAGCTTTAAAAAGAGACGACTTTGTCATAACCTGCCAGTAGAGTCCAGCAAATTTCGCCTGTCAACACAAACCTATGACTTTACTCACAACATTTCAAATGCACACACAGACATAGAATTTTGTAATACATATATACATATCTCTCTGTGATTCAGCCAAGTTCAATCAACCAGGACTCTGTTGATTTCTCTAACACAACACACTTTCTGATCAATTGTATTCTTGTGTTATATATTCTAACAAACAGTCCTTTGTTCTAATATTGATTCCTGAACATTTTTCTCACATGAGAACTTTCTTTCGAACAATCAAATACAAATCAAAATACAGTAAAAGGGAGGCAACTTCTTCTCCCTTAATCTATACATTGAATACAAATTATTGTATATTTAGTTCTTGTATGTTATTTCAATATATACTTGTTGATTCACATTTGGAGTTTCGTTGTTTTCTTGAATCATTAATAATACAAAAGATATATGCATTAAAGAACATTCCCCATAGCATGTCTGTCTGTAAATATCCTCATTTCAAAGTGAAACTCAGTTTTTTAATGTTATCTTTCATGTCAATAACTGGGAATCTAACTTCTATGTTTCTTTTTTTTTTCAGACGCTTTCTATGACATAATGTTCCATCCTGAGAAATTAATGATGCTATAGTTTCAATATCAAGTGAAATTTGAGAGAGATGGTATACTAACCTGATATCTAAGATAGACTACCTTACAGTAAATACTGAGGGTTAGAAATAATTTCATGTCCTTTTCAAGGATATTAATGTCAAGTGAACTCAAACTGTCTCAGCCTGGATTTGAACTTGGTTCATCAATTACATTCCTCCTGCTCTTAACTATTATACCACCCACATCTGTAAAATAACAGCATAGAGCATTATCCTTGCAACCTATTTTATTCCTTATTATCCTCAACAAACTTACTGATGTTTTTAGTTGCCAACTAGTTATCTATGCTGATAAGACAACTGTTTACTCTTGCCTGATAGGTTTGATAAAATGAAATTGAAAATTAACTTCGATCTGTTGTTAAGTGGAGCAAGAAATAACTCATTAATTTTAATGCCTCCAAAGTAAACCTGCTCTATTTATTCATCTTAGAGAACCATTTCTGTCTTCCATCAGTATGGCTGATGCTAACCTTTAGGAGAGAAACTCATTGTGCTTTCTCAGTCCCATGTTTTACGCTAACATGAAGTAAAATGATTATATTGAAACAATTTCTAGGTCTGCTACTAGGTAAGTTGGTTCACCATGTCATTTGAGAAAATTTATCTTGTCACAATTGATTTTGCACATTTATAAGTCTACCATTCATTTTTGCATGAAATATTGTGGTCTGGTACTTCTGCTATACATCTTATGATTCCTGACAAAATCCTACCATAAATCTACAATGTTATCAGTCCTGACCTGGCATCTCAGTTACAGTCACATTCCCATTGCTCTAATGTAGTTTCCTTGTGTCTTTTCTATAAATATTTTCATGGTAATTAGCTCTCATTAGCTTTCCACTTTGGTACCTTAACTTCACAAATTTAAGTACAGTACTAGATTTGCATCTTAGTCTCATAATTTCACTATGGAAATTGTTAGCTGTAACCATAAATTCTATGTTAATAATTTCTTCTCCTGCAATTCACACTTGTGAAATACTCTTCAAACTTTTTTCATTCCTGTAAACTATGACATTTAAATATTTAAATATAACATCTTCTGTCTTCTTGAATCCTGTTCTTTATTGTTGTCTCGGTTTCTTTTACTCTCACTATCCTCTTACATCTTATTGACTTGATTAAAAAAAAAAAAAATGCAAAATAATTTATAGAAAAATATCACTCAAATAATTAAAATCATATTTTACTGTCTGGATTTCTGGAATGGGGAGTTATCATTCTTTACAAGTGGACTATTGTTCTCATACAATGTTTCAGCCATTGTTGTCATTACAATGTTTCAGCCATCATTGTCATTATAATGTTTCAGCCATTGTTGTCATTACAGTGTTTCAGCAATTGTTGTCATTACAATGTTTCAGCCATTGTTCTCTCTGGTTTTCATCAGGTGTATGTCAATCTAGAAAATTTGAACTGAACCCTTAATCTATGGGGGTAGATTGTTTTTGTTCTACTACCCATGTTTTGGTATGTCTCATCTAGTTTTTATTTTAGTACAGTTATTGCTTGCCACATGTTCTTGGAGCCAGTGAAAATTAGGTGGGCAATAACTGAGCTGTGCTAAAATAAAAACTAGATGAGATTTCCCTAGACATGGGCAGTGAAACGAGAACACTATATCCCTGTAGATTAAATAAAGGGGTCAGTTTGAAATTTCCTGTATGTTGTCCAGATTGGCATATATACCTGCTGATGGCTAGAGGACACAATGGTTGAAATTTTGTTTGAACAACAAAGATGTGGACAATAGTCTTCATGTAAATAATTAAAAATCTTTTTTAAAGCTTTAACAATTTAATAGTGACTGTTGTTTAAATTTTTTCCAGCATCACAAACTACAACAAATGTCTGAGAAAAGCTGGATGGTAAAAGGATTGAAATATTGTGAAGAACCAAACAATGAATATGAGGAAATTAATTTGAATAAACCAATAAAGTACTTTCCCCCTTATATGTGGATGGTATGTTCCAAAATCTCCAGTAGATCCCTGAAACTATGAATGGCATGAAACTCTACAGACACTGAATATACATCAGTCAGTTATGCGCCATGTGTGATACACGTTTAGGTGATCATATCTCTTTTGATACATGACTGACGAGGCAGTTTTTTTCCCTGCAATAGTTTGCTATTTCTTTCTGTGGTAGACCAGTTGCCATCCAAAGCTATAGAACCCAGTTTGTCTTGCTATTTATCCATACCTAGGAGGAGAAGAAGAAGATTCATACCTTTTACAAGGGTATTAGCACGTAAGTGAATGTGATGGATTTGACTTGAATTTGAACTCGGCTCTCCGACTCCTCAATCTGAGCTGCTATCCATTATTACACCATATTAAGCACAGTAAAAGATTAACAAAAATAACTAATAATTGAGTAGAATAATTATAATAATATTCTGTAATAAAAATTATGCTATCAATAGGAAATATATTCTTTCTATAGATATTGGTAACCACATCATAGTTTGTTTTTGTTTTCTTATTAAGTTGAGAACGTTCACATTTTTTACTTAAAACATTTAACAACTTTTTTTTGGCATATCTAAATTGTCAACATCTTGTGTGTCATTATTAAGGGTAAGTATAAATTTCTCATTTTTATGTTGATTTCAGTCTAATGGAACTGTGAGAAGTGAACTATTAGATAAAGAGGAAAATGTATTAATGGTCATGTTTTTTGCTTTAATATCATTTACTAGAGAAAAGCAAATGCAAAAATCTTTACCGATTCCAGCAAGAATACATTCCTCTTTGAGCATCAAGGCAGGAACATTCATATTCACAACCATCTTGCCATGAATCCCCAGTTTGGTATTTTTTTCCTTTGTAGGAACATGAGTATACTGCAATTTTCAATTGAAAAAGAAACAATTATAAGCAAAAGACGTTAATAATAACATCACAAGAGAAAACATTCTAGTAAAAATTTTCAAAAGATAAACCAGTAAAATCAAATATTACTGACTCTTTAAGAATTCAGAACTAATTCAAAATCCTTGCTATAAAACTTGAAATTAGATGTATCTTGAAGACTGGATTAAATAGATTACCATGAAATGTCAAGTCCAGTTAAGAATGATAGGTCCATTTAGTTTAACCAATTGCTATATTCTGTACTAATAAGAATATGTAATGGACAAACATGGTGGATAAATAGTAACAGGTTTATTGTAGAAACCAGTACAACAAGCAAGGAAGTAATAGCTATGCACATGGTTATCGCAAGTCAGTACAGTTGTGTGCGTGCTGCTTTCGGGAGGCTGCTAGTTCTCGCAGATTCCAGCTCAATGGTATTTATCTGCCTCCCCATGAGGAAGGATGTGGCACAAGGCTGAGTTTAATGTAGGGCAGTCTGAGCCTGTACACTCGGCCAAAAATTCACCATAACCTCGCATAAACGGGTTTGGGTCTGTCTACCTCAATGAACGAGACTCTGTTCTTCGGCATAACCTTGTCCGGTTTCCTCTCCGCCCAAAGCAGAGGGTTTGACAGCAGCCAAGATCTGATTAACAGATTCCAGCTCAACTCTCCTGTCCACTGTCCTAATGGATACTTATAGGTGGTTATCACCTATAGTGCCGCCACTCATGGGGGTGGCAGGTTATTCCATCACATCACCAATTAATGATCACCATCCAATTTTTGGTGCAGTGAGCATTAGTGGTTTATAGGTAGAAACTTATAATTTATAATTGGATATTTTATAAACTTATTAATACCAAATATTTTCGGAACATATAAGGCTGGATGTTATTTTAATTATTAAGTGGATTCATAGTTTTCTCAAAGGTATTAAAATAATATACAGTGATCCCTTGCTAATTCATGGTTCTACTATCATGGATTCACAACTTTGTGGATTTTTAAGATATATATATAGAAAATATATTGTGGAGTTTCTGGAAAGTTCTAGAAAAATCACCATATATGAACACCTAAAATTTTTCATTAAACCCATTAAAATATTAATAATAAATATTATTTCCTGGTCTAGGAACAACAAAAAAAGCGTAAAATAGCAATAGAAAGGTCACCGTCGTCTGTAGAGACATAAAATACGATTATCGACTGCACATTAGAAGTCATAATCAGCTTCATCATCATCATTTCTACTGTGCAGCAAATTCATCATCATCATCATTCAAATTCTACTTCAACTTCTATTGAGTTGAATACAGTAACAGGCTTTATTTTTTTTTAATCTAAAGTGTTATTGCTTAACAGTTGTCCTTGTTATTAATAGAGTACTGTAATGGATGGGTTGTTAACAGTACAGGGAGGGTTTTAAAAGTCCAAATACACGTTAAATAAATACTGTAAATATGGCATCCCTACTTCGTGGAAATTCAGTTATCGCGGCTGGTCTCGTAACAAATCTACTGCGATAAACGAGGGATCACTGAAATCATAGATAGCTTCAGCAAGAATTTGGATCTAGTTCGCTGATTTCTTTTGCTGTGTAGATAATCCTTACACCAAAACAAACATTCAGAATTGTGTACAATTTAGCCTTTTATATGCACCTAAATGTAGACTAAAAATATTTTCAGACAAGTCCCATGAAGCAAAGGTTGAAAGTGCCACACCCTGTTCATGCATTATTTGCATTGTGTACAGTATTTGGAAAATTCTTTTAAAATATTTCCTCTTTTATGAAATAATTGCCAAAAATTTTATTAAATCCAATGTTTATTTGATTTTATGTAAATTTTGTTCATTTTGTTTTTGCTGAAAATATTCTGATATATATTATTCAAATTCTTTTGCTGAGCAGGAAACAATTTTTGTATTATCATTTTTCACAAATATCTATAGTTTTATAGAATGTAATAAAAATTTTAATCTTTTTTATGTAGTAATAATGCAAACAATTATTTCCATCTAAGCAAAATAAACATTTAAAAAATGCTGAAATTGCTTATGTAAAATGGCATAGTAATTGTCACTTCCGTATTAATAATTTTCATATGTATGTGAATTCCAAGAACCAATCCATTTGCAGATACTAAAGGATGACTTAATAATGTTTAACTAAAATTACAAATGATGTAAACTACTTAATGTTTTAACCAGCCAAACAGTAAAGAGTGTGATGGATAAATTGTCGTCTAAATTACACAAAAATGAAAATAACAGACATCTCATTTTAACAGATATATTTACCAAAATTGCATAGAAGCATCTTGAAATGCTAAATAGTAAATTTTTTCAATAGAATCATCATTGGTTTCAAGCCTCCAGATGACTTCAGAATTTCTTGCATCTCTTCTGGATGGTTTCCTTGTTTAAGGTGGTGAATCCTTACCTTCAGTTCATCTTTGGTGTTACAAGGAGTTTTGTTGATATCTTGCTCAACTGCACCCCACAAATAATTTTGCAGTTTGGAGAGTTAGGTGGCCAGATGTAAGGGGTGATGCAGTCACAAAAATTGTCTGACAGCCATACTAGGTTCTCCTGCTTGTGTCCATGGTGCTGAATCATGTTGCCAGATATAGGTTCAGCCAGCAGCCACCCTCTTGACCCAGGGCAACCTACTCAAAGCACTTCGTGTAGGCTTCCATATTGAGTCTGAGGCTCTCACCAACAAATAAAAGAGTTCATTTCTTATCAGAATGATCTGAGTGAGTTTTTTGAGCTGGCATACCTTTGTAATCACCATTAGACTCATCCAGCTCTTTCTGAATCCTTGGTACTGTCCTCAGATTGACACCCAAACATTCCAAAATGTTCATATATTGGAGCCAAGCAGTACAGCGTGCTGTTTCTAAATATCTGGTAGAGTGAATTTCTGTCATGGTGCTCTTTTTCTCACAGATGGTGCCCAACTGACCCTACTATGTCATGCAGTAGACAAAATAAAAAACAAACAACACTGCTGCATAAAATTAAAAATATAAAATGGTGAAAATTTATCCATCACACCCTCTACACTGTGGAAAAAACTGTAGAAAATTATCTTTAATAAATGTAGAACAAATAAAGAATTAGTGATGATTTATCAACATGCCAACGATTATCATATGATCAACACACCAACGGTCACCAGATGGTTAGCAACATGCATATAGTTGCTAAGTGGTTGCAACAAAATGCCTGACTGTTGTGAATCATACTGTGATCATGCTTGTCACTTTAAAGAGCTCACAAGCACACTGTTTTGTATCTGATTTAAGTATAACAAAGTCATTTGTATGAATGGCAGAGACACACAACTGAACATTTGTCAGCTATTTCCTCTGCCTGTTATGATAATCACATGCCAATTACAGCTGTTTTTCTTTGCTGTAATAATACTCACATAGAGGCAGCTGAAGCAATGTCAAATAACTTCCTTTTTGCAGAATTTGTAAGTATTTGCATATAAATAAATAAAAGAAACCATTCTGTAATTAGCCAAACTCCAATTATATTTAAAATTCAAAGTTACCTCTACTTGTTCTTTGAGTAAATCCCTGATCAGCAGGTGTCTAGTGCCAAATGATCTTTAAACATATATGCGCTTACAAATTAGGAAAATTGTCTTTGAATAAACTATAAGAATGTTAATAATGGAAGAGGAAAAGAAAAAGAAATGATTGTTTTTGTATGAAATAATAATAGATATGAAATAATGATATGTTTATTTTATTTTTAAAATTCATTTATATAAAACACAATATTTTTTCTAAAATGAAAATATCATTTGCATTATTTACATTGTTCTGACTGTTGTCTTCATCTTTATTGTCATATTCACTAGACAGATATTAAAATATCATTATTCCATATGCATCATTGTTTTATCCACAGTACTATGCAATCTCTTCATTTATTTTCTTCTTTCAATATGATATCATTTTTTTTACATGTAATCAGATCATTATTATAAGAGTGAGCATAAGCAAAAGTATCTTTCATAATATTTGCCACAGATTATTTGGGAAACTTTTATCATCATCTTTACTGATTTTAAGACATATTTTTTTCCAATGTCTTAAGTTGACTTCCTCATGTGTATAATTTAATGCTATAATAGAGAAAAAATGATTTATTCTATTGAGAGAAATGTTGACAAACATTTGTAAAAATTTCATGATCAAAATAGAAAGGATGAGAATATTACAATATTTCCTCCCAAATAAAAAATAATCATTTATTTCATGATTTTATGTGTCTATATTTAGCACAATATTTCAGCTGATCAATTCTATGACTTTTTCATTTGCCCATTTGAAAGGAATGAGCAGGAGCCAAAAAAGACAGATCCACAATCCTTTCTAGTAAGAGAATCAGTTGAATGAAATGTAGTAACTGTTGTAGCATATCTATGGATGAGAATTGGTATGTCCCCATTCATATAAATACAGTAGTAAATACTGTATGTTGGTCTGCAGTTGGGGATTCATTGTGGAATTCACTTGACTCACTTCTAGCAGTTGACTACTTCTTCTATGCATCACTGGCGAATCTTATACGTGTTGTTCTTGTCCTAAATATTATCATTCATATCCAACCTTCATGTGATTATTTTATTCAGTAACCTTCCCTAGATTACAACACTATCTATCTCATTCTGTTCATATCTATGTGTCTATCTATCTATCACATTCTTTTCATATCTATCTATCACATTCTTTTCATATCTATCTATCTCATTCCATTCATATCTATCTATCTATCTATCTTATTCTGTTCATCATCTATCTACCTATCTACCTTATTCTGTTCATCATCTATCTACCTATCTACCTTATTCTGTTCATTATCTATCTATCTATCTATCTATCTATCTATCTATCTTATTCTGTTCATTATCTATCTATCTATCTATCTATCTATCTATCTATCTATCTATCTATCTATCTTATTCTGTTCATCATCTATCTATCTATCTACCTTATTCTGTTCATTATCTATCTATCTATCTATCTATCTATCTATCTATCTATCTATCTATCTATCTTATTCTGTTCATTATCTATCTATCTATCTATCTATCTATCTATCTATTGTAGCATTATTATGTAGATTAATTGGTATGTCTCAATTCACATAAATACAGTAGTAAATACTGTAACATTGTGGAATTCACTTGACTCACTTCTAACAGTTAACTTCTATGCACTGCTGGTGAATCTTATATGTGTTGTTCTTGTCCTAAATATTATCATTCATTACCAACCTTTGCATGATTATTCTATTCAGTAACTTTTCCTAGGTTACAGCAGTAACAATAAAAGCAACAGAAGGAATGAAACCACTAATTCAAACAACTTCATCCCATCATTAAAGAAGGATCTTTAGTAATTTTGAATTTTAATTAAGAATCAAAATTTTTTTCTTACCTTTATCACCAATTTCTGTTTTGTTTCCTTGAAATTAAAGAAAATTAAGAAATTTAGGCAAAAAACTGCTTGAAATGGTAAAATGTTAAAATAAAGTACAAAAAATCTTTCCAAATTTAAGGTTTTATTCTAATTTTTAGTCAAGCTTCAAAATAATTTTTGTCCTAATTCTGTCACAAAATTAATGTCTTTGTTTGTATTTTGTCTAAAATAACAGTAAGATCAGTTATATCTATTAATGAATTTGATTTAGTTCTTTGCACATGGTCCAAATTTTGGAATCCGCCTCATCACTGACATTTTTCTACAGGTGCCATGCATAAAATAATTTTATAAATCAACAACACAAATGACCCAAATTAAACATAGATTAACATTAAAAACAAAGCTTTATTATATTGAACTTCATAGAAATGACTGCTAATTGCTATTTATTATGCTGTACAAAATTGTTATATTCACAACGATTCTTGATTTGGTATTTATCAAATCCTGTTGTGTATTCTATTACAAAAAGAAACATGATCAGGCTCATCATGATAATGCTTTCATGAACAAATACTTATGAAGGTTTTCTACACTAGCTTCAGGGTTTTCAAGGCACATATACAAGAGGCAGGCTTTTCCACATCAACTGCAACCAGCAGATGATTCAGCTTTGTGAAGCTGCCTTTTTTCTTTTGTATTTTTCTGCAGCTTGATTCAGCAAGATTGTCAAGTAAATTCTGTGCCTCAGTGTCACACTCTTGGCTGTCTTTATATCACTTTAAAGTTGGTTGAGTCCACAAGAAATGAAGGTTCTTTTCAATAAATCTTTTTATCTCATCAGTTGGGTACAGATTCTATGCCCACCAGAGACTAGTTCTATAAATAGGGCAGCTTTTGGAGAGTTGCCATCCTCCATCTTCACTATGTAGGCAACATACTGCAGCTTGAAAACAACTATGAAAAAGTAATCAAATTTTCTGAAAGATATCACACTGATGTTGAGAAGTAAATGTCACAGTTAAATACCAAGTTTACCTTTATTTTCACAAAACCCGCATGATTTGGCACAGTTTTCACGAGACCAGGCTGGAAATTCTACACAGTTTTTCTTTTGTAGCAGATGACATGTTGGAGCTACATCAATGCATCTGGAAGAAGCTAAGAAGAAAAATATATTAAAGAAACGATATAAAAAAGCAGAGTAAAACTTACAAATTGTTCATGAGGTTGTCTTTCAGTAACTGAAATTTCATATAAAGTGTGGGCATTATTCTATTTACAGAGGTAAATAGAGTAATGTCAACACTTTATATGAACTTACAGTTACTGAAAGGTAACACTTTGACCAATTCATAAGTTTTACTTAATAAGAGCCCTAAAGTCAAACTTAATCCCTAAACTACTGACTTTTCTTGTTTATTCATTCTTTAAATATTTAATTCTGTTTGTACAGATTTCTTAAATTATTTATATTATTTGGACTGTTATCTTCATCTTCATTGGTATATTCACAACATTTCGGCTATTGTATGCTCTAGCCTTCTTCAGGGGATTAGAATTTTGAACCAAACCCTTTATTTAGTTCACTGGGGTAGATTCTTCTAGTTCCACGTGTCATGCCTCTTCTGGATGTCTCAGTTATTTCCCTTTAACTCAATTCTTCAAGTTTGGTTCACCACTGCTGTGGCCTGGTATTGAACTCACAACTCTTTGGGTCTAGTCACTGGATCTAACCAACGACTTTATCCACTGGAACATGTATCAAGGCACATGGAACTAGAACAATCTAACCTGGTGGATGAGATAAAGGGTTCGGTTCAAAATTCCAATCAGCTGAAGAACGCCGGAGTGTACAACGGCCCAAACATTGTGAATATGGCAATGAAGATGAGGGTAACTGTCTGAATAATGTAAATAATATAAGTAATCATAATACCTCATCTCAGAGATATAGACAGATATTGTATAGATTTATTCTCACAAAAAGATTTAGATATCTATTAATCCAATCTGTTCACTAAGAAAGTATTTCTGTGTTAAATAATTCAAAAATGTTTTTTAGTTTCTCACTAAACACATAGATACACTGGATTTTCTTTATGAAATGCTCCCTAACTCTTATCTACAGTTTTTCTTTCATGATTTCAGTTACCCTTGGTCAAATCTAGAAATAAACAATTCATAACTATTATTTAATTATAATCCCAAAGCACAAAAGGAACAATACTGGTAATTCAGACAGGTAAAAGAGAAATGGTAATGTAGTTCCCTTAAGCCATATGGTGATGGTTCTCAATAAGAACAGAATAAATTGTATTCTAAGTGAAGTGATATTTAGATTAACTAAGAAGAGGCAGCTGAAGTGTCTGGGACACGTAATGAGAAAGGAGGGCTAGGAGAATCTGATACTCACAGGTTGAATAGAGGGAAAGAGAGACAAGGGAAAGCAACACATGACATACCTGGCAGGCTTGAGCAAGTGGATGGTAGAATGTGGGCTGGGGGAGGTGACAGAGGAACAAAACTTATTGAGAGCTACAAGGGATATGGAGAAGTGGAGAGCTATGATTGTCTATATCTTGGCACATAAAAAGAAAGAATTAACATATCTGGAATATCCAGGTTATAAAATGACTTTTATTAGGAGGAGGAGGAGAAGGAGGGAGTATGCCTGAGCAACTGAGTAGTAACAAGAAATGTCTTAGGACTTCACAACACTAAGGTTGTAAAGATCTATCATAAGAATTAATTTCCTGTCATATATAACTTTTATTCAAGTATATTGTTAAACTCCTGTTGTGCTTAATTTATAAAAAAAATTTTATATGTATATATGGATATGTGAAATATCCTAGAGTGACCATGGATCTGTGCCTGATGAGTTTTTTTTTAAAGCTGGTGGTGGTATTGACGAGTATGTTTTACAAAATGAGTATAGGTGTGGCAGTACTGGAGTTTCCTTTCCTGGGGACAAGCCTGGGATGAATTGTTTATAGGAGATTGGCAGTTGTCCATGTAGTACACCTCTCTTCTTCACACCAGCAATATTAGCCAAGGAAAGTGAAGCTGACATTGTTTGGTATCAGTGTCATCATAGGTGTTGCTAGAACAAAGTTACATTTAATCATGGACTACATATGAAAATCTTGCTCCAGATTTGATACTCAATGTTTACTCCTGAACCTTTTCCCAAGAAGATGACAATTGGAATTAGTTTTCGTTTCCTTTTCATACATATATATGTAGAGGAAAAAATAAATAAATAGAATTTGATATTCTCTGTACTGGAGGTATTGGAAAATGTGCACTAATTTATTTACAAATAGGCTTTGTTTTAATTGCTTATGAAAATTTAACTGTTTTTAATAAACAAAGAAAAAAAAATAGCAAAACTTACTAAAGCACATTCCACAATAATGTGGACAGAAATCATGTGACCAATGAGGGTAGTCTTTGCAGACTTCTGGCTTGAATTCATGGCATCGTAGAATCTTGTCTTGGCATGCTAAAATATAGAAATGAGATAAATAAAATATTACAGGCAGAAATGTTATTCTCTGGACTCTGGTAATAAGATGTACCAGATTAACAGCAAGTCTTTTAACTTCTGCAAGTGACATATTGAAGGTTTTGCAGAGTGAACTTGTTCATTCAAATAAGTATTCAATTGAGATCAAGAGAGTTTGGAGACCAAGATAATACAGAGAAGTGTTTTTCATGTCCTTGAAACCATTCCTGTAAGCCTCATGCAGTTTGGCATGGCACATTGTCCTGCTGAAAGATGCCCCAGTCATCACAAAAAACTTTTACCATGAAGTGGTGTACCTGGTCTTCAATGACATTGATATGGGTGATATATTACAAACTACCTGTTATGAATAATCAAGAGGGGTACCCCCTTGTTTTGTTACTTCCCTCTTTGAGAGAGCTATTTCTGTTTACTGGGACTATAAAAGGACACTATACATGAACCTTGTATTCGCAGTTGACTAAATCTTTCTTAAAGCCTACACGTGCGTACTTTTGTCACTACACTACCTTCTGCATGAATGAAAGGAACCCATATTTTCTGGTAGATCACCGCTTAAACCAATATACTGAATTTACTGGCTTATTGTTAGTCCACAACTATGTGCCACCATTTCCCCAGGATAATGATGCACACATACATTACTATCCACCTTAATGAGGAGAAAGCAAAATTTGATGGGCTAAGTGAACTTCTCTTGTTGTTTGAAAGTCTAGTTTCAATGAGTGTATGTTAATTGAAGATATTTTTAGTGATGAACATTGATTAGCATAAGGACTCTGATTGACCTTCAATTACACAGCCTCTTACACAACAATGATCATTACATTGTGTATTGTGATACATACATCTTGATTAAAATTATCTGCAGTTTGTGCTACAGTAATCCTTTTTGTAGGTTATACTTTGAGAGGAACCCTCCATTCACCTTCTGCATTGATAAGCCTTGGCCCTCCCAATGCCTTCTCAATAGTTAATGTTTTGTTATCCTCTATAAAATTACTGTTGCAAGCCACTTACTTCTACTAAATATGAGGCATTTCACTTGTAGTACCAGTTCAGAAATACTGTGGCCAATTTTTCTGGTCATAGCAATTTAGCCTTTATTAAATCACTGAATTTTTCTTTTCTACCAGATGTGGAATATAAGAGGCCAGCTTACTTGCTTATATATACATATATATATATATATGTGTGAAAAATATATAGAAAATAGGAAAGAACTCGTTAGGTCCAAAAAAAAAAAAAATTTCACTTGAAGATGGAACAGAGCTTAATACTTTAATTCAATTTAATTCAAATAATTATATTGAAGTTTTCGGCTCTTGTTTTGAAACATGAGAACTCGTATGTAGCGTGTTGGAATCATATTTTTAAATAAATAATATATATATATATATCAGACTTATATATATATATATATATATAGGCTGGCATCTCGCTCTCACCCTTTCACTGTCAGAACTGTTAGATGTAGCCATCTCTTCTACTCCAATATCTTCATGTCTCACACTTCTCCCCTGTGGAACTCCCTCCCCATTTCTCGTTTTCCTGATAGATATAATCTCCAACTATTCCAATGTAATGTCAATCAATGTCTCAAGATGCCCTGATCTATCCCCTAACCTTCTCTTCATCCTTTCCTCTATCACTCCTCTTTAGTCTTGCTCCAACTCTCTGTAACCCCTTGCATACTAGTGGCTTCCCGCCTTGCTTGGGGCTGAATGCTTATAAAAAAACAAACAAAAAACAAAATTGGTTTTCATTTAAAGTAGATAAGTTAAAGTTAGCATAAAACAAAATCAATAAACTACGTTCAAATTCTACTTCAAGACATTGGGCGACTTCAAGCAAATATCCCTGGGAAGTTATGAGTCTGCCTCTTTCTGTGCTATATCTGTTCACCAGATACCATGAAAAAAGTGTCCACCATATCATGATAGGGTTGTTGTTGGAGAAAAAGTGCAGTGAGTCAGTCAGATCAAAGATCGTTGCTTGCTGCTAGTATCGTGAAAACTATATCTACCTTCTCTCATGTTATAGTTAGGTATCTCTAAATATTCTAGTGAGGAGATGAATGCTAACACTCAAGAAGAAGTATATACTGCTAAGTAAATCCCTTTGCCCTGGAGATTTTGAAGTATGGATAAAAGATTTGTTAAAATTAAGAAAATCTAGTCAAAAATTAATATTAATGTTACACTTTCATGCAAACACTTCAACATATTTGGCTGTCAATATTTCTGCTTTAAATTATATATTGTCTTCAAAGATGACTATTTCAATTGCTGGAGCTTTTTCATTAATAGTTTTTAATTAAAACAATCTTCAGTTGAGTAATTGCCACCATGAAAGTAGTTCGTTACAGTAATGTGTAAGCTATCTTACCATTGTGGTTGATAGAAAATAAAGTTTGAAGGAAAAGAGATATTTTTGAATCAAAAAGAAAATAGTTAAATTCTAAAACTTACTCAATGGTTTGCTGTCTTTTGGAATCTCTGAAGACAAAAAAACAAAAAGATTAAATTATAAAAAAAATATATAAAAAGATGAATTAACAAAATTCAATTCATTTGATTTCTTTATTTGCAATTCTTTTTCATTTGCTATATTCTTTATTCAAATGATGGCCTGAAAAGATTATCAGAAAATAATTTAAAATATTGTGTGTGATGTATTTAGGAAATAAAAAGTTAATTATCTCCCTTAGTCCATTCCCTTATTAATCAATTAGAATTCTAATAAAGATTTGCATTGGGTCAGTTGTCTCCCTGTAAGTAATTGAGCCTGGAAGATTCAAATGTTAATGGGGTTCAACTTATTTCTTTTGACATGTACAACAATGTCATATCATAACATGCCCTCAGGATAATGCAACCTGCCCACATGTACCAAAAAAAAAAAAATACGAAAGAACTGGAAAAGACCAACATTGGAAGAAAGAAAAATGAAGCATTTCTTGGTTTGAAAGTTGCATCACTAATAGTAGCAATAAGAACTCAACATACACTCACATAGACATACACTCACCATTCATACCATACATACATAGACATACACTCACCATACATACATACATACATACGTACATAGACATACATACATACATACATACGTACATCCATAGACATACACTCATCATATATACATACATACATACATATATAGACATACATAAATACATAGACACACATACATACACACATAGACATACACTCACCATACATACATACACACATACATACATACATACATGCATAGACATACATAAATACATAGACATACATACATACATACATAGACATACACTCACCATATATACGTACATACATACATAGACATACATAAATACATAGTCATACATACATACATAGACATACACTCACCATACATACATACATACATACATACATAGACATACATAAGTACATAGGCATACATACATACATACATAGACATATATAAATATATAGACCTACATACATGCATACATAGACATACACTCACCATACATACATATATACATACATAGACATACATAAATACATAGACATACATACATACATAGACATACACTCACCATACATACATATATACATACATAGACATACATAAATACATAGACATACATACATACATAGACATACACTCACTATACATACATGCATACATACATAGACATACATAAATACATAGACATATCTAAATACATAGTCATATATACATACATACATACATACATAGACATACACTCACCATACATACAAACATACACTTGCGTAGACATCCTGAAATAACTTCAAAGGAGCAAACACAAATCAAAGAAAAACAAAAATGAATTTGAAACCACCAAAAACCTAAACTTTGAAGAAATTACAAATTATGGGTTAAACAATATGATTTTTATTCACTCGTCATTGAGGTGGTAACAAAAGATGAACTGCTACAGGTTGCAACATTCTTACACATAGCAGGACCACAAGCAACAACAAATTTTCAATTCATTCAAGTTTGAAAGCTTGGATGCTAAAAATAAAATACAATGTGTGAAAAAATAAATTCTGCTAATACTACCAACCAAGCAAAAAATATAACATATGTCAGATACTTATTTTTTTGGCAGAAACCAGTTACTGTTGGAAAAAATGGACTCATTCCTGACTAATATGAACCTAAAAGCTAAATTCTGTGAATTTGGCAATCTCCAGGATGGTTTAGTAAAAGACAGGGTTGTATGTGGAATCCAAAACGAAGATATATGAGAGTTACTACTTCAGGATCCTGAATTAAGGCTAAAAACAGCAATAGACAAATGCTGAGCAATTGAAATCAGTCAGACCCAAGTAAAAAAAAAAACATAAATTGGAAATATCAATTTTGGCAGTAACATAGAACAAGAAAATTTAAAAGCCCACTACTCCAATATCAGAAAACCAGTCTGAAATATCACATTTTATATGGCAAATGTGGAAAAAATCACCCACTGAAACAATGCACTGCTTACAGAAGCACGCGTGAAAAATGCCACATATGTAACCATTTTGCTAGCATGTGCCATTCTGAATGACCAGATATGATAGAAATAAATGCTAATGAATGTAATGACTCATCTTCATACTGACACTTGATGACATCACATTAGAAACAAATGTGGTGACATCCGACTGGACACAAGAGATCAAGGTAAATGGCACTACAATTATTAAATTTAAGCTAGACACTGCAGCATAGGCCAGCCTAATACATATAAATATACTTTGTGAATTTTATACCAATCCATTCCAGATGACCAGCATGTGACTGAAAAGTTACAATCAACAGATCATTCAAGCCAAAGGACAGGTAAAACTGAAATACTCTATCAGAAACAAGTTAAGACACCTGACATTTCAAATTATTAACCTGAAGGTTTCAACCATCCTAAAAAAATGTATATAGAGAGTTAGGATTGCTCAAAAGACTGGAGATAAATTCTATGAGCTTATCACTATACTTTCCACAGTTATGTGAAGGCCTTGGAAAGCTACCTGGTAAATATTCCATCAAACTAAAACTAGATTCTAAATCCGTAATACACCTCCCATGAAAGGAACAAATGAAAGTAGAGCTTGACTGCATGAAGCAGCTTGGTGTCATAATCAAACCTCAGGGACCAATTGCATGAGAAAACACTATAGTCACAGTACAAACATGTAACAAACTACAAATCCGTATTGGTACTACAGACCTCAAAAAAAGTTATCAAAGGTATGCATTACCCAACAACCATGGTTAAGGAAGGTACTGCACAAATAGGAAATGCAAGTAAGTTTACTAAACTTGATGTATGAAACAGTTACTGGCAAAAAGAGCTAGGCAAATAGAGCTCAAAGTTATGTACCATAAATACCATATTTGGTAGATAAGCACCTTGTTTATCTACCATTTGGATTATGTAGCTCAGGTGATATTATGCTATGGAAAACATCATGGAAGATATTGAGAGCATAAGAATTATTGTCGATGATATTTTGATATGAGGAACTTTCAAAAAGAACCTGACAAGCGGCCTGAAGAAGTTCTCTACTGAGTTTCTCAAGCAGGTCTTAAATTAAATTCTGACAAAGCAGAGATTGGAAAGAATGAATTCAGTTATGTTACTCACCTGTCATGATGTTAAACCAAACCCAGAACATGTAGGTGCAGTGGTTAACATTCCACAAACCACAAACAAACAAGAAATACTGAGATTTTGGGGAATGGTAATTATCGTGCCAAATTCATCCTAAATTTATCAGACATTTCTGCAGCACTATGTGAACTGACTAAAGACAATATTCCAAGGGATTCAAAAAACTAAAAGAACTAAAAACAAATGCTACAGTTCTAAAATTGATTGTACACAAAAAAATGAAAACCTCATAAAGTAAATGAGTAATACTAACTTTTTCAAGAAGGAAGATGTGATGTATTGAGTAAATACAAACCACATTATCTCCCTTGACCCATTCCCTTATTAACCAATCAGAATCGCAATAGAGATTTGCTTGGGGTCAGTCATCTCCCTGTTTGTTATATCACCTGGCAGATATAAATGTTAATGATGTTCAATCTTTCTTTAGGAATGTACACCATATCACATCATAACAGTGTGCATATACATACACCCCCCCACACACACATACATAAATGCAATCTTCAGGCCTGAAGATAGTGTTAGGAAGCAGACTGTTGCCTCTGGGTGTTGACCTCAATGTACACTTTTATATTTATGCTTTAAACAATAAATATAGCATACCTTAAAACTATATATATATATATATATATGTGAAAAGTGTGTGTATATAAATATAAATATATATATATATATATATATAATTATTTATATATTATATGCGCGGTACTTATTAGAAAGTGCTCAATATCAGAGATAGAGCTAACATATTTGGTTGGATTGATGTGAGTTTGTGACCCTTCTACCAATTTACAATAACTATTAGCCACTTATATTATCATTGTCACTAATCTCTTACAACATTACTATCACATCACATCTACTATTATCATATAAATTCACTATAATTATTAGCGTAAACTACCCCCTCCTCTGGCATATTTAATACCACCATAAAAATAACCAATAAGGATTACAAACTGAAATTTCTACCAGTTACATATACACAGTCATCAAAAGCAAGCAAATAACCAGCTTTAAAATAATAACAAAAAAGCTTTTAAAAAATTAAAAATCAAAATAATAGTAATTTTTACCTATCATAATTTTACACAGACCCCACCACACGTATATACATGCATACAAGGAAATATTATTCAGCGAAAAAAATAGAAAAATGCTCTGATTGCTGACATGTATACATTCATGAGACATTCATGAGAAATTTTCGCTACACTTCCAATCTTTGAATTTCAACATACAAATGCGTATGTATATAGACAACAGCACACATATACATACATATGTCAAATCCCATACTGTCCAAATATGTTTATGTCTGTATGAGCCCTTGCAGATGAGCGAGTGTGTATGTGTGTCTCCGTACCTCATTGGGTGTACGGACATGCATCTATGTTTGCGTTAGCATGAGTGACATCACGATGACGATTTCCCACCCCTACTTCCATAATAACACCAATACACGCAATCTACATAAACCCAAAATTTAAAAAAAATGAATCAGTTTGTCTGACGATCGCAAAAGCATGAAACCCAAGGTCACAAACTCACATCAATTCAGCCAAATAAATATATATATATATATATATATATATATATATATATATATATATATATAGTCGATAATGAAATTAAATGTACATTCTTCAGTTTTGAATATTTTTATCCATTACTCAGAATCCAATGCTGGATATTTTTATATGTTAATAAGCACAAAGAAAGGAATAGAAAACTTAATTTTCAGGACCATAGATTAAATACAACAAATTTGACAGTTGAATTATGCAAAATAAGAAAAGACTAAATCATTCATACAGTATGAAAAATTTTAAAAAATCAACAATTTTCACAATATTAATAGTCGATAGCATGGCCTCTCATCTTTATAACTTGCTGCATTCAGAAAAAAATCTACAAATATCAGTGCAAAATCTTCATCTAGGTTGGTGATTTACTTTTCTGCAAGATAATGATCCCAAATATACGTCTAAATCAGTGACTGTGTGACTTCAGAAAAAGAAGATTATTGTTATGCCATGGCCTTCAATGAGTCCTGACTTCAATCCTATTGGAAATCTATGGCAAGAATTGTAAGTTCAAATAAACTGTTGGTCACCAAAAACCTTCAGGAATTAGAATGTGTAACCATTGAAAAATGGAAGAAAATCCCAGAAAAGACTTATTCAAATCTCACCAAAAACTCTAGAAAACAATTGCAGCAAGTTATAAAGATGAGAGCGCATGCTCAGTCATCTCCTGTTAATTCCCCTCTGAAAGTTCTCCACTGCATTAACCAGGTATTGAACTCACACTCTTTGGGTCCTCTCACTGGATCTAACTAACACCCTTATTCACTGTGCCATGTGTCCTTACACCCAAGGACACATGGCACAGAGGATAAAGGTGACATCCATTAGACATGGCATGTGGAACTAGAACAATGAGCAAAATAAAGGCTTCAGTTCAACATTCCAACCACCTGAAGAAGGCCAGAGCTTACAACACCCAAATCATTGTGATAAACATTGCGACAAAGATGAGGACAATAGTCCGAATAATGTAAATAGTGAAGAATGCAGAATCACAGAACAATAACAAGTTCCGAAGAACCCTGGATAAGCTGTTGGTTTGGAAAAAAGATTTGTAGCATTTTTATGTGAAATTCAAAGACAGTATTTAATATATGTGCCAGTTTGTTCCACTATTCTCACTATTCCATTTCTCTTTGAAGTATCTTCAGGATTTCATCCTCCCAGAACTTAGCATTTGTCATTTGTAATGAACTGGCTTAAATTGTTTTTACAGGTTTCTTCCTATTTAGAGAATTTTGTATGTATCAAAATAAGTGATAATCTGAAGGTGCAAGCTAAGGCAAATATCACAGATCTAATAGGATATCACTGCCAATTTGTACCAATTCCTGTCAGCCTTGCAAAGAGATGTGAGGTCTGGTGTTGTCCTGATGGAAGACAACACCCTTCCAATTGACCAAGTCCAACTGCTTTCTATTCATTACCTGTGGTGATTCATTGAGTTATTTTTTATTGCACTTTTGTAGTGGATTGCAGATGGAAATGTGCTTCATTCAGTATTTCCTATTAAATCATGAAGCACCAGAAGATTGCAGCATTTCATATATTCAAGTGTTTTCAAATGACTTCTAAATCTCATATGAGTTATATAGAGTATCTCTGAAATGATCTGTGCCATATGACAAGGATTATTCCCAATCACATATTTTGATTTAGTCATCATCAATGACTGCAGGCCAACCAAAATCTCCTCTGTCTTCCAGATTAAATTTTCCACTTCTGAATGTAACAAACCCCTTATGAACAGTACTCTCAAATTTGGCATCATCTCCATAAATACACATATTTTTTTTCTGTTTGCATAGTGTTTTTTTATTTTCTGGAAATAAAACTGCATCAAATGATAAAAATGTGTCCCATTTTCACTTTTAATTTAAAATATATTTAAAATTCATGATCCAAACTTGAATTGTATAGGAAGATTCTTTAAAATTTTAAGCTAGTTGCAGTTTTGGATACAAAAGGAAAATAAGAGCTACTCCCCTTGAACCATGAAAGCAACAATAATGGCTAGTATAATATATTAATATATATTTTTAACCTTGCATAAACTGGCAACCCTGAATCTGAGCTCAACGAAAATCGTTCCCTGCACCTAACTTTTCTAGGGCTTTTGAATGAGCTATGAATCATTGAAATTGGACTAATGGAGTTGCTTGGACACACTCATGCACAAACACACACACATACATTGTACTTTATATATAAGATGATCATTTAGACATCATGATCAAAATAATGGACAGAATCACATATTGTATAATAAATGTCGTTTTTGATAAGTGATGCATGACTGAGTTTAATGAGAGATGCTATGAGCAGAGTTGCATTGTGACTAAGAGTTGGGTATCAACAAAAGGTAGAAAAATTTCTCAGTTCTTTTAAGTGTCATGTACTATTTTACACTCCTACTGAAAAATACCTGCTGGTCACTTGAATATGTATTTGTTTATAAATTTGTTTGTCCTTGAGTGAATTTATTTTTGCTGCAAACTTGTTTCATTTTTTATGCACATATCTGTGTTTTTGTTCTAAATATTGTGTAAATTTTGAGCTTGAAAACATAATTTGTAATATATAAATTATTATTTTAGTTGATACGAATTGGATAAAAGCTGAACAAATGCTAAATTTAGTTGCAGCAAATTGTAAAAGTCACTGTATATTTTATATGAGATATATTTTTTGCCAGGAATTTGCAGCTCAGAGTTAGGTCATCTAATAAACACGAGGGTGTATCATAGACAAATAATTATGGCATTAATTAAAAATTAAAAACTATCAGTGCAATTTTTGAATAATAAGTTTTCATAATATAAATATTAAATAAATTTTTAAAAATATCAAAAAATAATATTATTAAATGAGATTAAAAATATCAACAATAAATATTACATAAAATATCCAGAAGGTTTAAGCAAAAATAAAAATTGTGGTATTATGAATGAATTATACAGTTATGCACAAGAAATATTTGAAAATCATGAGATTGGAAAAAATATAATTAATAATACTATAATGTAAACAATAAATGCTGAATTAAATTTAATATTTAATGCTGATGATAAGCAATTTGTTCATTTCTGTATTGAACATTTTTATGACATAGCAGAAAGAGAATTTTCTGTTATTTTAAATTTTACAAATAAAATATCATAGTTTATTTATGTTTTAAATTACTTATAACTTGCAGGGAATGTTGTAATTGTAATGTACTTATAAAATATCAAAAGATTAAATTTTTGTAAGTTAATAAATATTAAATATGAAAATAATTAACAAAATAAAAATCAAGTTACTGTGAATTATGAGATTACTCACTTCCCTTAAAGAAAAAACTATTTTAATCTCACCTTTACAGGTCTTATTTGCTAAAGAATTGACAATTGATTCCAATGCCATGAAATCTTTGATGTTGAACAAGTGAGTTTTTGTTGGCTTTGAAGCAATTGATTCTAATTCAACATTGTTTACTCGAAAACCAATTCCAATAGCAAACATGATTATATTATCTTGTTGTGCTGCCATTGCTTCTTGGCTAGTCTTTATAGCATTGTTGGATCTACCATCTGTGATGATTATAGCAATTTTTGGAACACCTATTCTGTGTCCATTGGTTCTGGCAAACATATTATAATGCATGAAACTGAAAAAGAAAAAAAATAAGGTATTGATAAAAAGATAGATGAACAATCAGAGCCAAAAAGGATAGACATGTAAATAAATGTGGAGAGAGAGAGAGAGAGAGAGAGAGAGAGAGAGAGAGAGAGAGAGAGAGAGTAAATAAATATAACATAGGAAAAGGGATAATAAAGATAGGATTTCCTGGCTGATGAAGCATACTCTGAACTTGAAGGCAGATCTTGTCCATGCCAATGCAAGGGGTCAACTGATTGTGGCCAATATTACTGTAAAAAATCGTTTGTTTTGGGTCATTGCTATTTATGTTCCTGTTGAAACTTGACTAATGCATGGAATAATAATGCACACAAAATGTACTTAGAACAAAATGTATTGAAACAAGAAAGTGTACACAATATTTACATATAGTCTTTTGTATATTCCTGGTAAGACCGTTCCTGGAGAATGTGTTGACTGAGTCGCAGTCGGGCAGAGTCTCTGGTTGAATCTCTTGATTCCTCCCTCTCTTCCCGGTACCAACCATATTTACTCCACTATGCAAATTAGGTGGATCCTACCACAACAGTTCCCTATCAACCAGATGAAGTGTTGTTTGTCCTTCTGTCAGTTGTGGCTGTTCCTGGTGGACCCGGCATGACTAGTCTTAATGGGGGACTGGAATGCTATCCTTGACCCCAAATTAGATAAGGGGCATGGTGCTAGTGAGAGGTGGTCTGATCGTAGTTGATCTGATTGATGAGTTCGGTCTTAAAATAAGTGATTGTTGTTTCCATCCTGCCCCATCATTCTCTTTTGCTATGGTTCTTGTCAAGATTCCCAATCTTTCCAGTATGTTTGTATCCCTTTTCTATCTTGACTGGATCAGCCTTTGAAATTTTCCCATTCCATAATTTATTTTGACCCTTCTTCAACTCTAGCGAGTAAGCTTCTTGATTCTGCTTACCAGTAATATATAGTCAGGTAGACAAGTCGTACTAATACAGTTTTGTTTTTGCTTGGATGCTTTGGATTCTTTCATCTCTGTTATTGGGTTCATCCCCTCCTCCACTCATTTTGTGTTAGATTTTTTATATAGTTTTATAAGAAAAAAAACAAAAACAATTTGTACATATTATTAAATTTTTATGTCATGGGTGTTTTAGTAGAATCCCGGTGTACATGTGATATTATTATATATGTTGGATTGAGTAGATAATTAAGGGTTTTTGCGGTAAGTGTGAAATTGTTAGCATGAATGGGTCATGAATCAGGTTAGCTAGGTATAGGATAGTCAGTGATGACCAGCCTTACCCCACTTCCCCCCCCCAGCCTTGTGCCAAAAAACAATTGTAAATAATTATTTAAATAAAAAGTTCTACACGACAGACATCATAACAATATGGCATTGCCGATAGGATCTCTAACATTATTGAATAAGCCAGACTTTGTGGAGATATGGTTTTGTTGTTTTGCTTCCCATGTGCAATTCAAGAAGTTAAAAGATCATAAAGATGCACGAAGAGAGAATGAGATCACAGATCTCTTTTTGGCTTTGGCAGGATGTTTGTTTCATCAGAAAGATCTCTGTCACTGCATATTCCAAAAAATTGGAGGATTTGACCTTTTCACAACATTCTGACATTATAAAGAGAAATTTGGGACCAAAAAAGAAGTTGGTTATAGCTGAGAAGAAAAAGTTTTTGTGAACAATAAGAGGCAAACTAATCAATAATACAGTATACAAGCTACGAGAGGTTTCCTGTTTCTGTGAGTTTGAAAAACTTGTCACTGGAGAAATGAATCATTGAAGATGAATTGATAGAGTTGAGATTAATCAAAGATATGTGTGATGCTTTCATACAAACACAAAATTTTGGAACAGTTACAACTGACTAAAATGTGCTTGGATGCATTTATAGAGTTTTTGAAACAAAGCTGACGGAAAAATTCAATACATACAAGAGTAATATCAAAGCATACAGTGTATCAAATTATCTTGTGCAATGCTAATACTGTGATAAAAAGCATGAACAGGACAAGAAAAAAATGTCTAACTTTAGGTCAAGTATGCTGGAACTGTGAAAAGAAAAACACTTCGAGTCTGTGTGATGGAAAATAAAAAAAAAGGTAGAAAGTGTAACCCTTCCTCAGGAAAATACAACTGTAATAGCAATACAAAGGGATAAAGAGAAAAGTGCCAAAGAAAAAATGAAATTGAAGGGCATAAATTTTCCTAAGCAAGTAGCTATTGGGTGTGATGTCACCCTAATCCCAATAAATTTCTGGGAAGGAATAGGAAAACTCAAATTAAAGTAAAGTTGGGTTAAACTAAAACAATTTGATGGTTCTTTCATCAAAATCTTAGGTTGTTTTGAAGGAATATTTGAGACTAAGACATTCTTTGAAATTATTTCAATCATGGTAGGGAAATTTGAAAAAAAAATTCATGGACTAGTAAGAACAGATATCTTGAAAGTGGATATAAGTAAATTAATTAACAGTGTGAAGTTAGAAAAGTAATGATATAGTGATGTTAAAAGGATACAAAGTGAGTATTAAAAGAAAATAGTCAACTCTTTTTGAGTCTAGCAGACTGCCTATTCCCATGCTACCTTTAGTAATTGTAAAACTAAAAACAATGATAGATCAAGGTATGTTCCCCCTGGTGGTAGTATTACCTTTAGATTAGTTTACAAAACACAGATAGAGATTTAAGGATATGTGAAGATTAAAAATAAGAATAAATGACACTATATGCTCCCATATGTTCATTATTCATAACATTGAAACTGCTATTTGAGAGTTGTTGGTAATTAAATATTTTGCTAAACTCTCCAATAGGCTTACTCAGATGGAAGCATATGCCTTATGGCATAAAACAGCATGTGCTATTTTTCAAAGAGTCATCGAAAATGTACTAACTGATGATGTTAAGAATATGATCATCTATCAAGACGATATATGTATTGGTGCTACCAAAGATGTAATTTCATCAGACACAAATCTGATGAAGAAAATATGCAAGGTCTCTACACCTACAAATAGAAAAGCATTGGAATTTTTTTTTTAGGGTTAGGCAATTTTTACAACAGATAATTGTCAATGTGTAGTGAATTGATAGTACCTTTTGCAGAGTTATGAAAAAAAGAACAACAAATTTAAATGTACTCAATGGCAGAATACTGCATTTGAAAATTTAAAGAAAGAACTTATAAAAAAACTAAAGGAAGTGGCTTCAACTATGGATGCAAGTTAGTATGCGATATCAGCAATTTTATCACAAGAAGGTTATCCTATAATGTATCTTTCTATAAGGTTAATGCCAGCTGAGGCTAACTATTCAAATATTGAAAAAGAAGTGTTAGCTATCATGTGGAACACAATAGAGCTTTCCAGTTTTTATTAGGCAGGAAGTTTCTGCTTAGATTTGAACATAAATATTTAGAGTTTATTTGTAACTCCTAGAAAGAACTACCTGAAGTTACATCTTCTAGAATTTTAAGATGGGTCATAAAGCTCATGGCCTTTGACTTCAGCATTGAATATGTGAAAAGAAACACCATTCCACATGTAGATGCTCTATGAAGACTAAAGTTCAGCAATGAACCATTAGAAAAATCAGACAATTCAGAATATAAAATATTGCATTTGATTGAAACAGATGTATTACCCTTAGATCATTTTGCATTTGAAACCTTACAGGGTCCAGTATTAAGCAAGATTGCATGTAGAATAAAAAGAAACAATTGGAGTGATTTTTCTAGGGCAAAGACATTATAAAGAGGTTAACCATAGAGAAGGCGTTATATGCAATGATGTTTTAATACCACCAGAGGGATTAAGAAAAGATATAATAAAAAGCATACATGATGATGTTTATTGTGGAATAAGAGTAACACAGAGATGATTAAAATTGGAAGTGTGGTGGCCTGGCTATTTGAATGTTATAAAAAAAATACACATTGTGTAGCATGCCAAAAATGTAGCATAATAAAAAAAAAAAACCTTTGCCAAATCAAAATACATTCAAGGTCTAAAGAAAAAGAGCCATAAGGCCACATTCATATGGATCATGTGTATGTTAAAGGCATAGGACTATTTTAAATTTTGGTTGACTCATTATCTGGATGGCCTGAAGTGGTTAGAGTTCAAGATAATGTGGCGACCATTGTAAAGAAAATATTATGAATAATATTTTCCAGAAATGGGGTGCCAAAATTTTTAGTCTGTGATAATGCACTAGAATTATCTGATGAAACTTTGGGTTTGAGGTTAAAACAAATTGGATGCTTACCTTATAAAACACCACTATACCACCTGTGATTGAATAGAATGGCAGAAAGAATGGTGCAGACAATGGAAATGGTGTTGAAGGCATTTTCCCTATCCAGATACACCATAGATAGTTATCTACCAAGACGGTTACTGAGTTATTGAACTACACATGTTGGTGGAATACAAAGTCTCTCTAAATTGATAGGAAGACAATAAGAAGACCTATAATAATGTCCTATTCAATAAATGGAAAAATGTGGTACAAAAAAACCCCCAGAGAATTAAGTCCTGAAAAAGTTAATTTTATTACAAAAAAAGGCACATAATATGGTCATAATAACAAGTGGAGAAAATTTATTGGCTCAAATAAGACCTAGAAGTGACAATGAAGAAGTCAAAATGGAAAAAAAGGCAAAACCTAAAAGGTTGGAAAACATGAGTGCTTCTGATGGAGAAAGTGAACAAAGTAGTAAAGAAACAATGGAGGATAATTTGAACAAATCTGACATGGAAGATCAAAATGAAGATGAATTTAGACCTAGATACCCAATAAAATGGACCAGGTACACATCTCAATACAACTTTCAGAGGAGTCACAGATCAACTTGTTGAGATTCACAAATCAACGAAGGGTGTAAAACCTCTTTGTTTCTAGAAGGTGTAGTGACATAGGCAAAATGGACTTGCCCTATTTTGCATAAAGTCCTGCAATTACTAAATAACTCATCACTCAGTAAAGGGAGAACTTCTACGTGACAGACAAGAAAAAATCTCCACAAAAATATTTACCAAATACATTAAAACTTTATGTTTTTAGTAACAGGTAGCTTAATTTAGCAGTTGGAAGTTAAACCGCAAACTCTATACAGAAAGTAAAACAATAACAAACAGAAGGAAACACATAAAAATGAACAATATTTGAATTGTTTCTATATGGGATTCAGCCCCAATGTTTGAAGAAGTGTGTCCTGGGTAAGATGTTAATCTACATCTGCATCCTCAGTAAGACGTTAAACTACATCCAGCAGCAAGGCCTCTGATCAGGAGGTTTTGTAAAGCATGGAGCCACCACTTAATTGCTAGTGTTCCCAGGTCCACCCTGACCCGGGGTGGTAACACCTGTTAAGGTCCCAGCTATGGGCAAATAGTTAACTATTACCAGCAATACTTTTTTGAAAAAAATTATTCCCAGCAATACAATTTTGAAGGAAATATATTGCCAGAAACAGATTTTTGACAAAACAAAATATTACCAGCAATAAAAACATTTGTCAGCATTAAATAACCCACTGAGGTTGATATGCCATAAAACAAAATAAACCAAACCAATCTAAACCAAAGAATACATAATCTATTCATATGAATCTATCCTAAAAATGTTGTCAACATTAAATAACCCATTGAGGTTGATATGCTGTAAAACAAAATAAACCAAACCAATCTAAACCAAAGAATACATACTCTATTCATACGAATCTATCCTAAAAATGTTGTCAGCATTAAATAACCTATTGAGGTTGATGTGCTGTAAAACAAAATAAATCAAACCAAACTAAAGCAAAGAATACATATTCTATTCATACGAATCTATCCTAAAAATGTTGTCAGCATTAAATAGCCCATTGAGGTTGATATGCTGTTAAACAAAATAAACCAAACCAAACCAAACCAAACCAAACCAAACCAAAGTTTGAAGAATTTGAACTTCAAAAAGACAGTGGAAATTAAGTTTTAGTGTAAAAGCTTTTCATTGTCTAATTCTTTGAAACATTGATAGCACCTCATATATATCAAATAATCTTTTAAAATATCAAATAATCTTTTTAAATACTGTATAATACAATATCTACAATTACTGTAGCCAGATACAGTTGGATCATTTTTGGATCCTGAAAAACCTATTCTCAGAAAAATTATTTAATTGAAAGTAACCTGCATGTATCTGCCTATATTTAGCCCTGTGATTGGCTGAAGGCAAACTAACCAGAATCACCAATGGAAGAAAAGAGGAAATTGAAATGACAATGCAACAAAAAAAAATAACTATTTATTGGGACTGCATTAAGTCAATAAGCAGAGTAGTATCTTGTCTGTAAGCTAGCAGCCAAATTATTGTGGATGTTTGACCCCAACAAGAGGAGCCAGCAATAACAGAAATCCAATAGAAGACACAGCATATATATTTTTAGATATTTTTCTCTCCAGGGCCCGGATTTGCCATCCGTATACACTTCAACAGCACTTATGTTTTGAACTTACAATGAAATAAACAATATATTTTTTTTCTACACAAGTTCACCTTGTGCTTCAACTCCTTGCAACAGTTCACTGATTTTTGGATAACATCTCATATGTTATGATAGAGGACAGTCTAGTCGGCAAAATGTTTTCAGTTACAAATTCTTTTATTGGCTTTCATTAAAAAGAAGTTAATAATTTCTTACTTACCGAATTGCTTCACCTGTGACTGTGTTTCCTGCTATATAACGTACATTTCTGATGGCTTCTTGCAATTCTGTCTTGTTTGTATACTTGTTTAGACCAAACTCCAAGTAAACTCTGCTATTATAGCACAACATTCCTACCTGTATGGCCTGAGGACCAATTTTAAATTTGCTCACCAGTGAATTGACAAAAGAGAGCATTATATTAAAATTAGGCCTCCCAACACTTCCAGAAGAATCAAGGACAAAGACGATATCTGCTGCCAATGTACACACTTTAATAGAAAGGAAAGCAGAGAAAAAAGTTAAAAAAATATAAAACATTAAAAGAATCAGTTTTAACCATTATTAATTTTTTTATTAATATTTATCTAATCATAATTTCAGTTGCTTTTTATTACATTTATATTAATAGTAGTAATATTTTAGATTTTGTTATTAGATGAAACATTGTCAATTCTTATTAAGTTTTGTCTAGTGTTTCTTTCATCTTAATTTCAATTGCTTTTTCATTGCAACTACTCTGATCTTCATTCTACTATTATTAATAAACAGTATGGGTCAGAAATAAAGAATAAATTCTTGTTGGAACATTAAATTGCATAAAAGTTATTTTTCCATAATTGGTATTATACTGCCTGAACTACAAGAGTGCAACAACAGGCAGAAACTTACTCTTTATAATTCCCCAATTGGTCAGCTGATAGTCTGAATAAGTTGTGATCAAGAGGAAAGAAATACTAATAAAAATGAATAATAATTGATAATATTTCATCTAATAAGAAAATACAAAATAATATTACCAGAGTCAGTAAAATTAAAATGATTTTCAAAGAAAAAGTATATGAAATTATTTGCATATTTTATGAAATCCTCTTATTATTTTTATTGATTATTTGATATTTACTAACCTTAAATTACATTTGGCACAAAACAAAAGGGATAAAATGATGAGTCAGAATATAGTGTAATTTGAAATAAAAGCAAAACAAAGCAAATTGAAAGACTGTTTCCATTATTTCGAGATCCTTCTGACATCATTTTTGTTATTCAGCATTATTCAGTCTTAATATTTATTAAGCTAAGTTTAGTATTGCACAAAACCAATGGAAGTAAACTGTTGTAGTAAAGAAAAGAAGCAAAAAAAAACCCTGTAAACTTATAGTAGCAATAAACGCCTGCAATAGGTTTCTTCTGTTTCTCAACTGCAACACTTGTAGCCAAATCACAGTTCAAATGATAGTCCATTGTAACAGTCCAACAGGCAATGTAGAAACAACAAAATGGGGTCACGATTCCAAACTTCACTTCTCACAAGCAAAAAAACATGTTCATCCACCAAGCTCAGACAAATCCTGCCCCCATAAGTGAAAAACAGTGGCTTTTATTCACCAAGCAATTTTTCTGATTGGCCACACCATTCAGGAGAGGAAAGAAAATTAGCATAGATTCTCATACTTAAAGTAGCAGATTTTTGGCTAACTACTTTTGGTAACCTTTCTTTAACATCTGTTTGTTTGAAATTGTTTTTGTTTCAAATTTTGTTAATTTTGGGGGTTCATTCCCCACCCCTCATTTCATGTTTCATTAAATTTTTATATATTTTTGTATTTTTGAGATTTTTATATCATGGGGAGTTTTTGCAGGTTCCCCCCTGTGAATATGTGGTATTGTGGCATATGTAGATTTGAATGGTGATGGATAAGTTCTTTTGGTAAATGGATCAATTGTATTGGATGAAAGAGTCATGATTACGATTAACTAGGAAAAGGATAGTTAGCCTTTACCTCCACCCACTTTGGCCATGTGCCACAATTATTGTATTTATACAATAATAAATAAATTTGGTATCCTTTCTTTGGCATATTGCACATAAAACACAAACTCTTTTTCAAAGTAGGTGATTATCTCTTTCACTACAGAAACAGAAAGATATTGTGCCAATATTCAAAGTGGATAAAGCCAGACAGAATTAGACATCTTGATATTACCTGACCTTTAACCTATATCACTGAGAACAGTGGTAAATTTACACCAACCTCAACAGTTTTCCTCAGTCAGACATAGTCTGGTACAAGATCAGAGGTAAATGAGAGTGAAAAGATTGTATTGCAGCAATCTTCAAAGAATATAAAGCTGACCTGTCTTGCTAAACTAAATCCTGATTCTTGATTTGGGTATGAACAACAGGAGGCATCAGTGTGAAATATGAAATTATCTCAGTTACAAAGCAAACAAATAGCTTAAAGTATGGAACAAGGTCACAATAGGATCTTAATGAAAGAAAGATTGACAAAATGGGTACCAATTAAAATATGCTTGATTAATCTCTAAACTCTTCAGTTTTATATATATACATACCAATTTCTTCTTTCTCAGGAGCAACTGAAAATAATCAAGAAAAGAAAAAGATTAAATTAACCAATGAAATAAACAACAAAATAATTTCCTATTAAAGTATTTTCAATTTCATCATATATTTGCATATTAAAAATATGATATTTTAATTCTTGAAAAGATGTACTTCTAAATTACACAATTTTGCTTCTTGATACCAAATCACTTCCTATTTATTGAATTTATTTGCAAATAAATAAGAGGAATTATAGTTTGGTAGGCAGATTCCATTTATATTTGGGCACAACACAAAATTGAAAGTTAGATTTGCCTGTACTACTTATCCCTAATCAGCAGGTTTTTTGAATAGAGATACAATTTTTTGCAATAAAGTGTGCAAATGTTCTTGATGGAAGAATAAAAGAACCGAAAGATTAATAATTTTGTCTAAAATAATAATACACAATAAATAAAACATTTGTTTTGGAAAAAATATTTATATATAAAAATTTACAAAAAAAATGTATCATTGTAGCCATTCATAAACTTTTTTATCTCTTTTAATGTCATTTTCTTTTCAACTTTTGTAATACAAATACAATTATTATTGAGTGAGAATGAATTTAAAGCCTACACTACTATTATTCACTTGGAAATTGTATTATTCTACATGTTGGAGCATTTTAATAATATTTCTCTAACAAATAATGATGTGCCATTATTTCTTGTAGGTGTCGACTCACAAACAAGTTAGCTCTTTATAATATAGAAGCATAAAAATCAGTTTGTTACATTTTTTTATAAATATGCAGTTATAAAATTTTTTTGGTAATTATTATATTTATTTATTAAGTCGATATATTACTCTATGAATAAACAGTAATTCATTAACTGTTACAATTTTTCAGTTTAAGGTAAAAGTATTACATACACACACTAGCAGCATGGCCCGGCATTGCCCATGCTTGATTCAAAAATCATACGACTCATACAGCAATTGCTATCACTTGACTTAAAATATTTTTGCCCTTTCTTGCCTTTAAAGGAGTGCCCTTTGCTGTGCTGATGTTGCTACATGCCTTACTTCTTGCCTATCTCACACTGCAAATTTTTTCTAAGCTCTATACTAAACATTAAATCTGTTAGAAAAAAAGAACTAAACAAAATGAACATAAAACGATCAGCTTTAAAAAAGGACTCGTAACTGGAAAAACCGAATGAAAAAAGAATGTTAACAACAAATACTTTTTCACACCCAACCCAGTTCTGCGGAATCAGAATCAACATTGAGTTTAAGCAAGTGAATGAGCCAATTGGAGTAAAGTGCCATGCAGATTTAAATTTTTCCCACTTGTGATGAATGCAGCTATCAATTTTTTTTGCATGCTAGCATTCTAGTTAACATTTGTGTCAGTCAGCTGTTGGCTCTCACGCTGGCCAATAGAATCTTCCTGCCTATTCGTGGCAGCCAGCTATTGGCTCTCACTATGGCCAGTAGAAAATGGCCGCAAATTACATGAAAATTGCTGTAGAAGCATGAAAAAAATTGATTATTTCCATTATCGATGGGAGTTGGGAAAGGCAAAGTAAGTCTTGGCCTTCCAGCTAACTTGGAGAATGTGCATGTAAATTTTGGTGCAAATCTGTTGAAAATTGCAGCCGTGCATTCGTTATACACACACATCCTGCCTTTTATAGATAGAGATACGCATGTGCTCAGTCTGGAAATTTTCCAGTCATTTTACTTCTGAACATTTTAAGAACTGTTTTGATATAACTTGACAACTAGTAACATAGGACTTTGCTATTCAGGTATGAATAACCACTTTCCCATGGCAGTTGATGTTGGTCCTGAAAGAGTGCTTTGCAGGCTGTTTTGTAAAGTGGAAGGTACACTGGTATAAATGCCTGATATGGAAAGATATATAAATGATATTGCCACATTTGGCAAGGGAAACTGATGAGTATTGGAAATAAATGGCTTTCGAAGATATTTGTGTGATGACTTGTTCACTCGACCATAACTCAATTGAAAACTTTTTGAAAATTCTTCAAAATTTGATTTGCTTTGGTGAACACAACTATATTTTGTTGGGTTTGTTGTTATTTTGCTTTAGGAAATTCATCTCTATTTTCCAATGTATATAATCTAATTAAAGATATCAAAATTATATACAATGTTTGACTTTCAGATCACTGAATATGAGAGCATGTATTAAAGGTGGGGGTGTTGCAGCTCAGACCATGCATCAGGTTCATTTCAGTGTTATTCCAACTAAAAAATTGTGGGTTAAATAATAACACTTTGGACAGATCATTACCCACAAAATAAAACCATGAGTTGAAATTGTAGCAGTTAGTCATCAAATTTTATTCTGGTCATAACCTTCTGCTGTAGACAGATGAGGCAGAGATGAGGTGAGGTGACATGAGGTGAACAATGTAACAGATGTATCTGGGGTACAGTCGACCAGACTGTTTATTTCTGTCGAACTTTTTGCCTCGAGCAGAGAGGAACCCAGACGAGGCTTTGTATCTTCCTTTTCACATTATAGTGTGTACTTCCTCTCTGTATCCTTCTTGCTTTTTGCCATGAGAAACCACTGTCTTATAGAAAGAAGACCTTCTTTGTCCTTTCAGCTCTGTCTAAAAAAGTTGTGCGAGAAAATGTGCTATTGGTTTCATTAACAAAGCGAATAGCTATACAACATAAACATAAAAAATGTTCAAAATAACCACAAAAATCTTCATATAAAAGAACTTGAATATATATATATATATATATATATCTGAAATGTTCATACAAGGTCTGCATGTGTTTTTGTAAGAGACTTGATATCTGGAAAAAAAGTTAATCTTTAGTACTTATGTTGATTGCCACAAGCCTGAATAAGTATGTCTGACTGCCAGGAACCAAAGAGGATGTTTGACTTTCGCACCTAACGATCCCTTGGGCAATTCACGTGACTATCTGTATATCTATTTTTAGCTTTTTTAAAAGGTTAGTCAAAGGGAGATAACTTTTGTCTCTCTCAACAAAGTCATTTATCAAGAAACCAGGGTATTGTTCTACTCAGCAACCTCCTTTGTCAGGGTCATTCAACATGTTTCTTGTGAAGTCCACTAGTGAAACAATTTCTATAAGAGCTTTCAGATGTTTTCCTTTAACAAGCTGACATTGATATTGCTAAAAAGGGAAATATACGTAGTTTTCTTATTATCAACCACATTCCAAGATTTATTTTTTGTAAACAAATTCATTTAAAACAATATTTTCATTATTCAGATTTTAATCAAAAGCATCACTCTTTCACAATCAAAATAAATGAAGAAAATCTCTAACTCATAGAATACAAATATAAATTTGCTTTCCTGTCTGAAGAGGCAATTACAGCATCTCTCAAATTTTAGAAAATTGTCAAGTTTAACAAGAATTAAAATAACATTGCTAAACTTCTTCAAAGTCTTATTTAAAAAAGTAAGTACAGGCACATCCAGAAGAATTAGTGCTTATTAATTTACTACTTCCTTTCAAGATAATAATCATTGAACATAATATGCAACAAAAACATCAATAACAGAGAAAAGTAATTAAAAATAAAAATTTTATCAATAATTTGATGAAATATTAAAACTGAAATGACCAACTTCCTTAATACTTTCATGAAATTTTCTTCTCCCAAAAGACACCTCCATTAATATTTACTATTTAATTACTAGGTTTTCTCCATTTTCTTATTGTAGGTTTTAGATAAAATATTTTTACTTGAATTATTTCTGTAATCTTCTTCAAATTGTTCAAATTCTTCTTCTTCAAATTCTTCTTCTTCAAATTCTTCTTCTTCAAATTATTTTTCTTCTTCAGATTCTTCCAATTGTTTTTCTTCAAATTCTTCTTCTTCAAATTCTTCTTCTTCTTCAAATTATTTTTCTTCTTCAGGATGTGGGCACTCTATCTTATTAGCTGCCTTTCATTTGAAACTATTCAGTATCATCATTTTATTTTGACTTTTACTTCAGCTTCTTATTATTGGTTTTATCACCATATTCTGAGACAATAAACTTTTTGACTAAAAAAATTTAAATATTTCCATTAATACTTTTACAACTTTTATTTAAAAATACCACATGCAGACACAGATATATATGAATGTATATATTATTATTATTATTATTATTTCCTTTGATATCTGCTGTATACAAGTTTTTTCTCGATCCCAACCAGAGACTGAAGGTAAGAAATGGATTCAAGATATTTTTCCCTGACCATTTTTTTAAAAAAAATAAATAAGATCGCACATATTTTAAAGCTCTTTGTAAGTTGTGAGCTGTACTTATGAGTACAATTACTTGCATTCTTTTAAAGTATCAGCTTCCAGGAATCCCATCAATGTTTCTAGCATAACATTTTCCAATCAATCTAAGGGCTCCAACTACAAATGAAATTATTGATATCCTCATGTGTCACATTTTTGAGATTTTCATTTCAAGATCCTTGTATATTAATAGTTTTTGAAGTTCTTCAATGATACATGACAATTTGTTCAGACTGCCATGTCAATAAGAAAGCATGTTTTGTTTTTGTGGTCTTTGGTCTCAATATCTGAGTGATTAGCTTTGTTCTGTCTGTGTCTATTGTAAAATTCCATAAAATTGTTATGGGTCGTATCTCTGTAACCATGTCAGGGCGATGTTCATACCAGTTTCTTGCAGTTTCCTTCCTGTAAAAGTTTATATTTTCTAGAGCAGATATTGGCCCATTTTATCATGTTGAGTTTTATATTTAGTGGGTGCTAATACCCTGCAACCTGATAAAAGATGGTCAACTGTTTCTGGATATTTATCACAAAATCTGCATTTTGGTTTAACACAATATTTCAATATGTGTGCTTGATAATTTCTAGTTAGCAAGCATTGGTCCTGTGCAGCAAGAATAAAACTTCACTTTCAGCTTATAACTCTGCATTATGTAATCTCTGATGGATACAGGGTTTGTCTACATCAGCTTGTTTGGTATGGCATAGTATTGATTGTGAAGAGGCTTATCTTGCCATTGTTTCTGCATTTGGTACATTGCATTTACTTTTGATTTTGCTTTCTTTTTTAGGTACTTTGCTACTGCAGTAGGTTTATTATGGTTTACTTCCTTACCCTCTTAAAATTCCCATTTGAATTTGTTGGCTTCTTTTATTACTGAATCAAGTTTCTTATTTCTTTCAAGTTCTTTGACACAGATCATCATTCAGTCTTCTGTAGTTTACAGGTACTTTTGAAGACTGATCGTTGCTTTTTTTTTAGACAGTTCTAGTTGAAATAATCCTCTGCCTGCTTCAGATCTGGATACATAAAGATGATCAACATCACCTTTGGGATGATTCATGTAGTAGCAGGTGAGAAGCTTTCTCATTTTGACATCCATTTGCTTAATGTCAGCTACAGTTGAGTTAAGAATGTTGAATCTGTATCACACAATAAGGACAGCCAAAGTGTTTATGGCTGATATTCTATTTTCTGAATTCCTCTCAGTATTTAACACAAGACACACATGCCAGTAGTATTCTTTTCTTACTTTCTCCTTCATTTGGGTCTGCTCTGTTATCCATCTCCTTTGCTGACTCCTAGGTATTTATAGATTTCTTCTTGTTCTTGAATGTTACTTTTTCACATGTATTTAATCCAAAATCCATAACAATGTCATCACTGAAACATTTTACAGTATTGAGGAGACCCTTCAACTCATTGTCATAGTTGGAAAAGAGTTTAATATCATCCATGTAGAGGAGGTGATTAAAAGCTTTCTTTTTTTACTTTGTATCCATAATTATTACTGTTTAGTTCATGCATAAGGAGGATTAAGAACAGACAGAATGGAAATGATGACAGGGAATCTCCTTGAAAGATTCCTCATCAAATATTGAAACAATTGGAAGTGGCAGTACCTTTGGTGTGATTTAAGTATAATATGGTTTTCTACAGTTTCATGCTATATTTAAGGAAATTTATAATCACTGCAAAGACTTGGTACATTTCCAAAACCTTAAGGATCCAAAAGTGTGGCACACTATCAAAGGATTTATGGTAAATTGTGATCCTTTTATTTTATGATCATTGCATACATACGAATCTCTTCAAGATCCCTTCTGTTCCAGGACAAGAATGTTGTTTTCTTTGAGAAAACAGTAAGTGCAATTCATCAGAACAGACATGATAAATTTATATGTGGTGGACAGGTATATTATTGGCCTATAATGTTTTCAATCATCTGTTTCATCTGTTTTTGGCAGGTGATATGTAATACCTTCAGTGATTCATTCTAGAATTTCATTGGGATTACTAATTAGCAATTATTAAAGTTTTATGGATTGATGACAGATGATAAGCGCCAAAAGTTGGGTAACTTGTGATTTCCTGGGGATTTCCATTTTGGGGATTTTGTTAGAGCTTGCCAAACATTATTCTTGGTTATATTTTTTCATTCTTGCACAGGTTTATCCATCATTCATTCTTGTTCTCATTTGATCCATTCTGCATTGGGATTATATTCCTTTGGGTTCCTCCAAATATTCTTCAAAAAGTTTTGCACTTCTCCAATAGATGGTGGCTTTTTGACTGTTTTTCCAATTTCCCTGTAAAATTTCTTGAGATGTCTTATTTTGTCAGTAGAACTTACAATGATTTTATATTGTCTTGTTCTCTCTGCCTTTAATTGCATTTTCTGTTTAAGTATTTCCTTGATTGGTGGAATTTCATTTACAGCTTTAAACATTTTGAAAACATTTGAATGTCTTGAAATCTCATCTAGTTTTGATAATCACATCCAATTTCCTCAATTTCTTGCTCTAATTTTGCCTCACAAGTTGGCTCTTTTTTGTCTCTTGTTTAATTTTTTATTTGTCTTGATATTAAGTTTTTGAGTAGCTGCCCAGGTTGTTGCACATATGACATCATTTACTTCTGATGTTTTCCAGTGGTCTGCTCATTAACAATGCTTCTAATGCAGTGTTATATGTTTGCACAGTGTAATTATTGGTCTTTGTCATATGAATTTTTGGAAAACAATCTTTTTCTGACATTATTATTATTATTATTATTATATATAACAGGAAACCCATTTCATTTATGGTGTTTTACATACAAAAGAACCATTTCTCCTAGAAACCTCTGCTATTATCGAGTTCTAGTTTTGAAAAAATTAAAGTTAGTTTTAGTTTATTAATTTTAATATGCTTGTTAATTTTTTCATGATAGCAAACATGTGAAAGGAAATTTTTCAAATTCTTTTGTTTTTTTTCAATACTTTTGATTGCTTTAAATCTTGCATACAGCTCAGAAAATATCCTGTAGATTGTCATTTTATTTATTACTAGCCTAGAAGCTACCTTTCTAGCTCCTGCAAAGGGCTTTTTGCACCTTTTACCTTCAACATTCTAAGTATGTAAATTTATAAGAAATTAGAAATACTAATATTAATCTATCTTTATTCAATACCTTAATTTGGCATAATCTTTCTTTGTATACGCAACCAATCTTTGTAGTTTGTTTATATTTATTTTGCGTGCAATTTTGCTTTTCTTTTAAAATCACCATTCTTTATAATCCCATCATTTTTAAAAGACATTAGGGAACCCAAACTATATAATATTTTGAATACGTCACAGTACACATGCTAGAAAAAAGAAAACATATGAGCAACATACTGTGCCCTACTTAAGTTTTAATTATGGTTTAACTAGATGATATCAATTGCAATTGTGATAACAAGCAAAATTAAAGATAAAATTTTAATATAGAATTTTTTTTCACTCTGTTCAATATTTTAATTTAACTTTAAATGAGTTATTTATTTAATTTTTAATCATGTGTAACTACAGTAGTTACTATCTGTTACTCCAGGTTGTTGATGATTCACTGAGATAGAAAAATGGGTGGACGGACAGATACAAGTACACTGCACTTTACTCATATAGATTTTGTTTTTTTTTAAGTAGTTGATGTGGAAAATCATATTCAATGACATCACATACATTCTGTAAAATTACAAAAATGTCATTGTAATCTTGGATAATATTTTGTAAATAATAAGAAATTGTTCAATTCAACAATTTTCAGAAAATAAAGAGTCAAAATTCAAATATCTGGAATATACATTGCCTTTTCTTTTAATCATGTAAAACTAGACTGATTTTTTGATTTCTTTCTAATATTCCTGATTTCTTCTCTTAAACATGTTTGGTCAAGATCTTCAAGATTAATTTTAAAGAATTATTTCACATTAATTGTGAATATTTTTCTGCCTTGATATTCCATAGCAATTGTATCATTTTAGTTTTTTTTTATTGTGTTGTCATTATACATTTGTGGCTAGTAAACTGACCTTCAAAAGATATTTTTTCAAATTTTAGTTCAACTCATCTGATGGATAACTTTTGACTAGTAAAGGCAATAATTCTGATTATCTGTATTACAAAGATATGATTTCAGATTGTGGATGCATTTTTATGATGACACATTTTTGTGATGTCCCTGAACACTCATTGCCACTTTTATAATATCAACAAATACTCATTGTCACTTTTGTAATGCTTGTTGTAGCAGAGACTTTGTAATCGCAGATACAACTATAGTAACACTGTTGAACAATACTGATGTCAGATGCCTTCAAATAAGACTCACACTAATAGTACTTGCTTGATAATACTTGCTCAAATAGTAACCACCGAATAGTGATCCGAATAATAATCCATATAATGATCACTTAGACACCACACTAATTCCCATATACACATTTCCTTTATCATCATGTGACCTACTTATTCAAAATGGGATTGCCTGTGTTTGCTCTCTGGTGATGTGTGTTCAAACTTCAGTGTTGGCAGCAACACTTTATTCCTACATAACACACATAAAAACAGCCAAATATTTGTTAGGATAATAAAATTTAAATGCTTTAACTTGAAAAATAAAGCAATTTACAATCCAGTTTGTAAGAATAAATATGTGGTCTTCATTCATTCTCAAACTGATAATATTGATCCAATTTTTGTATCCTTCTTGGTACATTTGCTATAATAGTTGATAAAAAAAGGCATATCAACATTGGAGGAAGATTATGAAAAAGTTAATAATTTTGCATAAATTAGTGATACCCATGAAATAATAATGATACCCATGAAATAATAATGTTCTTTGTTTTGTTTTATGGCATATCAACCTCAATGGGTTATTTAATGCTGATAAGACTTTTATTGCTGGTAATATTTTTTTTCAAAAATGTATTGCTGATAATAATTTTTTTACAAAGTATTTCTGGTATCAAAACCTATTTTTACACTTTTATAGTGTTTTAACCACAGTTTGGGGGTTAACTATTTACACATAGCTGCGACCCTAACAGGTGCTACCACCCTGGGTCAAGGTGGACCTGGGAACACCAGCAATTAAGAGGTGGTTCCACACTTCTAAAAACCTCCTGATCAGAGGCCTTGCTGTTGGACATAGTTTATTGTTTTACCCACGATGCGGATGTAGTTTATTGTCATACCCATGATAGACAAAATAATAATGATACCCATGAAACAATAATGGCATCCATGAAATAATAATGGTACTCATGAAATAATAATGGTGCCCATGAAATAATAATAGTGACCATGAAATAATAATGACACTTTATTTTGTAAACAAAATATTTTTATTATATATTTTTTATAGAAATGAACATTTTTGACAAAATAAACTTATTATATGATGGTCATTATTTTATGCAAAAATGATTAATCTTAATTTTTTAATCATTTCACCTTAACCAAGGCAGGAATACCATGAGTACATAAGGAGTTACAGGGAGTGAAAATGAGAGAAAAGACTGAGTATAGGGAGGATTGAGGAAAGGACAAAAGATGAATGGGATTCAGGAAGACAGAAGATGGCGTTTGAAACAGCATTTACATTTTTGAAGATTGTAGTTAGCTGGGAAGTAAATGCAAGAGAATTCCACAAGCAGGAAGTGCGAGAAAAGAAACTGCTGGAGTAGAAGTGGCAGTTGCATTTAGCTATTTCAACAGTAAATGGGTGGGACCTAGATGCCAATCTAGTTATTTTTATTCCCCCGCTTCAGTATGAACATTTACACATTTTACTACAAAAAGTAATTTAACATGAGACAGATACTGATCAGGTTTTAGTAGCAATCATAAAACTGACTTTGAATTTTAAATGTAGTTGGAGTATAGTCAATTTTAGAATACTTCCTTTATAAATAAAGAAAATACTCTATAACTGCAAATAATTATAATGAAAATTCTATAAATAGGAAATGACTTGACAGTGAGCTTAAGGACATCTTTTAGTAGATTTTAAGATTTTAGTAGATATAAAATTTAAAAATATCCTACCTTCACACGATTGTCGAGATAAATGAGGTTCAATTGATTTGAGTGAATCAAAATTTTCTGCTTTAAAGACAAATTTACTGGCTGGTTGATTAGCGATGGTCTCCAGTTGAGGATAATTCACAAGAGGTCCTATGCCAAGTGCAAACAATTTAATTCCAGCCTTTTTTACCTTCTCTGCTTCAGCCACAACATCCAATGGACCATTGGGTCTGCCATCAGTAACAAGAATGCCTATGTGAGTGACTTTAGGCCTGGCACCAGCAGCAGCAGTCATACTTTGTTCTCTTAATCTTTTTAATGCTTTGCCCATATGAGTTACACCAAAATACACAGGGATTTTGTCCATGGCATCCAACAAGCTTTTCAAATTATTATATTTGTTTAAACTGAATTCAGTTCTGCTGACATCACTGAAAGTGTCAACACCTAAGTAAAAGAAAAAGAAAAGGTTAGTTTTACTGGGAATGATTTTTAAGCTGAAAGTTAATTGAAATTACCTTAATTGAAAAAATGTGATTATAACAAAAGTAAGATCTTTATTCATAAATGGACCAAAGCAAGAGTTTATCAAGCACTTATTTATTTTATAATAATATGTTTGAATCATAATATGCAAATACTACTACTTGCTATACTTAAAGAATTATTTTTAATGTTATTTTAAAGTAAAAGTAATCCAGATTAGGTACCCAGTTAAAAGTGATATATTTTTTTAATTATATGTCTAATGTGCATATATATATATATATATATATTTAAGTTTGAAGAATTTGGTAAACCGAATTGGTAAATCCAAGGAGGATGAAATCCTGAGAGCTCAATGTTTGAAGTGTCTGTTGTTCATTAAATATCATGGTACCTTGAAGTGTCTGTTGTTCATTAAATAATTTCCTCTCATTTCATTGTTGGAAGTGTTACCTGATGATCCAAAATCCCTTAAAAAGGATTTTGGTGAAATAAATTATTGTCATGGTACCTTGAAGTGTCTGTTGTTCATTAAATATATATATATATATATATATATATATATATACACATTTCATTGAATACAACAGACAAGGTGCTTTTATTTAGTTTTTTATACAATTTCTCATGCAATCTAACAATTTTTTCTTTTCAGATGATAAATTATATAAAAGCTTTCTGAATGTTCTTTTTGTCTGAGCACTTTTGGCTATACATTTAGCCATTTTTAAAGATTAACTATTTTAACTGTTAAATACAAAATAGTTTGTTGCATTTATGTTTTATAAAATGTTTTCATTTTTTTCAAAACATGGTCAAGATATTATGTCCATGTTTATACTTAATTTTATTAAGTGTTGTTTTATTTTGTTTTTATTAATAAGGCTTCCATCTTCCCACTACCATAAAACAACAATATACGCAACCATAAATAAATCCAAAATTTCAAAATTAATCAGTTTGTCTGACGATCACAAAAGGCGTGAAACCCTGGATCACACACTCACATCAACACTACTAAATATTTTTTTCATTATATAATATCAGATATTATTTGCTTAGATTTTTAATTTTGTTCAAAGACATTTTGTTAATGATGATATTTAGCTGGAATGCATCTATTTAGATGCCTTTTATATAATATCCATCATACTGTATTAATTATTATATAATATCCATCATACTGTATGGATTTAATGCTGCTTTCATCTATGGTTATTGAAACTACACTAAAAAGACAAGTTGATGGCTGTAGATTTTATATAATCTGTGTTTGATCATTTAATGTGAGAAATTTGCATGCATATCTTCATCTGGGATGATGTTAATCTTGTGGGGTGTCAAGTGGCTTATCATTTTTTCAAGCTTCTAAATAATAATAATCTATTAAACAATAGACACGAGTTAACGGTTTTTTGTAGACATCATCAGATTTTTGGTTTGAATTATTAGCTAAAAAAAAGCATAAAATATAATTTGTTTAATCCATAGCCCAATCATCAGATTCATGGTTTGAATAATTAACTAAAAACATGCATACAACATAAAACCCTTCATAATCCATAGCCCAAATAAATAGTTTAAATACCCTACAAAAAGATAACCCTTTATGAAGTCGTCAAAAAACAAACGTTACGACAGTTTTTTTTATATGCACAAATCCCTTTCATAAAAAAAAAAATAAATAAATAAATAAATAAATCTCCATAGACATGCAAACTAGACGAGGGTTAATACATCTTCCGTTTCAAATTTAGACACCCCCACCTTTCCCTTACTTGACATCTACGAAAGTAACTCTATACTGATACTTATTATTAACACCCAACACTCGTTTACCCAATTTAAACAATTCGCCCTAGCTGTTACCATGGAAATTTTGATTTCAATTTTTTAAAACACGTAAATTTCAGATATACGTTATTCCAAAAAATTTCGCTTGAAGATGGAACAGAGCTTACTTTAACTCAATTTAATTTAAATAATTATATTGAAGTTTTCGGCTCTTGTTTTGAAACATGAGACTTCTTATGTTGTGTTTTGGAATCATATTTTTAAATAAATAATTATATTATATATATATATATATATATATATATATATATATATATATAACACTAATAATCTAAATATAAGCAGCTATACTCATCTGGCAAAACCTTAGGTGTTTTAACTTTTAAATGAACAAACTAATACCCAAGGGAAAAAAAAGTGTAAAAAAAGAAAGGACTAAGAACATGTACTTCCAGTGAAAATAATTGTCTAGAATCTAAGTTCAGAGTCCAAAGACACGAGTTTTATATATATATATATATATATATATATATATATATATGCACATTTCATTGAATATGACAGACAAGGTGCTTTTATTTAGTTTTTTATACAATTTCTCATGCGATCTAATAATTTTGGAGAGCTAAATTCGAATTATAGTTGAATCCAGTACATTCGCATATGTGCTAATACCCTTGGTAAAGGTATGAATCCTCTTCTTTTCCCCTCAGCTATGGGTAAATTGCAGGACAGGCTGGGTTCTATGGCTTTGGATGGCAACTGGTCTACCGCAGAAAAAAAAATGGCAACCTACTGTGAGAAAAAAATCTGCCTCGTCAGTCATGTATCAAAAGATACAAGATTGCCTAAGCATGTATCATGCATGACACATAACTGACTGAATAACTTCTTTTAACTAGTAACTAAGTTCTATCTTGTTAAACTTCCAATGTCAGAATTGCTATAATAAAAGCAAAATTTCAGCTTACTATTCTTTTATTTCATATATATGTTTTATTGTAACTGTTGTTAATGATTACTGTTTAAGCCCAGATAAACATCAATGCAGTTGGACAATGATTTTCAAAATAGATGGGTTTTCTTTATTTGGAGAAAAGGCATAACTGTATCTATCTTCGAGTTTCTCTATATTCTGACATTGTTTGGTTTGGTGTCATTTGTTTTACGGCATATCAACCTCAATGGGTCATTTAATGCTGACAACTTTTTTTTTCCTGGTAATATTTTGTTTTGTCAAAAATCTATGTCTGGTAATATTTTTTCCTCAAAATTATATAGCTATTAATATTTTTTTCAAAAACGTATTGCTGGTAATAGTTTTTTCCTTCAAAAATTTATTTCTGGTAATAATTTTTTACAAAGTATTTCTGGTATTAAAACCTATTTTTATAGGATTTATTTATGGTTGCCTATATCGGTATGGATATTTTTTTTATTATGGTTGCAATATGGATATTTTTTATTAATGGTTGTGTATATCAGTATGGATATTTTTATATGGATTTATTTATGGTTGTGTATATCGGTGTTTTATGGTAGTGGAAAGAAAATTGTCATTAGAATGCCACTCATATGTACGCAGATACACACAAATGCAAGTCTATGCATTGCAGCTCACACAAACATTTTTTTCATAATACTTTTTACCCCAGTTTTGGGGTTAACTATTTGCCCATAGCTGGGACCCTAACAGGTGCTACCACCTCGGGTCAGGATGGCCCTGGGAACACCAGCAATTAAGAGGTAGTTCCATGCTCTTCAAAGCCTCCTGATTAGAGGCCTTGCTGTCAGACGTAGTTTATCGTCTTACCTTGGACATGGATGTAGTTTATCGTCATACCCAGGACGGTCTGATATTGTGCAATATTAAGATAAGCTTAGTAAATATCAATATGCATATGTATTTATTTATACAAACCGATTTGAACTTCATCCGATTTCACATTGAAATGTTTACTAATGCTTTGTACAAATTTGATGATTTTTTTGAAATTTCTCCTGCCAATACTTCCTGATGAATCCAAAATAAAAACTATATCTGCCTTTGCTGGGCATTCTGTAAAAAGAATGTAATAGGTTTATTATTCAATCAATATGCATTTAATAATTATAAACATACATTTATTTTAGCTTTTGTTTTTAATGTTAAATTTTCAATTATTCATATTAATTTTAAATTCAATAACATAAGCTTTTCAGTTGATAACAGTAATTGTTTTTATTCTTTTTGCATGTAATAATTTTGAATATACTTTTATAAAAATTAAATTTTCATCCAAAATTTTAAAATGTCCATGTAATATTAAATCTGAACTAATCATTTAATTATACATTTAATTTTAAATTGGAATTTAATAATTTAATACAGGTAGTCTAAATGAATTAAAAATTAGAAAGATGAAAACAAAACTTTTATTCCACAATACAAAAAAAAATTAAATTCATGTTCAATGTATTTAAGATCAAGAGATTTCTTGATATTTTGACAGACTTCATTTAAGCTGAAAACAAATAAATCATTAAGAAATGCCTTTAAATAAATAAACACACACATATTTGCATATGTGTGTGCTTCAATACACACATATTTGATTATGTGTATATTTGTATGGAATTACACACACATATCATCACTACTTAGAGAAGCTTCCTTTTGTTTTGCAATTAGTGATGATAAAATCAAAGAAAGGAAATTTATTTTAATAAAAATATAAACTAACACTTCCTTTAAATTTTAAGATAATTTTGATAGAAAAGCCAGCTAAAAAAACTAAATGTTAACATATAAATAAAAATACAAACATAAAAAGCAACAGATATCAACAATCCATAAGACATTCAAAAGTTGAAATTATAATGGAAGTGATATATATATATATATATATATATATATATATATATATTGGGTGTATTTAGAAGAAACCTTTCTTTATACAACTTTAAATAAAGACCAATGAAGTTTCTTTAGTAAGGATTTATTTATCTATATGTCAAATCCTTTTCTATGATATTGGCCAAGTATAGTCAAAAGTACTTGAATATCAGAATTTTCATTTTTTTAACCACTCTCAAATATATATATATATATATATATATATATATATATATATATGAAGAAATATAGTCTTAAGGTGTGTTATATTTATGGGATAAAGTGCTCAATATCAGAGATAGAGCGTGTGTAAATATAAAAGTGAACATAGAAATCAACACTTAGAGGCGACAGTCTGTTTCATGCTATATGCAATGACGATTGCATATAGCATGAAACAGACTATCTCTCTATGTTAATTTATATATATATATATATATATATATATATATATATATATATATATATATATATATATATATATATATATATATATAATTATTTATTTAAAAATATGACATATCATATTTTGAAATAAATAATTATATTTATGCTACACTTTTGTATCGGGCACTATTTTTTAAAATAATAACTAAAATACTAAGGGACTTTGGATTATTTACCTAACCAGTTCCTTCCTATTTTCTATATATTTTCACATATATATATATATATATATATATATATATATATATATATATATATAATATAAAAGCTCAAACATTAATATTCCATACTTATAATTTATTACATTGGAATAGTAATCACGGTCCAATTCATCAGACCTACAAATTCATGCTTTTTGAATTTGTAGGTCTGATGAATTGGGTCATGGTTACAATTCCAATCTATTAAATTATAACTATGGAATATTAGTGTTTGAGCCTTTTATATTATATTCTTACTCTGTTCTGGACATTGAGCTCTATCTGAATTCTATCCACTTGGAAATTTATCTGAGTGTGTGTTTAAATGTGTTCTGATGGAGCTGTGATCAGATAGGTGTAATGTAAGACATCTGGATAAACATGTGGTTGTGTAGCCGATGTAATTATTTATGAGTCCGGTTTGGTGAGGAACGCAGTTCCTTAAAGGGCATTTGAACTCCGATTTACCAGACACCATTAGGAACATACTAGGAGAAAACACAAATATATTAACTGCATCCACTTGCAAAAAAAGACTAAAAATAATGGCAGCTCTAATAATAAAAAAGAAAAAAGCCAACTCTTAACAATATTAACTATGAACAAAGCCACAATGTGCTAACCGTATTCGGAAATTAAAACATCCCTGCCACACACTGATACATACACAGAACACACACACTCAACTAAGCTGATAATCGAATCATCCTTGATAATGGCTAAAGGTATAGCTGAAAGTGCTTGGAAATATAAAACATTCGGACAGTTCTTACACACACTTTGTCCAGAAAAGAAAGCTCTTGTCAGAACACAAGAAAAATTAAATAAAAAGCTCAACCGTAGTACCTTGTCTGTCGTTTTTAATGAAACATGCATAAAGGAAGGATTGCTGCCTAAATATACAACTATATATATATATATATATATATATATATATATATATATTGACCATTAATATTATCTCTCTCCCTCTCTCTCTCTCTATATATATATATAAAGTTTTAAGGTATGCTTTATTTATGGGTAAAAGTGCTCAATATCATGGATAGTTCATATATAAATATAAGAGTGTCTACCGAGTTCAATACTGAGTGTGTTTCAGGCTTGAATGTAATGTGTGGTAGCTAGACTATTTATATATATTGGGCAATGGGGAATTATGAGAAACAAGGTCAGGTATTTCTGGTATATTGTTTTGTATGGTTAAAGAACATAGTGCTGAGACATGCCCTTGTTAAGAGAAACAATCTGTATGATAAGTAGCTGATTGATACAGAAGCTTCTGTGGTGTTCCAAGGTTTAGAGTGAGTGGAGTTAATCCCCATAAAGAAGATATTAATGAGATTACTATGAGGAAGATGAGAAGACATCATTGAGTTGGAAACAGGGACAAAGAGAGAAAAGTGTTGCAAGAAAATTAATAATTGGTAGCACTTTTCCACTAAACATACAAAGTAAGTGAAAAAAGAATAGATTTTTGTGACTTATTCAATGTAATTCAAATTCCTGTTTTGGATTTGATGATAAACTACATCCATGTCCCGGGTAAGATGATAAACTACGTCCAACAGCAAGGTATCTGATCAGGAGGCTTTGAGGAGTGTGGAACCACCTCTTAATTGCTGCCGTTTTCAGTTTACCCTGACCCGAGGTGGTAGCACCTGTTAGGGTCCCAAGTATTGGCAAATAGTTAACCCTCAAACTGGGGTCAAAGCAATATGAAAATGCCATAAAATAAACCATACCAAACCAAACCAATCAAATCTCTGTACTCTGAATTGAAAGATTTTGTGTTTTTTTTGTATGGAATGTATTACTGTTGTTTCTGTGTTTAACTGAATGTAGTCATTACCAAGTTATTCTACATCACCTTTGAACTAGTAAGGAATTTGTATTAATTGTGCCACTTTCACTGCATTTGACTGACATACTTTAAAAAAAAAATTCTATCATGGCTTCAGCTAACCTTAATAAGCCCCCACCAATTTTTCAAGAAGGGAGATAATTATGGGAAATGGAGGAACATATTAGAAATCTGTCAAAGTTTCACTAATTTAGAGAAAACAAAGCAAGGGCTAGCAATAGACCTTATTCTCAATGAGGATGTAAAGGATGCTGTCTTACAATTGGGAATAAACAAAATTCATGAGGAAGAAGTGAGTAGAAGTCCTAGATAAATTGTATCTAAAGAGGATAAAACTTAGTTTGTTTTTGAGGCTCTAGAGAAATTTGAAAATTATAAAAGACCAGAAGAACTCTCAATAACAAATTATTGTAATGAATTTGATAAATGTTAAAAGATCAAGTCAAACAGCATGTCAATGTCTGAGGATATCCTTGGTTTTTGATGTAATGGAATAACCTCTCACCCCCATGAGTGACTACACTATAGGTAGTAACTACCTATAAGTATCTGTAAAGCAACGGACTACAGGAAACTTGCTGGGATTTGTTGAGTAAGACTCAGACTTATACGAGAACTACTGACCTTCCAATAGTAGCAATCACTACAGGATTGACTTGCAACGACCGTGCGCATAACTGTTACTTCATTTCTTATTTTACTGGTTTTACAATAAACCTTTACTTATTTATTCACTGTGTTTGTCAAGTATATATTCCTATTAGCATGGAATATAACAGTTTTAGTTTGTTGAAATCAGCAAATCTTCTGCATAACCAAGAACAATAAAAGATACAATTAGTGTACTTACATTTAAGAACATGAAATTACACTGAAAAAAATTATAGATTGGATTACTCTTCATGTCCGTAAATAAAAGTAGAAGACAAAATTCAATTTGAGGAATCTGATATCTTTTATGGCTGTAATAGTAGATGCTTTCGATACTATAACAATCCTACTAATGATCAGAATTATCAAAGACCATACTGTAGCAGTACTGAACATTAGCAGAAAAGGGGGAAAATCACTTTGATTGATTTGGAAAGTAATCTAGGTTTCGTGAATATGGGCTATTAACCATTAGATTAACAAATGACTCAACAGGGAATTACATAAACATATACCCTTATCCTAATCTGTTTGTAGTACACCATATCATAACAAGTTGCTAGTCAGAGAGTCAAAGAATTGTGGGATTCTATACTATGCTGGTAGTGGTACAATGTGTGGGGAAGTATGGTTTAAGTGTTCTGATTCCTTGGATGATGATGATAAAAAAAGAAAGTAATATGCAAACAAAGTAAAAATGTTTTTCAAATTTGGAGATGGCAAATGTATTTCTTCTCTATGACTTGCTTGTATTCCAGCTATAATTGCTACAGTTAGTCATGATTAACACAGGTATTATAGGTAGTGATATACCATCATATTGTATAGTATCAAAACAGTCTATGAAGAAAGCTGGGATGATATTAAACTTTCAAGAGGATACAGTTCAAATATTTAGACTAAAGCTCAATTTACATGTAAGAGAATATGGCCATTGTGCTCTTACATTGTGTAAATTGCAATATCTGCTTGATGAGGATCAGATAAATTCTTTCATTAAAGTTACACTTTCTTCTAACAAAACCTTGAGTACTGAACAAAAGGGTCTTAAATTACATCATCTGTTTTCTTCCTCTCCCCCTGAGAAACTATTATGATTAATTAAAAAAGATGATTTCAAACCCCAAGCTTTAATCATGAAAATATCACAGGACTGCCAAGTTTGTAAAGAGTACTACTAACCTCCACCATGGCCAGTCATTGACCTGCAGATGTCAACTACTTTTGGTGAATGTGTAGCCATGGGTATGAAGGAATTTAGAGGTGTTCATTTACTTCACCTAATAGATTATGTCACTAGATTGTCAGCTTGTGCCATTGTGTGATCAAAGAGGCCTGAAGAGATTATAGAGAAAATATTTTGCATATAGATTAGTGTTTAACGTTGCCCAGAAAAGTTCCTTAGTCATAATGGTAGAGAGTTCTCTAATAAAAATTTTAGCAAACTTTGTGAAAAAATTAATATTGCAATAAAAACAACTACCATAGTAGCACCATGGTCAAATAGTTTGTGTGAAAGACATAATCAAGTTCTTGAGAAATGCTGACCAAAACAATAGCAGATTCAGGTTGCAGTCTTGATACTGTTATAGCATGGTGCATTCATACTAAAAAAAGGCTTCATAATGTACATGGTTATTCTCCATTTCCAATTGGTTTTTGGAAAGAATCCAAAGATTCCTGAGATCTTGTTTGACAAGCCACCAGCTTTTGATGGTAATATTTCATTTAAGATCCCTTGGGACAATCACAAGACTCTGCACAGTGCCATACAGGCCTGTGTTTCAAGTGCGTCTTCTGAAAAGCTTTGTTGTGCACTTTGTCACAATGTCTGCTTGAGTGGTAATGTTAATTTTTTTTTACTGGAGACAAAGTCTACTACAAGAGAATAACACATGACATATAGAATGGACCAGGATAGACAAGTTCTGGTCAAACATGGAGATATTTATGTCAGAGTACACACATGTAGGTCAATTCTAGAAAGACTGATTCCACTAAAATAGGTCATGCTATATCAACTTGAGATACTAATAATTTGTAATATAATAAATCTGAAAACAGTTTCATTGCAGAAGAAAGTGATAATGACAGTGAGAATAGAAAAATCCAAGAAGGAAGATATGGAGAATAAGAATGGTATTCACAATTCATCTACCAAAACCATAATGGTACCGTAAAGCAGAGGAAGACCTCCAAAACAAAAAGGTAAGACAGCTTGTACTTTGAATAAAAATAGTACTTTAAAAATCAATATAGTGGTTCAGTATAAATTGCATGGACAAAATGATTGGGTAACAGCAAAACTGATTTTTACATCTGTCAAATGTTCTGGTAAATATGCAAATGAGTGGAATACTGAAAATGAAGCTCAAGAAAGACAAGTGATTGATTTTGACAGATATGCTGAGAAATGGATAGAATTTTATGAGAATATTGACTTAAATTCAGAATCATCTTAATCAGATGATACTACTACAGAAACTCAAATTCTGGAAATATTTCTGATGTAATGGAATAACCAGGCACCTCCCATGTATGATTACACTATAGGTAGTAAGTACCTATAAAGTCAACTGTCTACAAGAGACTGTGGAAGAGTGAGAGAAAGAAGATGCAAGCACATCCGACCTTCCAATTAGTGGCACTCACTACTAGATTGACCTGTGTATGTATAACTTCATATTGTACTTGTTGTGTACAATAAACCTTTCTTCTAGTATCCACCTGGTGTTATGTATTTATTCCCTTAGCTCGGAATATGACAATTTCAAACCAAAGCACCGCAAAGCATAAAGAGTAAGAGAGTTGGAAGAAAAATTATGTTTATGATCAAAGGATAGCTCATTGAGTACAAATCTTTCTGAAAGTGATTCAAGAAGCATGCATAATGAAAGGCTAGGAGAATGAAAGCTTTTGTTGAGTTCAATTGTTCATTGTTCAATTTATTGATCTATATTTGTTTAATTACCAAAAAAGAAAGAGGGAGATTGTTAGAGAGAGTGGAGTTACTCCCCATAATATAAAGATATAAAGATATTATAAATGAGATTATCATGAGGGAATGAGAGATGTTATTGAGGACAAAGAGAGAAAGATGTTGCAAGACTAATTAACACCCAGAACACTAAAAAGTGATAGGAGATGCCTACCATTAAAGCCAGTTTTCACTTGTGATGAAATGGGCCTTTTCTGGAAGAAAATGCTGAATCATACCTATATTCATAAGAATACTAATCAAGCCACAGGATTTAAGATGTCTAAGTATAGTCTTTTTCTAGTAATATACAGAAATGCAGCAAGTCGTATGAAACAATAATACTTGTCATCTTAACCCTAGAACACTAACCATGGGTATATAGTACCCAGTGCAAATTTTCCTATTTTTAATTTTCAGTACCTGATTTTCTTATCTAAATAATGTTTTTCAGTTCCTATATATATTAACTCAAAGTACAAAGTTTGAAGTGTCTGCATGTAAAATATTTTAAATAAAGATTTATATTTAATATTTTTTTTGATATTTTCAAAATCGTTTATGATATACCCATGGTTAGTAGTGGTGTAACTTTAATTGATGGTTAGTATTCTAGGGTTAAGAGCAAAAGTAACAACATAGCATCCATATTGATGTAAGAGGATAAAGTGTAGAAAAAATGGTGATGAGAGGGGGTTCAAAAAGTGCAGTGTGGTACTCGCTGGCAGGCCAGCTATTTTTTCTTCTTTTTTGGTTGCCTCAAGGAAATGGATTGTGTGGCTCCCTTTTTCAGCCATTACACTGGGCAGTTGTAAAACAGACACCAGCTCAGCCGCACCTACTTCGACTTCTTCTTTGTTTGTCTGTCAGTCCATATGTCCAACTCTATTGCACGCTGTCTGCCAAATCACTTTGCTTCTGTCATGTTGCTGGCAACCTGCTTTTTATGCTATTCCAATACGGCCAAAATTTTCATGTGTGCAAATATCATCTCATTTTGGATGAGATAGGCATGTATGAATTGCATCTTCAATAGTGGCCATATTTCTTTTTATCATCAATTTGCAGACAAGACACATTTGCGCTCGTCTTGAATTCTGAGGTAAGTCATGTCTTTCATCACATAAAGAGGATTGGATCATGGTTATTTTGTTCTTCAAATAGTTAGATCAATGCTTTATTCCTGAAATTATTCAATTATTCAAGGTCTTTGTTAATTAGTTTTCTAACCCTTCCAAATCCACACCCTGTCAGGTTGATCACTTTAAACTGCAGTCCTTGCATCCAAACATGATGAC